>OY829326.1:142096369-142590871 GCA_963691655.1 Toxonevra muliebris
GTAATGGTCCACCTGGTTCACAACAGGGTCAAGGTCCCCAAGGACGTTATCCAACACCAATCCAAAGACCAACAAACTATCCACAACATCCAGGGCAGGCAGGGCCACAATCACAGCAGCAACAACAACAGCAACAACAGCAGCAGCAGCAATCGCAACAAGGTCAACGTCCACCACCGAATATGAGACAAGGTGGAGGCGGCAATGGTGGTGGTGGTCATCAAGGTGGCCCTGGAGGCCCGAATAATGGCAATGGCGGTGGGGGTGGCCCTGGTGGTCCCAATAACAATGGCGGCGGTGCAAATAGCGCCGGTGGTCAACCATCACAAATGAATAAACCCTACTACGCGAATAATGCGGGCGGTGGAGCAACACGAGGTAATTAGAAATTGAGCAGACATTTAGAGAGTCTAGAAAGATACAGATCACCATATACAAATCTTTCTGGCACACATACTCACTATGCACATTTCATTATCTAGACACAATGTATAATAATGATAAATACATCTATCACCGTCGTGACATCTCTGAAATCAAAAAAAGCAATTGAAAGATAACTTCTAATAACATGCAATGAGAAATGCTCTAAATACAAAAAATAAATGCATATAATAAAAGAATATATATATTTGAATAAATGTTTGAAAAATTGCAAGAAATCTATGTGTTTAGAAAAATGAAAGAAGAAGACGAAGAATTTAATAATAATTTTCACCCCTTTTATTATTATATAACTTAAATTCTTTATTAAAGATAAAATTTAAATGTTACCGTTTAAACCAAAAATGTTTCTGCTAAATGAGAGAGGACAGAGAACGTTAGAAATACGACATTGATGTGATAAAATAATACCAGCGGCTAAATCCATACAAGCTGCCCTCAAGTCACTGAAATAGAGAAAGAGATAACAAAAACAAAAAAAATTATGAATTTATTGAGAAACTAATGAATTGAACTATTGAAGTTTAGTTTACATTTTGGGAAATATATATATATATTTTTCATTTACCAGATTTACACGCGCGTCTACCGTCACACAAACTCTCCCAACTAATCTACTTATGTTGTATATTTACGTAAAATTTCTTAGCTCATATAGTTTAGAAGCAAACATTTACGTATTATTGTTTTCTTATTAAATGTAGAAAAACTTGATTAAGCATTTTTCTATGCAATTTTAAAAATGTTACAAACGTTTTTCACTAATGTTAACGCTATTGCGTTGTGAAGTAACCAACCCAAAAACCAATGATTTGTATTAAGCAAAAGTCTAAAACAGTGGTACCCAGCCGAACATAGCTTAAAAACTCAAAGCTTTTCTCTTGCGATCATAAACAGCTAATTAGTAAGCTCGAAATCATAGAATTTGGCAACACTGGTTTAAAGGTCCCATTACATTACGCATTAATGTGTAATGGAATTGTATTGCATATGCATTACGCGTTACGTGCTTATCACGTAACACACTGACACACAAACAAAATATCTCTTACGTGCACTTGGAATTTTGAGCAAAAGTTATTTCCATTCAGATTTTTGTAATAATAAACCAAGATGGCAACTCTATATATCTGACTACTCTTTCCTCTCTCATTTCCACATACTATGAGTTTTTCGTGGATAACGGTACATCAACTAAATTTCTCTTATTTACATTTACCTATTAATATTATTTAAATTTCAATTATTTTTATATTACAAAAAAACATACATATATCTAAATATATACATATATATATATATATATAATTTTTAATAATACATCAATTTATTTTCTTTTTAATTTATTTTACAAACACTATTTAAAAAAATATTAAATTATCTACATAGAGCATAAAGAGAGAAAGTAGAAAAACAAAACAAAAGAGAAAGTTAACCTAAAACACTGCTTATTGTATACTTTTTATTATTTACTTTAGCTTAAAATGCTTAGGCCCATCTTTATGTTGTTGCTTAGTAATGTTTAAATTGGAAAACAGAAATTACTCAAATTAATGCCTGTAATTATATTTAAACATGATTGAAATAAAATGTGTATGATTTTAACGGACCTTACCTACACACATACACATGAACATTTGAAGAGTAAAAAACTTTTTCAAGAGAATAAAATAACTATTGAAGAGAAAAAAAAACAGCTTTTGGTTGTACACTTGAGGTAAATCATATATGTGAAAGTAGTGATTATATATGGCTTAAATCTGAATTTTGTTTATTCGTAGCTCGATTGGCTTTAAAGTTTGCACTAAAATTAAATTTCTAAAAAATCTTTAAAAAATAATTAAATCATTAAAGAATAATATTAGGTGCAGTGAACCACATTGACCCACCTATGATTAAATTCCTTTTGATAAAAAAAAAAAGCGAAAAGAGAAATCAATAGAGAAATGAAAAAGTTTATTGTATTATTTTTTAAAATAAAAATGGTAAACTTCACAACAGTTGTAAAAAAATAATTTATATTGTAAATAAAAATAGAGAACAAACAAACATTACACAATGCCCAACTGAACAAAACGTTCTAGGAATAAATAATGAAATTCATTTCTATATAAGCTCATACGGGCTGAAAGAAGAGGTATTGCTATAGTTTGGGGAAGAAGAGTTAATGCAGTTTTTTGTGTGTTCGAAAGAGCAAAGAAGAGAGCAATAGCAGATTTTGGTGCTTTCGTCAACACTAAAATCGAAGTGCTCTTTCTAACAGCGTGATTTCTCTCTTATATTTACTCATTATTGTTAGAGGAGAGTGCACTGCTACCTAAGAGATCTTCATGGACTAACTTTTTTTTTTTTTTTTTTTACTTACTCTCACATATACAAAGATACATTAGCGGGCCTTAGGGGCGGAGTTTTTGGGATAGCTGAAATGCACTTGCTTGTGTTAAACCATTTAGAAGTTTTTTGGACTGATGTTGTTTCACTCTCACAACACTATTTTCAAACCATTTTGATTATTATTGATTTAGATTTAGAAAGTGTGGTTATATACGAACCTCTGGATCATTTGATATGTACATATCATTATTCTAAAATTAATTTATATATTTTTAATAATTTTTCAGAAAATGTAATTTTCTCAATCTTGAAAGCTCTACTAATTAAACCCAGAATCAGCCAGTTTAGACTTCACATTTATCTTATATTTCAGCATTACTTTCACATACATATGATCTACTACTTCATGTGTTAAAAGTGCTGTTGTACGGTATAATAAAATCAGCGTGGAAACTTTCAAACATTAAATCGATTGCATTGAAAATGAACGCTTACAAACATACAATTTTAGTGAAAATTTGATTTGATATTTGATGGATACATAAATTATGAAAAGGAAAAAAGAAACAAAAAAAATTTAAAATAATATTCAGTGAAAAGGGAAACGAAAAGTTTATTCAATTTATATTACAAGTAATAATTCTGTAGGTTTTTTTTTTTATTATTAAAATACTTTAATTTTCTTTTTTGTGTTACTGTTGCCGAAATATATTTGCAAAGAAGTATCAATAATAAAAAATCACTATATATCACTACCAATACCACATATTACATACATACTACATGCATATTTCGTAATTATATTATTTACTTCTAAAAATTAATACATCTAATTATACTACTATTACTACACAATTTTTTATTATCTCAAATTAATTTTGTGTATGAAAGAAAGAAAATAAAAAAAATAAATCAAAAACAAAATTAAATTTGACAACAAATTAAAAATCAAATCCAATGGAATTTTCATTCATCATTTTTTCTATTTGCTCTTAATTTAATTTTAAAAAAAATATGCAACTTTTATTATTATTATAATTACTTACTATTATTATTATTATTACAATATAAACTTACGCATATGCTTATGTATTCATGTAAATAAACAAATATAAAACAAAAAAACAATAAAAAATAAATACAAAAAATTATATAAGAATGTGAAATTTTTGATTGCGAAACATTGATGAAAAGTTATAAGAAATTTCATAAATTTCAAAACAAAACAAAAACTAAACCTCTAACAAAAGATGATTACTACAGAAAAACAAAACAAAAAATGTTTATAAAACAAAACAAAAAAAACAAAAAGTTATTAAAATTTTTCATAACGAAAAAACTAAATTATTATGTTTGACTTATTATTTGTTTACTTTTAGATTTTTTCAGCCTTTTTATTTACATTTCTTTCCTTTTTTTGTATTAATTTTTTTTTTCTTCATTCCGCAGAGGGGGAAGAGTTATTGTGTTTCAAAGTGCTCGAAAACTGAAAACAGGTTTTTGGGTTTGTCTCCATATGAAAAAAATTTTAGTTTAGATATGTATGAATGCTGGTCAGTTGACTGGGATTTCCTACATAATACTGAAAAGTATCTTATTCCAGAACATTTACAAGATCAGTAAGAGATGATAGAAATGAGGGAGAAGTTTCGGATTATTGTTAGTAGAGAAGATTGGGATCTTCGCTATTTCATGACATTATCATCACATTACTGTGGTAAGTGTATCTCAAATGATAGGGTACCATTGCTTCTAATTGCTATTTTTTGTCAGTCAGCTGGCAATCAGCGCTATTGTAAATATCCCTGAATGAAATCAACGGGAAGATTTGTTTCTTATTTTATAGAAGTACGAGGGAAAAAGAAAAAACTTTTCCTGACGATTTCATTTTGGGAATATTTCGAATAGGGCTAAATATTTTGATAGTATAAGATTTTTGGGATATTTTGTGGTCATTGATGAAAGTTGAAATTAGAAATAAAAGGAAAATGATTTCTAAACAACGCATACGCCGATGCCCTTGTAGATAGTTGAACCAGGGATCCCAAAGATAATTGGTAAGTAGGTATCGTGTCTATTCCCAAACCGCGAGATTAAGGAATTGGAGAAGTCTATCGTAACCTTAAAAGGAAAGAAAGGGTTTATATAATGCTCTTGTCAATAGCTGGGAAATGGCAGAGAAAGTGGGAGGACGTCTTACGGTTCAAGTTCTTGCAAAACGAAGTCTTTGCCACAAGCTCTTTCGAACTGTGATGTAGTTATTGCAGTCAACTGATTTTTTTTTTTTATTTAAATAGATTCGGAAAGTTAATTGGCCTCAATCGATTGTTTGTTCCATAGTCAAATACCGATTCGCAAGACAAACAAATCTAAACTCGGCTGTTTTTTATAGAGTAATTAATGCAAAAACTTACCCTGAGTAGATTTCTGTCAAAAAGTACTGTATAAATATGTGTTAGAGAAATATGGTTGATGTTATTGTTATCTAAATGTTTTTAGTTAAAGATTTTTTTTAAAAGACTATGAAAATGAAACAAATAAAGTAATGTTGTACCTTAGAGAGTGAATATATTTAAAACTAAGATCACTGTTTCCACTTTGGTACAATTCTACCAAAACTGGTAAATTTTTTTCCATTTTTCTGCGCTTGGTACATTGGTACATGTTTTTAAAATTTGGTACATTCTGTGGGCAAAATTAGCTTTCATAGTAATCAAGAATTGTAAACATATTTTCAAAATACTTAACAAATTAGAAAATTGTTCAGACTTAGTAATTTTTTTGCAAAAAGTAAGTTGTATTAAAAATTGAATAGACGAAATGTTGTTTGAAGAATTGACTAAATTTGACTTTAGTCTAATATAAAAAAAAAAAATTAAGGAATGAATTAGAATTCAATACTCTTATAAATATAATGTTATATAATAAACTGACAAAAAATTTTAGGTAAAGCTATTTATTCTATATGAAAAAAATGGTACATTTTTCCACCATTTGGTACATTTTTTTTTGTAAATATTGGTACAAAATAAAATGAGTAAATGGCAACCGTGACTGAGATATTGTACTCGGGTAAATATCAATCAGCGGTTTTATTTCTCTCTGCGATCATTGTTGCCAACCTGATGCGCTAGCAACAAAACACTTGTATTTTATTTTTTGTTGTCATATAATCCAAGAAGTAGGTAGCACTGGCTTTCTCTTTTACTCAGGGTGCCGCATTCTTTTTTCGTCTTTTTTATATGAAGATTTTTTTCTCTTTTAAATTGAGAGTGTAAAAGCTTCATACAAAAAAAAAAAAAAAAAAAAAAAAAAAATAGAGTGCGGTTTTCTTGTGGTGGATCCACCTTGAGGGTAAAAGCAAATGCCATACATTTTGTTATTGTAAAATAATTTTGTATTACATATTTAACCAGTTACCCCATTACCAAGCACTTTACTCTAAAGATATTTTCTATAATAGGGAAGAAATTCGAAACATTTTAGGTATATTTCGGTCACGCCTATGGTGAATATTTATTACGCCAAGTACGTTCACCGAAAAAACGATTTGATCCCAATAAAAGTTAATCAGAACATTTATTCAACGGAATTTATATTAGTTTATCATTTATTGAAATTTGATTTCAGAGATTTATGTGAGTGATATTTCAATCTAGCAGTTCCTTCCTCTAATACTATAAATAACACTGCACAACGGAATTTACAAAAAAAAAAGCTCAAGAGTTTTGAAAGTTGATCTCATATAATTCAAGTATGCTGAACATGATGGTGTTTTTAGTTTTTCTCTATAACGTCTAACGGTTTAAAAAAAATCACACACGTATAGAAACACTGCAGAATGGAATTGACCAAAAAGAAAAGCTCAAGAGTTTTGAAAGTGGATCTCATATAATTCGAGTACGCTGAACATAATGGCGTTTTTAGTTTTTCTCTGTATCGTCTAATTATTTTGTAACGGGTTGAAAAAAATCATACCCAAAAAAATATTGTTTGTAGATTTTTATTTTGTTTAAAAATCTATAAGCAATTTTTGTATGGACGTTTCTATTTTAACCCATTATAAAAAATTAGACGCCATCATGTTCTGCATACTCGAAATATATAAAATGCACTTTCAAAACGCTTGAGCTTTTTTGGCCGTTGTACAGTGTAATTAAAATTACAATTATATTTGAAACATTATGTAAACCCTGAAGCGACTGTAAGCTTTAAGACAAAATCGAAAAATGCCACTAAATATAAAGTGTCATAAGTTCCACCTCTCATAGTATTACGTTTGTCAATGCTTGAAAAATGAGGTATTGAAAATATTAATGCTAATGATTTCAGCTTCATTAGCAGTAATGCTTTATGCAATACCAGATTAATTTCATTATCACTAAGAAAATTGAGCATTAGCATTAAAATTTTCAATGATGAATTAAAACTTTCAAATAATATTAAAATTTTCATTGAAAAATACCCATGCATTACTAAAGTAATGCATTTTCCTCAACACTAATTCATTCATACACATTTTTACACCAAGTTCGTTTTTCTCAAATTATAAAATTAATAGCTTTTTCGAAATTACCAAAACTAATTGCTTGTTATGTGCTCTCTTTTTCTCTCTCTCTCTCTCTCTTTCTCTTCCTAATTATAATTCTAGCAAATCATACCTAGATTAACAAAACTAATGGAAATAATGGCGAATGCTGCAGTAAGTGAAAAAGGAAAATAATAAAAGCAGAAAATTTTAATGCAAAACGCAAAAAAAAAAAAAAAAAAATATAAATATATTTAAATAAAAATATAAATCAAAATAAAACAAATTAAATTGAAACACACACATAGAAAAAAAAAAAACACAAAAATAAAGAAAACCAATTTCAAAAAAGGAAACAAAAATAAATAATAAATAAATTTAAAAAAACAAATTAATAAATATGGGCGCTTAAAAATTTAGTTTAAAACAAGAAAATAAGAAACGAACACACAGAACGAAAAGAAGAAATGTTGGAAAAAGGATGAAATAATTTACGGATTTCTTTTCTTTTTTTTTTATTAATTACAACAATTTTATTAACGAATATAATTATTTTTTAAATAATATTATAATAATATATGATATATATATATGTATATGCATATGTATATATATTCCATATATTTTTAATTAGCCCTACATAAATAGTTTTATATTCTTATATATGCATATTACGTGTAATTTGTAATTTTAATTTTAAATTAAACGAAAAAAACAAAAACAAAAACTAAAAAGAGGATTAATAAAATTTACTAATCTTTAATTGTAAATGTAAAAACAAAAGAGACAGACAAACAAACAAACAAAAGAGAAATTGGTTTTTAAGGCGTCAAAATAATGAAACGAGCGCATTTACATTCATCGACAAAATGCTTTTTTTCCAATCTTAAAAAACATACCTGGAAATATAAAAAGGGGGAAACTAACGGCGACTTATATAAGGGGGGAACTAACGGCGACTTTACTTTATTTTCCACGTTCCGGCCTACTGATTGAAAGCATTTTCAACAAAGTGTTGGTAATCGAAGTAGAATAATTTTTTTTTAAAGCGTGGAACTAGCAATTTATATAAATAACATTCTTCATTCTTAGCTTTTTTCAGCTTGACTATCAATGCGTATATCTCCGAAACTAAATTAGATATGGACAAATGTTATGCAAGCCATTCACAACCCAAACAACTTCATTGCCCCCTCAGGACAGTCTATTGATTTGATTAAAATGTTCTTATTGACTACAATTCATTTGGGCACTCTCGATATGTAGAAAGTTTGGATAAGCTGTAGTGATTATTCTTTTTAAATTCGAAATGTTTCTAGTTTTATAGCATTACTAGTTACTTCTCGATATTGGAAGAATTCAATATCGAGAAGTAATCAAAGCATGGTTTCGTAAGTTTTGGTAAGTGTAGCTCTGAGTGCCCCATGTTACCAGTAGACACGCCATTCTCTGCACCTTCACAATTCCCAACAGTGGATATACTTTTTGAATGTCTAATGTCCACGAAACTATTACATCGCTTAGAAGCATGCGTTTGGGCATTGCTTTGTTGGATTTTCAAAAACAATTTTTCAATATTGAAATTTCGTTTTTCACTTTATCAGGTAAAATGGTTGAAGTGGCTGTCGAGAGACATACTTAGGCCTGAACGGCCCATTGTGATACCACACAGTTGGACCTACAGTTTAACGCCGATTCCGTAAGGCGATGTGACAATTTTTTATTGGCTTGGTGGTGTGTACTTGTCAACTTTCTTATAGTTCTTTCTTAAATGCTGAGATAAAAATGTACAGAATTTTCTAAAGTGGACATAAGCGATTTTAATTTTTATTGACTCAATTGGTCTTGTATTTTTTTTTTAGTAAGAATGAACTTGTTGTATTTAAATGTCAGTAAAAACCTTAAAAAATAAAATGACGTAACAGAACATTTCTCCGGATGTTGCCGAAATCAGCACCTCGAATTATTTTAAAAAAATCCCTTTAAATTTGTTATTGATTCGTAACTAACGAACAAAATGTATGAGATTTTCATCGGTAAGGGGAATACCAAAACCCATACTTACATATAAATAGAATGAGCTGTCGAACAAATGATACGGAAACGAAGCGAAAATGACACCAACACATATATATATATTTAAAATTCTAATGAGAGATTTCGTTTACTCGGTCAACGAGAATCAAGACTCCGCCTTCCCTACTCTCTTAATTGAGTTGAAAAAAAATTCAAACGAAGTGTGAGAAAATTTCAATAACTGTTTACTTTTTCTTTTTGGCTTACCGAACTTTAAGGTAATGAAAAAATAACAAAAAAATAAATCAATTTATTATGAAATTCGTGCATGCTAACTAAAAGCTACCAAGAAAAGACTCAAATAAAAATAATTTGGTATAACAAGTTAATGAAATTAAAAATATTCATACCTACCTACTTAAATATGATCGAACAAAATAAAAACTTCTATAACAAAAATAAAAGAAAAATCAACTAAAAATTTTCAGATTATTGAACGAAACAAAAACAAAAAAAAAAAAACATGAGAATATTTAAAAATATATAGCATAATTAATCAAAGAATTAAAAAAGCAACAACACTAAATATAAAAAACCCTGGCAGAATTGAACATAACTCAAATGTGTGTTCTAGAAAAACGAAAGCTTGAAAATTGTATTGATTTTCCGATTTCGATTGTGCGCTGCCTACAAATTTGTGAAGAAACAGAAAAAAAAAAAATACAAAATATGAGACAAATGATTTAAAATGACCGCTGAACCCAGATAAAAGAATATTAAAATAATTAATGTTTCAATTTAAAAAAAAAAAAATTATGTGAAAAATGCGTTTAATTAAAAATGCTGCAAAAATGTCAAAAAGAATTAAATTAAATTAAACAAAAGAAGAAAAAATAAAAGAAAAAATACGAATATAAATACAAAAATATTGATGGTAACTAAAGAATTTCCTTTTAATTTTTTTTATTTAATTTATTATGTACGTATTATTATAATTTTGTTTTTAATATTTTAAACATTTTTTATAAAACTTATGACCTGCATTTTTACTATTTGGGCATAAAATAAAAATATTTTTAAAATACAGAAAAGAAAGGAAACCACAAAAAATTAAATCTAATTATTTTTTTTTTATTAATTTGTGCAAGTGAAACTTTTATGTTTGGCTTCTTTTTCTTTAATTAGTGAAAACGCATATTTAGCATATTTAGAAATTATTAAAATGGTATAATAAAAATTT
This sequence comes from Toxonevra muliebris, assembly GCA_963691655.1. Lineage (NCBI taxonomy): Eukaryota > Metazoa > Arthropoda > Insecta > Diptera > Pallopteridae > Toxonevra > Toxonevra muliebris. Next base: position 142,106,932 of record OY829326.1, read on the forward strand.
AAAATATACATATATGAAACACATATAGACAAAACTATAATACATAAATATGCAATTATAAAACCAACTTTTAATATTAAACATTATTATTAATAATAATAGCAACATTTTTGCAACAACAAAGAAACAACTGAAGTTATTAATTATTATGTATAAATAATACAACAACAAAATAATAATGAATACAAGAATACAATATAAAAATTTATGAAAACAGAATATTTCAAATTACATGAAGGTTTATTAATTAATTAATTTTTTTTTTTTTTGCTAAAAATCGAAGGAAAATAAACAGCAAAATTGCTGGACATGAAATAACAACTAATTTGCAATTTCAGACATGAAAAAATTAATGATTAATAAATATAAAAATAAAACAAAAATTGATATATACAAATATATATGAAAAAAGTCGAAAAAATGAAATAAAAATTTCAAAAGAAAACTTACATTCTATCCCAAAAAACAAAAAAAAAAAAATGGTGTATTATTTTCAGTAGGTGGGGTTAATCTACGGCGAACACAAGTCTCCCTCTTTGGGTGGCTCTAGTGTCTAGAATAAGAAGGAGGAAAGTTCAAAATAAATTTATACACCCGAATCGGGTTCATTGCCGAGAAAGAGGAGACACCTATGCCCCAATAAAAGCTGAAATATTTCTGTGAAAAAAATCGGATCAGACAGTTGAAAATAGATGGATCAATATGGATGATGGGAAAATGCTTGTCAAGAATGTGGAAATGCATGTTAAGTTTTGTATGGAAATTACACTGGCGGGGGAACTCTTGAACCCACTAAAAACTAATGGAATTGGATTAGTTCATGAATTAATACAATAAAATATTACAAAAAAACCTAAACACAAGTGAAAAATTGATCAAAACAAGTTTGACCAACATGTTCTCATTTTGACAAGCATTTTCACATTTTTGATAAGAATTTTTTCTACCCTTTGACAGGCATTTTCCCGTTTTTTGACAACTATTTTCCTATTTTTGACAAAAATATTCCCATTTTAAAAAAAGTATTACGCCATTTTCAGCTAGCATTTCCCCATTTTTGGTAAGTATTTTCTCAAATAATTTAACCATAATATATTTTTCAATTGAAAATTGCAAAAGTCAGCAATTTTTAGGTTAGAATGGTTCCTGATTCTGAGGAAATCCAAATCGAAATTCGAAGTCTACGGGCCCTATCGCAAACTTTGGTCGGACGAAATTGGAGAGAGTGTTTTGATGGTTTCCAGCTCTTGTCTACCCACAACGTAACTGATAAAAACTGATGAGATACAACTAATTTGCAACTTATTTTTTTAACACTCAGTTAAATATTTTTTGAGCATTAATATCATTCAAACATGGTAATACTGCATTTTGTTTGGTAATTCATTTGCATTAGACCATTTATAAGATAGAATTAGCTCTAGAAAACCCAACGTTAATGATAAGCCAATAGAATTGGCATTAGAGAAAATAATTCTAATTAAAAAATAGCATTAATGCAATTCTAATGATTAAAAACTAGCATTGGTAGTAAAATGTTGCGAAAGTCAATACAGAACTGTCACTGCTAATGATGATAGCTTAGTAGGCAACTCAGGTCAGGTCCTACTTCTCTTCCACATGATGTATTTCAAAATAATTGAGAGAACTCTCATGTATTCTCATATAATCGGCTTCAAATCTCAATTGTTCTAACGCTTGTTTTTAATCAGAATTGGGTTTTTTAATGCTAATGCCATTGGCTTATCATTAGAATTGGTCTAATGCATGTATGGCTTAATTTAATTACCAATGGATGATCTCAAGATTTCAATAATTTTCTGTTTTAAATAATAGTTTCCTCAGATGAATTTTTATGGTCGACTTGTTGCATCGAATCGATCGGCTTGAACTTCATTCACATGTAACTGTCAATGAAACAACAAAGGTAAGTTCTACTCACACTTCGGCCTAAATCAATAATGTTATCAGATCGCCGTTTCTGTGTTGTCAGTTAAGTGCAAGTCCACAGAGAGTGGAATCAAAGTTCACCAGTATGACACAATCTAAAAAGTTTCTAAACATCATATTACTATCACCGGCAATTGGCAGAAACAACCACTATATTACAATTAGTTTGGGTTCATCGTGTACCAGAATATTCCTGAAAATTTTTCATTAATTGTTCTCCATCAGCTGGTATTCTGGGAATTATTCGACCGACTTCGACATTGGCGCTATTTCAACCGTTTCATATCGTACAGGTAAATACAAAACTGAATTTCTTTGCCGTTATAGTTATGTAGAGCCAATTGATTAACCTTTACCCACAAGAATCAAGCACAACTTTTCGATAATTTGGGTTTATAAATTAACAAAATAAGAAAAACTCAATGAAAAATACTGCAATGAAATTTAAAAGTTAAACGATTCGGATCTAGACTAAACATTTTAGCTTGTCCTGCTACACCTAGCGACACAAACTGATATTTTTAAGAAGTAAACATTTAAAAATTGGTATTTATTTGGAAGTATTATGTAAAATCTTTAATAAACCACGAGCTTTTTGTGTATGGCTGTAACAAGGAAACACCCTATTTTGACAAATTTGATGATATTCCTTCCAAATTAAGTTGATGTTATACACCAAGTGGCGGATTCTGGTGTTTTACTTACAATGCGCCATACTTGAACAATACACTCTATCACTTATGATTTTCTGTATTAAAACTTCAATTTCAGTGATTTCATATTATTATTTTTGTTTTTATTAAGACAAGCATGCACACAGAATGCAATGGTTTTCTTTAATTTTATTGACAAGAACGCTCCATCGCTCTCGTCTCTGGCAGCTCCCTCAAGAAACACGCAACAGTATACGTTAGGTTAAAGAGAAACATTTAACTTATATGCGCTTCAGCGTAGTAAACTAAACTAAAGCAAATAAATGTGCTAATCTCTAAATTCAAGTTTACTTCTTCTTTGGCTTCATTACATTGTAAGCGATGACCAGAGCAATAACTCCGTATGTCGCTTTGGCAACCTATAAAGAAACGAATCAAATCAAGAAAATTACTATTATAAGTTTATATAATTTTCGTGGAAAGTTAGAAAAAAAATTACATTAGCACGTCCGCGCATTGTCGTGCCATTGAAGTGCTTCGAGAGCCCGGTCAATTTTGATTCTTCGGCACTTTCACCAGCCATTGCTGTAATTGTAAATTATGTTTAGATTTTACACCTTTAAATTAATTCACGTATTTTACTTACTTCTTGTTTGAGTTTATATTGAAATTTACACAAGAAAAATGTTAAACTACCTTACGTCGTTGCAAAGGGAAGAAAATTTCTGCCAAATGTCAAAAATTCGAGGTTAGGTTATGTAAGAGACGACAGAGTGATTCAGATGAATGGGAAATATTTCGAACATTCGAATATTGTACAGTTTTATAATCGGAATGATAAGAATTTCTCTTGTTTTTTTTAAGCATGAAAGAATTTATTTAATACATATGGTTCACATTGTATATAATACAAATCTACTAAAATAATTTCTTTTACGAATTTTTTACAGTATGAGCAAATTAAATTGCCAGTTAGCGCAAAGTCGAAGTTTGGTAATACCCGTTTCTGTAAGTAAGAGGTGTAAGCAGGGCCGTCGAGAGAAAATTCGGTCCCGGTGGTGATAACTTCTGGGGGCCCCCCTGTCCTTATCTCTTCCCACCACAAATGATACAATATATATCTATATATGGGGCAAGGAGAAATTATTTTATACTTTTTAGTCCGTTTTAAAAACGAGATATATTAAAAATTTGTTTTTATTTTAATTTTTATCAGTGACTCACGCTGGTCGCCAGATATATTTATGAAACCTCTTGATTTCAGTCCGATATACTGGAGCTTCTCAAACAAATACAAAGTTTTTTTCCTATTCTACATAACAAAATTTTTTCAAATATAGGGCCCGGACCCGTCTGCAAAATGTCTTCATGATTGATAGATGATCAACACGATAAATAATTTTCATGGTTGCAGTAAAAATGTTCGGCAGTTTGTTGTTCTCTTGTAAAATTAAAAAAAAAATGGACTTATCTTTGCACTTTAAGCTAACGATATATTGTTGTGGCATGAATAGTGTTGATTCGATACCCACAAAGTATCGATACTTTTACTCATTACTTGCATCGAATAAAAGTATCGATGCTACCGAAAATATCGGAAAAAAGTATCGAATATGTACTTGTATCGAATACTCGTTTAAAGAGACAAATTACTCTTTTTTTAACTGGTTTCAAGGAAAACATTCAGGCCAGAAAGCCCATTGGATACAACATGGTTGAGCCTACACTACTCAACACGAGTTTTTCGCCAATAAATCATGGTTTTGAGATATTTACACTGAAAACACGTGAATCATATAGAAATGACGTTAATTTAATTTAGCAAATCGCAAAAAAATTTATAATAGAAGGAAAACTAATCAACAGATTAAAGCTTGATAAAAATATTTTATTTTAACGAAAAGGTTTCAATAAACCTTATGTTCTACATGCATGGCCAGAAATATCTTTGAGAACTTCAATACTGTACTGCAATATTGTCATACATTGAAATATTGCAATATGGACTGAAATATTTTGAATAATTCTGCCGTAGCATTTTGATATATATTACTGATTGCTGTAAATGTTGCAAAATGATCCACAATTTTAAATATTGTATAGCAATATTTCAGTTTTTTAAATAAATATTTTCCAAAAGTATCGAGTATCCGATACTGACCCTTTTTTCCGATTCCAAGTAAAATACTTATGTTATAGCATCGAGTAAAAAAAGTACTTGAATCGAATGAAAAGTATCGAGTTATTACTTGTATCGAATCATCACTAGGCATGAATTCGAACATACGCATCTCCTTCAGTGAATGCTTGAATTGCTAGATGGCGCTAATACTTAAACAATTTGATCAAATTTTGACAACAAAGAACAATTCGTATTCCTAAGCATCAATCCATCAGTTTGATTTTAAAGTGAAGTGAAGTGAGTTTCAAAATTATGAGCAGAGTAAAATAGTAACAAGTTTTTCTTAAAAATTTCTTTAAAATTTAACATGAAGTTTTTCATGAGCATTTTGCAAGGCGTTGCCGCAGTTTTTTAGTGCTGATGTTACTCCTGACTGTCTGTCGCGGGTGTCATAACGGGTTCTATTCCTTTGGCGAAAATACATACATAAAAACACAACAAATAAGGAAGCTTCTGATATTTTCGCAATCAATGGAATCAAACTTTGTAATTTCATTTAAATAATCACCTGTTTGTGGGTGGTTTATTCCTAGCAATGTTGCAGCACTCTACCAAAAGTGATCGCAGGCGGGACATGAGTCCAAAGTAATAATGTGTGAAGAAAAGTAGCCACGTAAAAGCGAAAATTTAAGTGTGTAATAGAGCTTAACATCATTATTTATCTTCATCTTGTTTTCCGTGAAAATTACAATAAAAAAAATTGCAGTATATACTGCAAAAACGAGTGAAAATGAGTTAGTCGTTGTTAAATAAAAATTCAACAAAAGAAAGACGATTATGTATCTGAATCGATTCCAGACTGAGATACAAAGTCCTTTCCTGCTCACAGTATCCAACAACGGCAGGTAAGAAAACACTTTTAATTAAATTTCATATAATGTATTTATACATTTTATATTTATTTTCTAAGAATAATAATAATATATATATTTTTTTTTCATAATTATAATTCATTGTTCAATTTTTACTTGTTTCTATATTTATTTGTTCGATTTTTTATATTTTTTTGATTAAAGCTACAAAATTTATTTAAGTATTTTATTATTATTATAAACAAATCTTTTAATATATTTTTTTGTTTATTTAATAAATAAATTTTTAATTTTTGGAACACTTTTTTTACAATTACATACAAACAAAAATTGAAAAAAAATAAATAAAATAAATTGTCTTTTAATGCATTGCTAACGATTAAATTTTTATTTCGCAAAAGTTTTTGTGGAAGTATTAATTAAAACCGCTTTGAAAAAACGTTTCCACTGCAGTTTATCGCGAAATTAAGATACAAAATAATAAAACTAGGCAAAGAAAAACTAAATTAAATCACAATGAGAGCTTAATGCTAAAGTTTTATTTTTTTTCTTTAAATTAAATGAGCTTATAAATATTTCTTTCATACATATTTAATATTAGTTAATAAATATTTACATATAATTTTTTATTTTTATATTTTAGTTATAAATAATTTTGTTTAATTCAAATTTCATTTTCAATTTGTGTTCTTTCTTTCAAATTTTATTAAGTGTAAAAACTGTGATTCGTTGTTCACTGCATTGAATTTAGTAAAGAAAAAAAGTGCAGTTAATTTTTTAAAAAAAATTTCATGCGACTTTAAAAGTGTTTTATGAATATTATATTACATTTTTTGTCAATATTAAGTTTTAATTACATTTTGAAAATCGGTGCTAAATTTGATAGAGCTTAAAGTTTTTACAAAAACTTTTTAGACCCAATGTGGTCGGTGTCGCTCAGTGGTTAGTGCATTGGACTTCTATGTGAGTGGTCCCAATTTCTCTTTTGGAATTCGAAAAAAAAAAATTTTAAATGGAAATAAATAAATGCAGTAAGCGAAATCAACTTATCAGGGTGAGGATTAAGCGCTAGTTTTTCAATGGGAGTTGCTTTTGCGGTGTAAACGTTGATTCTGAGCTTTAAGTTCAGCTGCTAAAAAATATAAGAAAGTTGAACTAAGTTTTAATCCATTTTGGTATCAGAAATCATGATCCAATTTTGAAAATTTTTGAAACACATTTAAATTTTCAAAGTTGTTGTACGAAAAATCGTACATATGTTCAAAATGGGTAAAATTCGCACTGAAAAATTACAGTTAAAACTATTACATTTCTATTATTTATTAATCCTTTAAAATATTAATGCACATTGAAACATAAACATGTGTTTCGTTTATTATTCGTTTGCTCTTGTGGTTTGAGTCTAGACTAATGTTGTTGTTTACAACAACACATCAATAAATAAATTTCATCTATTCTCTTGTTGTTCTTGTTTCATACTCAGCGCCTCTTGTTTTATACGTTTTGCGCTCTCTGTACTCAAAAATATCTTCATATCTTTCTCATTCGCAGTCACGGTCGCATTTACGACGCCATCATCATCATAATCATCACAAATATCAATTTCCTCTTTATCACATTCATCATCATCGTTATCGTTATCAATTTGTTCCTCTTCTGTTTCATCGATATTTGTTGTTGTTGCTACTGCGGCTGCTGCAGCGGCCGCCGCTGCTTCTTGTTGTTGCTGTTGTTGTCGCCTACGTAACATTTCTGCTTCTGCTAGCAGTTGTTGTTGCTGTTGTTGTTGTTGGTGGTGTCTTCGTTGTGCTTCGGCGTGTTGTTCTGCTAAATGTTGCTGCTGTTGCTGATGCAATTGCTGCAAATGATGCACATGCTGTAAATGTTGTTGCTGATTGTATGGATGATGTTGCATTGCCTGCGGTGTATGCGTATGTTCTCCGCCATTTGCACCAGTCCCACCATCACCACCATTACCTCCACCGCCACCGCTTGCGTCCATATTTCGATGTTTATGTTTTGAAGCAGGTGCATCGAACAATAATCGAGATATTGAGAATGATGAAATCGGTGAATTGTGTGTACTGCCCGCTGAATACGATGTATTCGTATCATCCGAAGTTGGTGTCTCACGATCACTTTCATCTGATTTGAGTATATCTGCTGCTTCCAAAGATTTCTTATGCATGCCCAGCAGCCATGGTGCGACAGATTCATCTTCTTTCGCTGATTTTATAATTGTTTCTGGCAGTGGCAATGAATGACGCACCATTGCTCCGTAGAGTCCGTATTCGGCCATTTTGGTGCTGTGTCCCCAACATTTTTCAGTTTTACGCCATTTAGCGCGTCGATTTTGGAACCAAACCTGAAAATTAAAAATAAAAAGTTATAGTTTAGTTTAAGTTTGAGATATAAAATTTTATATTAAAAAAAATAAATAAATAAAAGTTTCCTCGAGTTGCTCTTGACTAGTGCTGGCCACGGGTGCGGTTGAACGTTTTTGATTTCATAGGTACTAGGTTCATTTATACCTCGTAGGCTTCCTACTGATACTTGTAAACACAGAGTTCGGTATCTCGAAAGGCATGCAATCGGTAGCTATGGACCCTGTTCATGTGAAGTCATTGAGAGTCTATTGGGGTTTAAGAATTATTTCTTTGTGGCAACAGCTGAGATCTTTCCTTACGACATAAAAGCAGAGGAAGAGCCATCATAGGGCGGAGGGCGGTTGGAAGTGAAACTGAACTCTGAAAAATTAGAGTTGGGTACAAAGACTCATCTCAAATGTTAATGCATAAGCACAACTTTTTATTTCGTTTGTGTGTCCTTAATGGGCGAGCGGGAACCAAAGTAGATAGCCTAGTGGATAGTGCACTAGACTTTCATCTGGGAGGTTCGGGTTCGATTCCCGTCTTCGTCTGGTGGTTAATTTTCATTACTTTCTTATATTCACTATGAATATGAAGTGTATGAGAATTATAAGATAGTGTACAAGTACACACACATTGATTGGTAATGGCAAAACTACCAAGCCGATAAAAAATTGCCACACCGCCGTTCGGAATCGGCGTTAAACTGTAGGTCCAACTATGTGGTATCACAATGGGCCGTTCAGGCCTAAGTGTATCTCTCGACAGCCACTCCAACCCAACCTAACCTATAGTAATTTAGGGTCACTGATTACGACTGTGTCCTCAGTCTTCAGGGGCCATTAATAAATTTCTTTATTTTAACAGAAACGAATTTGATGTCTGAAACAAAGTTGTTAAGCACTAAGAGATAAACAATTTTTGTGTACACATATTTCCTCCATCTCTTACCGTTCCTCTTAAAAATGGGGTTTGAAGCCCCCTTTAAAAAAAAAAAATGGCCGATAAAACATAAACCGTTGAGAAAACTATTAAACTGTTTTCGGAGAAAATATTTCTTTTTAAAAATTATAGGGGCCCCCAGAATATCGGAATAACCTACGAGGTACACTTTTTCCAAAATAATGCAAAAACCGATTTTTTTTGCATTAGAATTGATCTCTATCACACTACGTAAGTAAATAATTGTTGTTGTACTTTTCATAAACAATTGTATTTCAAATGCTATGAATTTTGTTTCTGTGATTATAGAACATTTACTACTTATATAAGACTAAAAAATACAAGACCACAGAATGAAAACATTGATTTCTGTTAGTGAAAAGGTGAAGCAACTAAATATCCACCGATATTTAAGGTGTCCCGGTATTGGCTATAAAGAACCTGGTCATCCTATTTGCATGGCAATACAAACTCTATTCTTTCTTGCTTTACTTTTGTCTTCGCACAAATCACTCTTTTTCAAATCCTTCTACTACTAGGATGCCAAAAAAAAAAAACAAAATTATCGATATAAGATATTAAAAAAAAAACTATGACGTTTGGTCACCCTAATTATACAAATGAAAAAGTTCTGAGTAGTGATGCACTTTTTCTGAAGTATATTTTATAAGAATAACAAAGCTGTTTCTAATTTTCCAGGGTCACCTCAGGCTTCTGATGATTTCAATAGCATATCTAAAAATTTTTTTATAGGTATTTTACAATAAAAGAAAGAGATGCACTTTTTGCGCAATTTAGATTATTGAATATTCGCTAAATATGCATACATACACTTGCGGTCACAAAAACTGCACCACTTGCAATACTGCTGCAATTTCGGTAATATTTCCAAACTTTGCCCAAATTTTCCTTCCCTTGTAAAGGAGATTCCCTTGTCTATGTTTTAGGAATGTATTTAAGCGAAATGTACCATTTTTTATTGCGCTTGTTTGGCGAAAAGAAGAATTTTTGAAAAAGTGCCAAAAACAACAGTATAAACAATTGTCGCACCACCAAAATGTCGAAATTTTTGTTCTTAGGTATCAATGAGAGTCATAAAGTTAAATACCTGAAGAAATCTGATGCTTACATTCGACTGCTGTTGGACTGATCCAGAAAAAAATGAAATTTGTACCCGCTTGAAAAGACAAAAGGATCAAGATGACTATGAAAGATAAATACGAGAGAAAATGGCATAACCTGAAAGAGACTGAGCTAAAGAGTTATTACAACGTGAATATAAGTGTCGAAACCTCACGCAGAAAGAAACGAAAGTTCGGTCTATATGGGAGACGATCGGCCAAAAAGTCGTTGTTGACGAAATCGATGGAAGCAAATCGCCTGGCATGGACTGAAAACTACAGCAATTGAACTCTGGCAAACTCGAGAAAAGTTATATGATCGGGCAAATTAAACTCAATTTTTTATGCGAATTTAATCTTCGGTACTTGCGTTGCTCAGATATAGAGCAATAGAGGGTTAACTGTGTAATGAAAATAGTCAAATTCCCACAAAGTCAGATAGTTTGGATGGGTCCCTTATACTATATTGAAGGGACTGTGAACGCCCATAAATATGGCTAAAATTTTATGGAGCAATTTCTGTAAGCCAATTGTGGTACGCGTTCGCTCATTAATGACGTTATTTTTCCGGACGACTTCTGTGGCATATTATCACGCCTAATTGGCATGGTTTAGTTAGTAATTATTGCCTGATGTTTGATAACTTTAGTAATAGTAAAAAAGTTAGATTATTGAACCTTATTTGTTTGCAGAATTAAAATGTTTCCGATGATGTTAGAATTTACAGGTGGGAATGATCAGATAGCTTGCGCGGCCGATAAGTCCGATAAGACACCTCTGTCATATAATGAAACGGAAAGTTGCTGAAAACATGCCAAAGAATAAAAAACCCGTTGCTGGAATTCTGAAAAAGATTTGGTATTAAAAAAATAACGAATGATATCCTTAAAGTGCTTGTCGACTCTATGCCATTCAAGGTAAAGGTTAAGAGAGGGGCACCATCAAACTAAGCAATTTTGCTTGTGACTCTATAATGAAACAAATTAATCTTAGTTTACACCTTCAAAAAATAACAAATATTTTTATTTTTACATACTATTAATCAATACCCTCAAAAATGTGAAATGTCTTCCATATTTTTGTTTTAATTAAAAAGTAATAAAATCTGTGTGTATGTATGATGTTTCTTTTGCAATTTTGTTCATTTTGTTCCCAAAAATAAAAAAAATTACATTCACTAAAACAAAATCAGGTTTAAGAACCATTTCGTGGTCTGGTTCAAAGATTGCGAAAGTTATAAAACGATATAAAGAAACTCTTAGTGTTGAAAGAGCTAAAAAAGTTGTGAACAAAACGGGAACCATCAACCTTAAATTAAAGGCAAAGATCTTGAGGTCCATCAAAAGCAATCCCGGACTATCGCATAGCGATCGTGCCAAAAAATTCAATACCAGCAAAAGTACTGCTAGACGAATACGCATAAAAGCTGGGCTAAAGTGCTATCGTGCTATAAAATATCCAAATAGAACAGACAAACAGAATTTGCTGGCCAAAAAACATGCTCGTCTTCTTTATAATAATGTTTTGACCAAATTCAATGGATGCATTATTGTTGATGACGAATCATACGTAAATCGTAATCGTAAAATTTGATCTTAAACAGGTTCCAGGTAAAAAATTTTATATGGCAACGAATCGTGGTAATGTACCTTCAAAATTCAAGTACATAAAAATGGATACATTTGCAAAGAAAGCAATGGTGTGGCAGGCTATTTGCAGCTGTGGTCTCAAATCCAGGGCATTTGTGACATCCTCTTCTATGACGTCTGATATTTACATCAAAGAGTTTCTTTCGAAACGACTATTGCCATTTGTTCGTCACCACCATTCGCCAGTGAAGTTTTTAGATTTAGCCAGTTGCCACTACTCTAAGAAAACCATGGATTGGTATCAGACAAATAAAGTAAATGTAGTGCCCAAATATATGAATCTACCCAATTACCCCCAGCTCCAACCGATCGAAAAATACTGGGCTATTACAAAATATAAGTTGAAGAAAAATGCAGGTATTGTCAAAAATGTGAATTCAATGTTACTAAAATGGAACCAAATAGCCGCAAATGTATCCACAGCGGATGATCAAAGGTTGATGGGGTCCATTAAAAGGAATACCCGGAACTTTTTGCACAACAAAGAAATTTAAATCTTTTAATATTATAGTATTAAAACAAAATATTAAACTCATCATTTAATGCATTATTTGTTATTCTGAGTGTTCTGGTTAAAAAGACACAGCAACTTTCCTGCGTGCCAATTTTGCGTGAACCGCGCTTTAAAATTTGTGTGTATGTATGATGTTTCTTTTGCAATTTTGTTCATTTTGTTCCCAAAAATAAAAAAAAATGGCATTCATTAAAACAAAATCTGGTTTAAGTCCCATTTTAAATGATTTTCTTAAAATTGCTGGGTGGTGCGGTTTTTGTGACCGCCAGTGTATATCTATCACTCTTTTAAAATATTAATTAAAACTATTCAACCAAAAAGTGCTCTCATTACTGAAAGTGCAGTATGAGCTTAGAAGCTTTGAACTTGAAAAATATAAAACGAAATATTTCTATAGTAAGCCTTAATAGTAAGCTCATATGATGAAAATATACAAGCACACCAAAAGTCAAATACTTATTCGTTATTCCAAACACTAGAATTCAAAATTTAATAAAAATTTTAACCAACAAAACTGATAAGTTATTTTCGCAATGCCATCAAATATTTTCTTATTTCTTTATGCTAAATCTTTTCAAAAATGACCAAAACGTGTTTGCCATTCATCATTATAACAACAACAACTGCAGCAATACATAAATGAAAACACATAAATATTTACACATTAAACCTTTCAAATGATGACCAAATATTTTTACATTTTCATATGCTTATAATTTAATTAAAATGCCAAACAAAGCCAAAGAAGTCTCAATACAATGAATGGTGGTAATGATGATGGTGATGTGAAAAAGCGTTGAAGGCAACGATGATGAACATAAATAAACAAATGAGCACATCCTGCTGCCGCATGGACAACAGGACATAGGTCTATCTATATACATATATATTTATGTGTATATATAAATATTATGGTCTCACTGCAGAAATACATACAAACATGCATACATGCAGACATACCTACTTTTAATTGAATATCAAATTTCATTTTCATAGGACTATATTGATGCTGCTGCTGCTGCTGCTGCTGCATTTGCTGTTTTTGTGTGAAATGCGTGGAATGCGGTTTTAATTCACTTCACAACTCCCAGCACTTACCTTCATCACTCGTCGTTTTCACCCTATCCCCCCCTAGCCCACTTTCATTTGTTCATCATTATGCCGGACCAATTCCATTCACATAATCCATTCATCTGATTAACGACAAACTAATTACTTGCGTATGCAGCAGTTTTGCGGTTGAATTGAAACACACAGCTCGGTATCGATAATAAATATATAAAACTACTCTTTTTTTCTTTCTTTCCTACATATTTGAGAAATTGTAATATTTCCGTTTTTGAATCCCTTGCTCTTTTACTTTGCCAATTCATTGCTTACCGATGGCAAAACTGTTGCTAGCGCACACCATAGTCATTGCAATCGGACTCAGCGCAACCACCCGCTGATTGTGCGTACGTTCATATATGAATATCTTCTCGTATTTGTACATATACCGTTTCAATTTCAACCATTTTGTTTTATGAGTTATTAAAAGAAAGAAAAAAAATTTTTTACTTATTTCCCCCCCAAAATTTTGTACTTGAGTGCATATCTAATACTTATTACTAATTATAGGTAGGTACATAATTTTCTTTTCTTTTCATTAAGTTCTCGTAATTCTCAGGCAGTTCATGCAATTTTTGGTTTACGTATGCACATGTAACCAATCACACATAATTATTTAAAGGAAACAAAAATGCATTATCCTTTTGACTTGAAAAGCTTGATTGTGGTTTTCGAGTGGGCATATTCTACATTTATTTGATTTCATGAATTATATTTATATGCATATATATTTTTATTTTCTTATGTAACTTAAAAAACATTATGTTTCTTTGATGTTTTCGATATTACATACTTCTGTATCCGTACATATGTATATATCAACAAAGTAAATGAGTAAAGTGCTTCATAAGATGAAAGTTGCTATTAATGTACAATGAAATCAAAGGCAGACTCGAATCAAACTCAAACAAGCAGAAATTTTAATGTATTTTTAAGTGTAGATGTGTGTTTATATATATGTACTTGTTTATACATCAATTGAAAGCTTTTGTTATATAGAAAAAAACTTGCATATACGCCATGAAGTATGCTTTAATTTCATTTAGATTTTCGAGAGTTTATGACGCGAAACATATGAAAAGAAATAAATGCATTTCAAGAAGAAGGCTGAGGTAAAAAGTGTGCACGGATTAGTCAATCCGACGGAATTAATAAAAAAAAAACCTATTATATTATAAACCAGTCATTGCATGGTCCTAGTGAGGTTTACTATTCCAGTTATATAATTTCAACAATTTGGTTCAAAACCAACACGACTTCTTCCAAATTCGTATATGCTCAAATTAAATGTTTCTCAATCGGTTCAGATCTAGAGCTATGATTAATGGCTGCTTAAAAACCCAAGCGAATTTTTAAGGGGTTTTCAATAGCATATTCCGAACTTTGAAAGCTTATTCCTTTGGCGTCTCAGGTGGCAACACTGTCATTCTTCGATGTTTGTGTTCTGTTAGGCTGTGGTTATATTGCGAGTATGCTCGGCGAACACCATGAAATTGTTGTTGCACCGAACACATAGAGAGAGTCTTTACTCACTCTCACACTGAACACGATATGCTCGGTGTATTGTACACCGAGCACGCCGAGTATTCAGGGTGGCAATGAGTTATTTTACAAAACAGTATCATTATATACAAAATAGTATTAAGCAGACGAGTATATTTTGACAAAACGCAACTCTGCAACGAGCTGAATGTAACCACCTCGACCGAGCACGGGAGAAAATATTTTGTGTTCGTCGAACACCGAGCACCAATATAAGCAGGCACTTATAGTCACCATTTTACCAATAAGTACATGAGGCGATACTAAGAGAATTTTTTAAAAGCAGCTGATAATTCTCCCCCCACAGCTGATTATAAATCAAAGTTGCTATTTCTCTTACTCTTATGAGAAGCTTTATTAGAAGTAGTTTCATCAGCAGTGTGGCCAACTTTCGTTTTTCAAAATCCTCTAAAATGAAGTATAAAACGCGTATTTTCTTAAAAAAAAAGCGTTACATTTTTTCCTTATAAAAGTGCGAGAAAACTCAATGCATTTAAACTTTTTCACTAATACAGACATACATCTGATGCTTCTAGTCAATGAAAATTTTTTCGATTTTTGGAAGATATTTTAAATTGAAAGAACGCGCTGAGCGCTAAATCACTTTTTTCCGTGTTTTGATTTTCAAAAAGCACTAAAATCAGCGGGAAAAGCGCTGAGTTGGCCACACTGTTCATCAGAGTCAGACAATAAAATTAGCTGTGGGCAGAATTATCAGCTGTTTCTATAAAACTCATTCAGCTTCCCTTCATATAACACGCTATCCAATTCCCATGTAAAATTGGTCGCTGAGCCCAAAAATCAACTTTATTTTTAATTCTATGGTGTGGTTTTGGAGATATTGCCAGTTGAATTTTTTTATTGGAGCAAAAAAGGTTTGTTCACATAATTACAAATATCTTTGGGTAATCCACAGGAGTATCAAGAGTCTCTATTACATCCGGAGAAACTTACTGTTCGGTGTGGATTTTTGTCTGGTGGCGCCTTTAGGCCATACATTTTCCAAAATGTCAATCGCAAACGATATCACGCCATGATATCTGATTTTTTGTATCCTAAATTGGATGACATGGACACACAGACACACAGTACGCGATTGAAGATTGAAGTCGTCGCAAGAAAAATTCCCGCCAAAAATCATGCGTATTAACGCCCTTAGACTTTTTTCTGTAGGGCTACGTTAAGTTGCTGGATTATGCCAGCAAATCAACATCTTTCAAACCATTGTTGAGATCCAGCCCGACTTATCTAACAGAGTCATACAAAGTTGGACCTCTCGGATGGCCGCGGAAGCCATTTATAAAAATGTTTAAAACATAACGGTATTGAATGTACTTTAATCCGCAATAAAGGTTTCCGTCATATCTCAGACACGCTTAATGAAAACTCCTTTATAAGTCTAGGTTTTTTACTTATAGACGTTAAAGATATTTCCTATTCAATTTATCTAAAATTTATCAAGCACAATTTAGAAACAAAAGGAATGCAGCTTTAACTTCGACTTCAGCAAAAAATTTCTATACCAGCGTAGGAATTTAAGAAAAGAATAAATTGAATACTGGCCTGCCCAAAGGATTTTCTCACGAAAGGAAAGTTTGAATAAAAACTTTATATTAAAAATATGTCAATGTTAGGCAAACTTATATATCCAAAAAAGTAAACATAAGTTTAAAAATATGGGAAATTATGTTAAAGAAAAGTACTTGCAACATTCGCAAATTTTTACCTGGATACTTGCAACATTTTTGGTCTTGCCTTTGAATACTGCTCTTTTTTTTAGTTTGTGTTACTTAGATTAGGTTAGAGCGATTTACTTTGCATTAGACTGAATAAAGTTTAGGGGAGTACCGTAGACTGCTGACGAAATGTATTGAATTGAATCAGTTTTGTGCTGACTTTTGGATAGTGCGGTCTCATAATGGCAAAGAAAAAGAAATCGAAAATTTCTTTTATTACACATGAAATACTCACATGAAACTTATTATACAAGTGTATTCAATTCAAATATTAAACTTAATAAACTTCCTAAACAAACGTATGTAAGCCTTTTTTTAATTTATATGGAGAACAAAAACTTGGTCCTTGCGACAACCTCGAAATTTGCACCTAGCCCGGCTTTCATTACGTGCAAGAATCGAGTTTCTACTGTAGTTCCAAACTTTTTTCTTTTAATAAAAACTAAAGCGGAATCGATTGTCTTTCCAACGAATTAAAATTGTTTTTTGGGTAACTAAATCGTCTAAATCTAACTAAATCGTAAATCGTTTAGTGATAGTAGGAATTGATTTCCACTACCACTAAAGATTAGTGGTAATGAGATTTTATTTCCATTACCTCTGAAGGTTTACTGTTATTTGGTTTCTATTTCCACTACCACTAAACATTTAGTGCTAATGGGGTTTCATTTCCACTACCACTAAAGGTTTAGTGGTAGTTGGTTTTTATTTCCATTACCAGTAAACAGTTAGTTATAATAGGATTTTCTTTCCACTACCACTAACGGTTAAGTGGAAGTTAATTTTTATTTCCACTACCACTAAATGTTTAGAGGTAGTCGAATTTTATTTTCATTACCACTAAAGGTTTAGTGATAGTTGGATTTGGCTTCCACTACCAGTTAAGATTTAATGGTAGTGAAAACTATAGTGCAGTCAAAATTCAGTGACTAAATCCCCAGTTTGATAATCCCAAAGTATAGCAAATAAAATCTTTTCCCACAATAATAAATTTCTTATACATAACTAAAAAATGTTTCACATCATTAATGCTAATTTCTGACATTTATTGTACCTTGTAGCAACAACCAGAAAAAAACAACATTTTCCCAACATATCCACTCAAGTCACCATCACCACTTTAACTTTAAATCCCAAAACTAATTAAATAAGTGAACTTATAATAGATTACCAATGCATTCGGTTGTATGCCAGTAACATTAAACGGTCAATTTTCAATTTGTAAATTTGTATAGAAACTGAAATTCCCGCGGGACAACTTAATCTTATGTTGTGAAAAGTTCAACTTAATTTACTAACATGCCGAATCAGAAGTACTCAAAAAAAAAAATAAAATAAAAAAGTTTCTCACAACAGACCAAATTCAAGTGCGTGGCGCGAAAGAAGCATGCCAAGAGAGATACAAGCAAAGCCCACCAACTCACCCACCCAAACGCGTGCCGCAATTCTCTAAGGATTATAAAAACGCATTTTTACATTTTTAACATTTTTACACACTATGTAGCAGATAGTAGTTTGTACTTTGGGGGGAAAATGAAGAAGAGGACAAAGCTGCAGCGAGGGTCTTTGGTGCTTGTATTTGCATTTTGGTATATTTGGTTTGTTGCTTCCTTGTTTGTATGTTTATTTGCTTGTTTGTTTGTTTGTTTGTTGTGTTGCACTTGATAGAAAAATAGCAAATTAAATCTGCTTGAGTTAACAACACTTAACACCCTTTTATACACACACATACACACACATGTGTATACAAAAAAAATAGATACTCAGTAACAGAGAGAGAGAAAAGGAGAGTATTATGTTATGGCAACATTGTAGCATGTAAGTTGGTCACAGTGTTGTATTTTTCTTAACCGTAACGGTAGCATTCCGCATCCCTTTTTTCTTTTCTTCTTTAGATACCAGTTGAAGTTAAAGTTAAATATCAATTTGTATAGGGGTGGCTGTTTAAATGATAATAGTTTTGTTATCTGTGTTGTCAAATTTTACATTTACTTTTCTTCTTATGTTTGTTTTTTTCGTAAATGCAATCAGTGTTGATAATGAAATGATAAATGCCTTTTTAAAATGTATACTTATGCCTACTATAAAACTGAAAATCAAAAAAAAAAAAAAAAAAAAAATAAACATTTACTTGAATTTAATTCAATGAAATCTAAGTTGAAAATGCTAACAAGTGTAACGAATAAATTTCTGTTTTTTTTTTTTTATGACCAAAAGAAAAATAAACCAGCAACACGACAAAATACTGTATTTATGTTAATTTTTGCATTAAAAAAAATATTATAAAAATCTGTTGTGAAAATTTCTGCTTGAATGCACAATATGAATTTTTATATTTTTTTTCCTGTTCCATTTTTGCAATTCAATTGTTGCATAACTGTTTTTAACCTCTTTTGTTTAAATGTTAATTACATAATTATGCATAATTTTACAATTTGTACTTATTGCTCCTACTACTATTCTACTACTATTTTTTTTTTTTTTTTGCATTACATTTTTTTATTTTTTATTTTTGTTAGCACTTTCAAATATTAACAGCACATTATACAAATTAATGCAAATGGCAGTAGAATGAAGGAAACAGGAAACAAAAAAAAAAAAAAGAAAAAAAGTAATTATTGTTGAAAAAATTGTAGGTATGTTTGTTTGTTGTAGGAAATGAAATTAAAAATGCAACAAACATAATTATGTTATTATCCTGTTAAACAATTTTATTTTCATTTCTTTCCTTCCTTGTTACTTTCATTCTTCCCCTTCAGTTATGAGTTTTTAATATCCTTTTTAATCACATGCATTTGTAGTATTTAATCTAAGTAGATGATGTGAAAAAAGGTAGTATGTAGTATATAATTTGACAATTGTAATTTAATAATAAAAATATAAACGGTTCAAAACTATTAAGATGTTTTTTTTTTTTTTTTATGTAAAATTAAATTTTTAATAACTTGTTTATTTTTTTAAGCAATATTAGTGCTCATTCTTAGGGGAACCAACGATATATTAGAAAAATAAATAAATAAGAGCCCCAGAAATACATTTCTTCTAAACATTTTGTAAAGAGAAATTATTTTGCAACCTGTATTTGAGTTTCAAAGAAAATACAAGCCCCGAAAGAGAGCAGATAAACGATTGGCTCCAGTGGCGCGTCCAGAGGGGGTAATAGAGACAATCTTGATTTATATGTATATTTATAATAAACAGTGATTTTCGAGAAATCCAAAATTTTTAGATCTTTCCAAAACAGCCATCAGCAGTGAAAAGCATTTACTTTCAATAAACGAAGAATTTTAGAACTTAAAATATTATTTTATACTACATATTATTTTAATATTAATAACACAGTCCAACAAATTAAGACTTTTTGGCTGCAACAGAATAGCCACCCTATAATCCTGAAAGGGAATGTTGTATAGACCATTTTTGTAAAACAGACTTATAGTCCAGCACGTCTCAGTTTTTTTTTTTTACAGTGTATCAAAGTTTTCTTATTTTGGTCGAAGGGAGCTGAATACTAAGTACAAAAAGTGTAATAAATTGATGTCTAAGAAAAATCTTATCGGCGAAGTTGTATGGTAGAATTATACAAGGGTAATTTTTGTAGAATATTTTAACCCTTTAGTTTCTCTTTTTATGGGACAATTTGACCCCTTTTTTGATAAAAGCCTGAAAAGTCCTTTCAAAAGAAACATTTAAGGATTAAAATGTTCCACAAAAATATTTGCTAGAAAATTTCACTAGGGGTCACCAAAGACATAAAAGTCATATATATAACGGTTAACGGTTACTAAAAGGAAATAGCAGCCTACCCACATAAATAAAATATAGTATAATGTGAATTCAGCATTATGATTAATTTAGATAACTGTAATATTAATTTTGACCAACAAGGGGACGTCCCCAGGTGTCCGGCGCCGATTTTTCTGATTTTTATAAATGCTGAAGGGACGAAAATCTAATAGACACGTAGGGCCATACAGTATTGCAACATTTGCAGAAAAAAAGCGTTTAAAACGCCAATATTTGTCTGCTGATCACGCATTTAACAGCAAGGGACTGTTGCAGCGATACTACTTCTTGGCGCTAATGCTTGACCAGCAGCCAGTACATTTTGAGCGTTTTTGCATAACCGAACATACGCGTATTTTTTTATCGGTGAAAAAACAGTTTTAAGTTGAGTTCCAACTTTCAAAGTAGGAGGTGTAAAAGTAGGGGTTTTAAAAGTAGGAAATTTTAGAAAAAAATTTTTGTCTAAAATTTTCATACCAAAAGTTATATGGACAATTTGAGAAAGTGGGATATTGACCTGATATAAAGGCGGTGACAGGGCACTGGCATTTTCTACGTTCACGACTTGGATTGATCACATATTAAGCGCGTGCTAATTCTGCGTAAATTACAATTTTGATAAAAGTAAAAACTATTTCCTTTTATCAGCCGTTAACCGTTATATATATGACTTTTATGTCTTCGGTGACCCCTAGTGAAATTGGCAAATATTTTTGTGGAATATTTTCATCCTTAAATGTCTCTTTTGAAAGGACTTTTCAGGTTTTCATCAAAAAAGGGGTTAAATTGTCCCATAAAAAGAGGAACGAAAGGGTTACAATGTTCTACAGAAATGACCCTTGTAAAATTCTACCTTGAAACTTCACCAAAAAGATTTTTCTCAGACATCAATTTGTTACACTTTTTGCACTTAGTATTCAGCTCTCTTCGATCAAAATAAGAAAACTTTGACTCACTTTAAAAAAAACTGAAACGTGCTGGACTATAAGTTTGTTTTACAAAAATGGTCTACACAACATATATTTCAGTATTATAGGGTGGCTATTCTGTTGCAAAAATGCTGTTGGACTGTGTAATTTAATATCAATATTAAAATGGGGTCGAATATTTGAATCAATTCTGATTACTTTAGGTCTGAAATTTAATCTGAATTTGATTTGAGTTTTAATTCGTGTTTGGTCTAATTTTTTGATTTGCTCTCGGTCTGTATTTAAGATCCTTATAGTCTGAGTTTTAGTCTTAATTTTATTTTTGTATTTGGCGTTTTAATCTAACTCTTAGTTTGAGTTGTGGTCGAAATTTTGGTCTGAATTGGTTTGATTTTGATACGTATTTTAGTCCGAATTTCGGTCCGAATCCGCTCTGAATATTGTTTTAAATATTGGCCTGAATTCGGCTCGAATTCTGATCTAGTTTTTGTTTAATTTGAGTTTAAATTGTTTGGTTTGAATATTTATCGGATATTCCCATTAGTTTTTGGTCTGAATTTTGGGTTGCTTTCGTTTGGTAGTTAGCGTCCTTTTGGCCTAAAATTTTGTCTAACTATTAGTCTAAGTGGTGGCCTAAATTTTTTTTTTTTTTAATTTCGGAATGAATTTTAAATTGATTTTCGTTTGGATTCAGTCTGAATTTTGGGTTTTTAGTCTGAGTTTTGATCTGAATTTAGCCTCATTTTGGTCGATTTTTGCTGGAACTTTGGTCCGATTCGTGGTTTGAACATTGTTTGTTTTTAACCGGTTGTTGCCCGGTACCCGAAAGCGTATATGGATCTCGTTGAAATTCAAAATGTATTGGGTTTTTGGTCAAATTAAGATATATTTAAATTTTCATAAAAGTAGAGTGCTTGGTTCTGGAGTTGTCATATGCTAAACTTACTTACCACCAGGCCGATATCAATAGTGCTATCGATGCTAAAAGTGATATGAATATATACTTTGAAAGTTCATTTGAAGTACTATCCAAATCAACTGTTATCTTAATTTAATTTTTTTCGGGTTTTTGTTTCGACCAAAATTGACTGAAAATATTGAGATGGATCAAATTGCTTCATTAAAATTTTTTCTCAAAGGAAATCAAAATTTCCTTCAAAATGTTTTCTCAAAATAGATCATTTAACAATATAAATCCGTCAGACAAGTCATAGGTCACATATATGAAGTTATATGCTTGAACAAAGTGCTGGTAAGTGAACATACCGGCTGGGCAATAATGATTTAATCAAGATTTTGGTCTGAATTTGGCCTCATTTTGATCTAGATTTTCGGTCTCAATCTGGTAATTTTCTTGGTTTAAGCTTCGATCACTTTCAGATGTGTCAGCCCCGGCGGACTTGGAATAAGCATGGGCGTACACAGGATCTGGACCATGAGGGTTTGTTGAGTGGTTTCTTCATATTATTTGCATTGGCTAGAAAAATTTTGAGCAACAATGCATACACCAATTGCATTGCATTGTCAAACGAGACTCACACGGTATTTTAATACAGTTCTACTTCATCTTAAGGCGGAGAAGAATCACAACCTCAACGAGGTGAGAAAGGTTTTTGTAGAAAGTCGATAAATTTTATTAGTGGAGGGCAACATATCTACTATTATTGGCCTGATGTCGATAATAACATAGAGCTGAAAGTTATTGGTATTAGATACCAGGGGTGGAATTAGATTTTGACACAGTACCGAAATGAAACGCAGCAACTTCGATTTAAGTTAATTTCTAATGTTTAATCTGTGAGGAAAAGTTTCAATCAGTAAAAAAAATAGCTTCAAATGGCAAAACCTGTTATATTTTTGAAGGATCAACTTTCTTAACTTTTTAAAATCGGAGCTACTCGTCACTGGGTTTCCAATCACTGCGGAATTGAAGACAATGAGACAGCCGACGAATTATTATAGCTCGCTCAGTTTTTTTATATTAATACTCCATTTTTTTTGTTTTTGATTTAATTATTTCGAAGGAAAGGAGGCAAGTTACTGTAGGTAATAGTTTCACTATTGAAGATATCATAATAAAAACGCTCACTGGATTTTGTCATTTAATTCAAGTTCGGCATTGCAAATATAGCCACTCTGAGACCACGTTTTCTTGTTAAACTTCGTTCCTTTGACAAATCAAGCAAACATGATTTAACATTTATATCTATAATAAACAACTTTCCAAAACATATATCTGCATAAATTTGAAATGGGTGTATTCACCCATGAAAGTTGATAGAGAAGGGCGTTCTTCTCATAAATGTTCTTCAAAACTGAAACCATTAAAAATGAAAATTATCAATGAAATATGAAAAATAGCCTTTTGAAGCCTTTATCGCTTAAAAACAAAAAACAGGAAACTCGACGTAGGTTACGCAGACTTTGAGTGCTACCAAAAATGTTATTGCCAATTCTTTCAGGAGTGCGATTTTCGCAAGTATGTTTTTTTTCCAGAGAAACCTGTAAAGAAGTACTCAAAAACTTTATACTACACTTTAAATGCATTAAATACTTCAAAAGCGGCGTCAATTTAAAGTAACAAGTGTTTTATAAAATACATAATACTTTTTCCTTTGTCTTTACAAAACATTAATTGCCTTCGATTTCATTGTGATATTTTATTCTTTTTCTTTTTTTTTTTTTTAATTTGAACATGCGGTTGAGTGCATTTTTGTTTTAATTGAATTGAATTTTATGTATAAAGCACCCTAATGTATTTAATATTGTATTAAAAAAGTATTGTAGCAATCAATGCACCATATAGAAGTCTAATTAAGAGAAGAAAAAAAAAAGAAGCGGGAGCAAAAAGGTACTCAAAATATATTTGCAAAGTAAAGGAAGCTAATAACAAAGATTTAAAAAAGAAAAAAAAAAATAGAAACCTTGGTTGATACTTTTAGAAAAAAAAGGCAGAAATTGATTAATCGATTTTTGGAAAAAAAGTCTTTTAATGCATTTTAGATTCTCAAAAAAGGTTATTGAAGAATTACAATAAGGTACGTGATTTTATCATAACTGCTAGCTGAGTATGAGCCTGAACAGAATTCTTGCGATGTAGTTTAAAATTTCATTAAAGTGGAAAATCAGCAAAATCATTATTTCTACATTATTTTGAAGCTCAAAGGAAGATTATTTTTATGGCACATACCTCTAATGCAAAGTCAGAACTGGTTACAAAAAAAAAAGCACCCCGCTATAAAGTCGATGTTTCAATGCAATGTGTAAAAAATATATAATTTTAAAACTTCTTTTTTAATTAATTTCATGAAAAATTATGAACTAACATCGGATCAAATGTGATCTATATGGGGCAAGTCGTTCTGGCTCTATAGATTACAATTTTCCCTCTCGATTTTAAAATGCAATGCTGGCCTTCGCTTACATATAGATTACATACATACATATTTATGCACTAATATTTAGTTGTAATGTAAATAATCATTGAAGTGGCAACACCAGACACAAGGCAGACGAAGTTAACGTTTAGCACAAAGGAGCGCAAGTAAATATCTTCTTTTTTTTTGGTCTAAATTTGCATAAGAAAATGCAAAAGTTAAAAAAGGAATAAAAAGAAAAAAATATTCAACAAAAGACCAGCAACAACTAGGTATGTGTGTGAACAATACCAAAAACAAAAAAACAGTGGAAAACAAAAGAAGATCCAAAAACAAAAAGCTTGGTATTTATAGTTGTTGTAATTTGTATAAGAACTATGTATTTGCATCTCTTTCATGCAAATACAGGACGACACGAAGCAGCAAAGAAAAAAGTATGCCATAGATGTAAATTTTTGTTGTATTTCTTTCTTCGCTATTGTTGCTCTTGCTTGTGCATATTTTCTTTTACTCACAATGACAAGAACAACAACAAAAACAATAAGAAGAGAGAGCAACATCATGCAATATACTCATAGTAACAGACAGCCATATTTGTTTTTTTTTTCATTTGGTTTTTTAAGTGTTTCATGCGTGCAGCACCAGCAATAGCAGTAAACTTGAAAAATTGCACAAAATCATATGAAAAAAGAGAAAAAAAAGAGGTAACAACATTGAAAAGGGAAGAAAATATCGCAAAAAATATATATGCAAAATTAATGGCTGCTTCGATTTTAAGTTGATATATTTTGCATACGCTTTTCTGTACTCTTCCATACTCTTTACTTCCTTTTTTTTTTGTTTTTTTATTTTTTGATTTGTAAGGGTAAGGGTTTCGAGAGAGAAAAAAATTATGTACGTTTTTGCGTTTAATTGAAGTGTTTGCTGCTTTTTATGTTGTCGCTGTTGCTGCTGCTGCAGGAGCATTATTGCCAATTGTACTTGTTAATTTCATTAGTTTATGTGTGTTTGTGTGTGTGTTTGCGGAAAGTGAAGAGAAGAAGAAGAAAAACGCGGTAGGGTACAAATTTTGTTTTTTGTTTTGAAGGCGTTACTTTAATTTGCCAGTAGTGTAGTACACCGCCATGCTGCCATGTCGTAAATAAGTATTTCTATATACTCGTATAATTGCATTTAAATATTGAGTGCATTAATGGCTGCAGTTGTGTATGGTTGCCACCATTCTCGCTTTTTATATGTAATCTCAAAGCAAAGGGATTAGTATCCAGGGTAACGCGTCTTACTAATTAGTGCATTAACTTGTGATTTTGCATAAAATCTGAACCCTATCTCATGATAGAGGTTCTAAAAATCATTCTGAATCCCAGTTGAGACCTAAGAGGTATCCATTTTTATGAAGACGGTGTTGCTATTTTCCATTATACTCATGCTACAGCCAAAGACATTAGTTAGAACAGAGAGGGAAATTCTACAACACTCTATTGCTGGAGTTATATTGATAAGGTGTGCTGGTCACCACAATGAAGTTTATGTTCCCGGCACACCAACACTGGTCATTAGTTTTATCGGAAACAGGAGGCTAAAACGAAGTGGTGTTCACTCCTGCGAAAATTATAGACATCTTTGTTCTGACCTTCAAGGATATAGAAGAAATTGTTTTGTTCACCAGCCATCTCTGGTATGCGTTAGTAGGTGCAGCCAAATTTTTTTTGAGTTTGGTTCTTCTCCTGGTTGCTTTTTTCCCGTTCTATCTCTCTAGAAATTGCCAGAAAAAATTGAAAAAAATGTTTCCGGGGTTTTTTTTTTTATTTTGCCTTAGCTAGCTTTGAAAAACCTTAAGTCCACGGCGAAAACTCCAAAATTAACAGCAATGGTCAGTGCCGTGTACAGCTAATTGCTCAATTTAGTTCGGTGAATGCTGTTAAGGCTGATCTAGAAATTGAAATGTATTTTTTTCTCTGGAAAGTATTCTACATTCTCTTATCGTTGTTTATAATCGTCCATATTTTTGCACCATAAATAGAAAGGAAAGTTTGAAACACTAGTGGATCAATATTTCGTTGAGTCGAGGATAACTTGGACATTGGTGTAGCACACAGAGTGTGGATCTGAAAGGGTAAATTTTGTGATAACAGCCTAGTTTTGAAGTTACGCTGTCATTTGGACTAATCAAAACGTCATCTTCCTCGAAGCAGGTGACACTCCTTAAAGGCAAATTTTCTTTACATACATAAAACAAAATTAAACACGCACTCTTCGATTTTATTAAGTCAACCTAATAGAGAATTAAAAGTTTTATACCCAACCTGAATCCAAATTTAGAGGTGGCAACTCCTGTAACAGGCTAAATAAGTTAAATGTATACTATAGTAGCTAAAGTAAAAAATTTTACGTCGAGAAAAGAAGTTAAGAAAACAATTAACTACTTTGTGGAATATTTGCGCCACACTTTGGCATTTTCGCATTAAATTGAACAAATTTGCATATATTTAGAACTTTGCTTTATTTTTCGTGTTAAGTTGACACATGCCAATTGTTTTTCTATATGTTGCTAATGCATTATGGTGTTTGACATGTGCAACATTGTTTGATTTTTGACACGTATCACATTTGTATAATTAAGAGCTATGTAAGTGGTAATCGTAATGGCACACGACTTGCCAGAAAGTGTTGGCAATGCACTTGTTTTATTCTCTTTACACGCTGATTATTAATTATGCAAATGCGGTCGCGTCAAGTGTTAAAACCATGCTTAGAAACAATTTCACAAATCTAATTAAAAATAAACCAAGTAGAGTTCTTAAGCATTTTTGTTTTCAATTTAAAAGCAAAGCTCACATATGCAAGAAGGCGTTGAAAGACTTGAGTATCACTTGAAAATATATTTTATGATTTTTAATAAATTTTTAAATTGCTTAAATCCCTTTGAAGTATTCGTTTTTTACATAATCAAAAACAATTTCCAAAGATTGCACCGACCAATAAAATTAACGTTAAAAACATTTTTATTGCATACTATTATCCACACATGTAGGTATAAAAAAAGCACACAAAATCTATGAGTTTCCAATGCAACACTGCAATCACAAAAGAGAAAAGAGCGAAAACGTGCATCCCATTGCAATGACAAAAATCCAATAAAGCACACTTTTTGTTGGCAATAAAATTTCCTGAGCAATTGCAACTCAATACCAATTCAATTTCACACAAATGGAATTTAAAATGTGTGAGAGGGTAAAACTTATCAATCACAATAAATAAAATAGTAGTAAAATACTAACGTTAGTGCCAGCAGTAGTAAAAAGAAATAAAAAGAAAAAAAATAAAACAGCAGACTAAAAACAACAGTAACAACAAAAATCACATAGCAGCAATGCAGCTATAAAATTGTGCTCTCCTTTGCTTACCTGTATACGGTCCTCAGCTAAACCTGTCTTCATCGATAGCAGCTCTCGTGCACTGACATCAGGATAGTGTGCTTCCTTGAATGCCTTCTCCAGTTCCTCCAATTGAACGCTCGTAAATATGGTACGCCCGTGACGACGTTTATTTTTCTTTTTACTACTTCCACCCGGACCGATGAGTGAACCATCGCTGGCATGATGATGACCAAGCAGTCCATTGGGATGATTGCCATTTCCGCCGCCTCCTACAATGCCACTTCCGACTATGGTGGCACCATTTAAAAATGCCTCATGTGCTGCTACAGCGCCTGGATGATGGTGTGGATGATGCGGATGATGTCCAGCATGCTGATGATGGTGCGGATGATGTGCAGCATGGGCGTGGTGTGCAGCTGCTGCTGCCGCTGCATGATGTGCCAAAGCGGCGGCAGCATGTTCGGCGGGTGAGAGTGTTGGGCGTGTAGGCGGTGATGTATTGTTGTTGGCAATGATGGCAGCACCACCACCATTGGTACCGCTGCCGCCACTATTAATGCCACCACTGCTGGAGCCGTTATTCGTTGTATTCGTTAGATGTGAGTTATTAGAGCCTGAACCTGTGCTTGAGTTCGTTTTGTTGGGCGAGTGTTCATCACCATTATTGTTTAGGCTATTGGCGTAGTCCTGTGCATTACGTGATGCTTGTTCTGTGTGAGTAAGTGTGTGGAGATGAAAATAAATAGGAAAAAGCGGAATGCAATATTTAGTTTAAAATTGGATATTAAAGTTTGTAGGTATGTATGGAAGGTGGAGGTATAGAATTTTTATATATTTCATTGAAAATAATATTGAATAGTAAATAAGTTGAGTAATAAAATAGTATTAAAAATTTCTTTTGAATAATTGATAAAATTTTAAGAAAAGATATAGGGTCTGAATTTAGCTCTTATTGGTAAATAATACAGTTTGATTTGATTTGAGAGATCTAGTATAAACTCTAGCCTAAATAGCATGTGAATACATAGAACTGAAAACAGAATATCATGAACTAAAGGTGATCCTTCTGGGAATGGCAGAAACTGAAAGGAAATTTTTTCTTTAACTACGAACCTCAGCCGCCTAAATGTAATATTTACTTTGATGTCTTGCCAAATTTTACATTATGGAGGCTCACTATCGATTTCCTTCATTGGTTCTCAAACCGTATTAAACTTGTAAATATTTTTAAGCCTTAATCAATCAACTATAAAATAAAAACTACCTTTATTCATTTCAGTAAATCCAATAAAATATTTACTCTTTAAATAAAACCTATTGAATTAACCCTTTATAACCCTTCATATCCACAATAACAATAAAGAAAAAATCACTTTCTCTGCTTAAACCGCACACAAAACGCCCACTTCAGTCATGCCAAAAAAAAAAAAATACAATCAAACCTTATCAAACATAACCTCACATTGTATTGTGCTGCCAAACCATAATTGGCATTAAACGTTTTAAATGTGGAAACAGAATATAATTTGCTTAAACTATTTCCGATTGTCAGACGACTCCAATTCTCAGCTCGAATTCTTTTCATCAATTGCCAACGAATATTTGAATGAAAGGTGCTCATTTTTTGAAGAAAAATTTCCAAAAGAAAAAAAAAAGAGAATAGGATAAAGGAGAAAGGAGTCTGTGTGACACCTTTTTACTGCTTGTCATAATAAAACGCACCCAATATTTAATTTTTATTTATCACAAATGCTTGAGCTGCTCTTACAAGGTTACAAGGTGTTCTGTCTCGAATTCTATGCCATAGAAATCGAAGCACACACACACACACACAATTGTGCCACATTTACCATAGCAAGTTATTATTGGCACGTTTTCATATACATATGTACCTACATGGCTTGTTACCTTTACAAATGTATAGCTTAAATAATACCCAAAAAAAAGGAGCAGAGTATGCAGAACAAGAAGAGAACAAGAGCAGATTTAAATAAATCCTATTTCCGTACATACCAGAGCACAATAGCCACGTTTGATTTCAAAGAATCTTATTTTTTTGCGATTTTTCACATACGATAAGAAAAATTGAAATTTATTTTCTTTGTCGTTTTTTTTTTCTTGCTATGACAAATGTTTTTACTCCTTTTACTTTTTTTACTTTTTTTCTTCTTTTTTTTTTTTTGCAACAAAACTATGTATGTCTGTCTGTTCATACAAGATTGACAAGTTGCGATTACTCAAATGTCAAATGTGCGTGCATGAATGCATGTTGACTGTTGTTCACTGAAGGGTTAAAGGGAAAAAATTGCAAGCACATCTTGAATGCCAAATTTCTGCAAGAGATTTCAATTAGAAAGGGTAAATTTATCACATTTTTATTGTTTTGTTGTGACAATTAGGGTGTTAAGTGATTGCGAATCAAGTATCAAATTATGAAAAAGTAGATTAAATGGTATTTATTTGTAGTAGTTGGTGTTTCTTAAATAAATTGTAATAAGATTAATAAAGGAATTCTATTTTATTTGGATGTATGTAGATAATTGAAAAAGTTCATAAATATTTACCGAATTCATTTAGATGATTAGTTGTTGTAGAATATGAACGACTGCTGGACCAGTTAGGCTAGATTTTGACTTAGTTGGTGACGAGCGTATGTCAAATAAAAACCGACTCGGGTCTCTACGTAATTGCAAAAAGTATCGAATAGTCAATAATAGAGTAAGAAAGAATAGAGTTGTCATTTAACTTAAATATTGGCAAATTGGAAGTAATTTTTCTTTGCTGTAGAATTTTGAGGTTAGGATGTTTTAGATTTAAAAACTCTGCATCGGATAGAGCAAAAGTGGCAAGCGGAGTTAGAGTTAGAATTGAAGGTGGGCTGGACTAAACCAAAGCACTCAGTCTCGAAGACCATTGATCTATACCCAAGATAGAGCCAGTAGAAGAGAATAGAAAGACTGGAAAGATATGTGAGGGGATAAATGGGAAGAAGAAAGGTCTCACTATTGAACCTTAGAAGCTGAGGAACATTGTTCATATTCAAGACATCACTACCCAACAGCCTTAATCTGATTCTCGGGAACACAGGACAGCTCAATAAATAATCCAAATATATTTCAAAAAATAAAATGTAAATGTATGGGCGCATAATCATAGCCAAAAATAAAGTGCGTTTTAACTTAACTATACTTTAATGCGGTAAGAAATGAATAGTATTAAAGTGTAGTTTAGTTAAAACGCATTTAATTTTTGTCATGATGTTTACGACTGCATTAATGGTTTTGGGTATGCAAATGGAAGAAGAAGAAGTATATACTAAAGTATGAAGAGATTGGAAAGAGATTGCTATAATCCAATAGAATTACCAAATTTCTTGTAAATTAAATTTGTAAAACACTTGCAATTAATTATATGTACATAAATAAGCGTGATTGGAAGAATAATTGAAAGATTTTATACTGTGTCAACAAAGATTGCTTTTAATATTTGCTTGAAGTGCTGCCGACATTTCATTCAGCGTCAAAAAAAAAACGCGAGCTCAATCCCTCTATTTATAAAACTAAGCGTATGTTTGCGATTGTTTGCTTAAGGTAGTTACCAGAGTGGAGTAGGGAATGATCATGATGATAACATCCTCTTACAAATTCTTAACATTTTTGAAAGCAATTGATTCAAATGTCGCTTTTATTTGTAGTGAAAATGAAGTGAAGACCAGAAAGGAAAAAAAGTATGAATGTGGAAATACTAGGTTTTGGTTTCTACGTAAGATTTGTAAACTTATTTTGCAAGTCATAGATTTGGCACACTATTTATTAGGAGACGCTAGATATCCAATTGAGCCCTGGTGTTTAACACCGCCTAGGACACCAGATGAAGGCTCTAAAGCGCGGTTCACGCCAAATTGGCACGCTTTGTTGTGGGCACCACGTCGCCCCTAGTCATAAGAACAACAAATGTTTTACTGGGATTTGTTTACAATACCATTACCGTTAGTTGATAAATTGTTCATTTTAATTGATCGCAAGTTGGTGATTGTGCGCACAATGGAAGCTGCAAATAGAAAATTGATTGTGAACAAATTTATTGAAAATCCGTCGTGGTCTGGTTCAAAGATTGCGAAAGTGTTAAATATCTCCAAAAGAACGGTATGTAGAGTTATAAAACGATATAAAGAAACTCTTAGTGTTGAAAGAGCTAAAAAAGTTGTGAACAAAACGGGAACCACCAACCTAAATTTAAAGGCAAAGATCTTGAGGTCCATCAAAAGCAATCCCGGACTATCGGATAGCGATCGTGACAAAAAATTCAATACCAGCAAAAGTACTCCTAAACGAATACGCATAAAAGCTGGGCTAAAGTGCTATCGTGCTATAAAATATCCAAATAGAACAGACAAACAGAATTTGCTGGCCAAAAAACGTGCTCGTCGTCATTATAATAATGTTTTGACCAAATTCAATGGATGCATTATTGTTGATGACGAATCATACGTAAAATTTGATCTTAAACAGGTTCCAGGTAAAAAATTTTATATGGCCACGAATCGTGGTAATGTACCCTCAAAATTCAAGTACATAAAAATGGATAAATTTGCAAAGAAAGCAATGGTGTGGCAGGCTATTTGCAGCTGTGGTCTCAAATCCTGGGCATTTGTGACCAGACCACGCGTTTACCATTAAAGTCGATTTAGTGGAACCAATTTTAACGAAAAGTTTCCTGCCATTTAAAAAACTTTTGAAAAAGTTGAGAAGCGCAGCATTATTAATGCCGTACAATTTCAGCTTGTGTAAGAGAATTGAGTGATCAACTTTATCGATGGCTTTGGAAAAATCTGTATATATTATATCTAGTTGTTGTCGTTGCTCCATAGCACTAACAATTTGGTTAGTAATCATCATCAAATTAGTACTTGTAGATCTACCAGGAAAAAACCCATGCTGGTACTTACATATAACATTATGAACAAGATTAAACAGTTTCTTTTGAATTATACTATCAAATAATTAGGCAATAGTACTTTGCTTTACTATAGCTCGGTAGTTGGAGATATCATTACGATCGCCTGATTTAAAAATTGGTACAATTGCGCATAGCTTCCAAGCATCAAGGAATACACCTTTTTTTAAGCACTCGTTGAAAAGCTTAGCAAATGGAACGACGACCACGTCAGAGGAAATTTTAAGAAATGAAGGAGAAAAACCTTCGATATCCCTGTTACAGCTAGATTTCAATTCTGAAATCGCAGTTGCTACATCATTATGAGAAATGTGAAAGCTATTAGGACAATTAATTGAGTTGAGCAATTGAAGGTTGTTATTTGAATTAATAATATTATTATCATTATCATACTTAACATAAACTTCTTGAAAATATTGGGCAAAGAAATTACATGAATCGAGAGTATTATTAGTCGACATGCCCCATTTAATACCAATGTAGTAGGGTAACCATTCGTTTGACGTTTAGAATTTATGTAATTCCAGAAACCGGAGGGGTTGGATGTAAGTTTAGATTCAATGTTAAGAATATATTGTCCATATAGAAACTTATGTAAGCAGTCAAAATCTTTCCTTAAGCGTTGTAAGTTAAGAAAATCTGTTTCACAGTTTGTTCGTTTGTATTTTTTATATGCTTTATTTTTAACATTTTTTAAATGACATAGTCTAGAATTAAACCAAGGTGGTTTTGTAAGCTTTTTCTTAATACGCTTAATAGGAACAAATTTTGCTCCCTTCTCCCTTTGCTCTTATATTCGAAAATAAAAGAGAACAAATTTTGAGGGAGCATTTATTCAAGATAGGGGAATTGAGAGAAGGAAACAAACTTTGAGGGACTATTTTTTCACGATTGGGGTGAATATCTCTACGAAGAGGGAGATTCAAATACTTTACTTTTTTCTCACTTCCAGTCTAACATTTAGAGTGCCATGGTTATAGAGATAATTGTAAATAGTTTCGTTTATCTAAGACAAAGTTATATAGAACAGCTATATAAATCACCAGAAGAACTAACTGAAAAAACTTTTGAAAAATTCTCACCACATTTTAAATTTATATAGTCGTGACAACGATGGTATTATTAAATTTAAATAGTATACAGTCAACTACTTTGAAATTTTTGCTATTATTAATAAAGATTTTGTAAAACATTTTCAATTTCTTTTCATAAGAATTCTAACTTCCTGGAAATGCCTGACACTATCCTTGAAAATAGAAAATGTAATTAAATATATCAAAACAAATTAAATTTTCTATTGAATTGCGGAAATATGATACCTATGCATATATACAAAAAAAAAAAAAAATGAAGAAAATAATAATTCACAAATATCACGAACATGTAAAATAATAGAGATACTTACTTAATTGAATAACAAAGTAAATTGCTTAATTGAACAATTAATAAAAATACAAAAGAGAGTAGAGAGTATTAGTTAGCAGAAAATAATAGCAGTAGCAGTGATATACATATAAATGAATGAATGCCTTAATTGAATGTATATAAATAGTCAGTCAATTACTATTGAATACGAATAGTAAATATGTATGTATGTGAAATTAACCCAAGTAGAGTAGTAAAAAGAAAGAAAGAGAAAATAAGAAAAAAAAAGTATCACATATCAGTGGAATAAATAGTATTTTCTTTGCAAAAAGTTTCGAACAAAGTCCATGTGTTATATGATATGTTTTATGTACTAAATTAAATTACTAATAGGAAATATATATACATACACAATTTTCCGATGAGTGGAATCGGTGAAATGTATGTAAGTAAGTATATATATATATATATAAATATATATTCCATAGTGCGGTGATGGTCAAGTAGATTTTGTGGTGGCGACTAATTGTTAATTGATGTGTGCATAATTACACTTATGAATGAATGAAAGTGGTCGGTCGGACGGTCGGTCGGTTGTCGTCGTTTGCAAATTAAGGGAGCGAAGAGTGAAAGGACGGGCCAGTTGGGAATGTATGCGAAATTAGGTTGGTTGTCGTTATTGTTGTTGTTGTTTTTTTTTAGAACTTAAGGTTAAATAATTGGTTTAGGTTAATATATATATATATATGCATATGAGGTTAGTTAGGTATGTTATAAATTGATTTATTAGTTGGTTTTATTAGCAATGATCAATTTGTATTTGTGCGCCTATGTGAATATTCATTGAGCAATTATAGACTTGAATTTTTTTTTCTTTTTTAATTTTAAATCTTTGGAGATTTTTCTATTCTTCTGTATATCATTTTGAGTTTCGTTATTAAATTTAAATAAATGTTTCATATTTATAATCCACACATAGGTTAGATTAAGTGGCTGTCTAGAGATACACTTAGGGCAGAATTGCCCATTGTGATATCACATGTTTGGGCCTACAGTAGCAAATTTGTTATCACTTGTTGGTTTTGCATTTGCTTGCCAAAATGTGTACTAGTAGCAGAGCTGTAAAAGATTGCACTCATTTGGAGTTGCATTCATGAATGAATTACGTTTTTTGATTACAGACTTTGAGTTTATTTCAGATTTATGACTTTCAAAAATTTAAGTCACCAATCTTTTCGAAGTCAATGACTGCTCATTGATTATACCAATCAATTTCAGACTTCAAGGCAAGAAATCACAATCATTTACGTGACTTCACATTATATTTGAAGTCGCAGCCATGACTTCACAATTGAAAATTCTGTAAAAATAACTTAAATGACTTCAAGTTGATTCAATGACTTTAATTTATTTCAGTAAAGTAAATTAACTTCAATTGACTTCAAATAACTTAAATGACTTCAAGTCAATTAATATTTTTTAGAGATCACGACTGCAAATAAAAGACTGGTCATTCATGACTTAAAAAATAAAAGATAAATCATTGACTTCAACATGACTTGCGACTTCACGGTTTTAATTCTGAATTTAGAAAAAGTCTAAAATAATGTAATCATTCTTTTAAAATTCAATTGACTTCAAACTTAAAAAGACTGCAATATTTTACAGCTCTGACTAGTAGGTACACTTTCTTATAATTTTCATTTACATCATATTGATAAGAATATAAAAAGGTATAAGTAGAAGTATAAGAATTAACCAGCAGTCCAAGATGAAAATTTAATCCGCAACTTTCCAGACTAACCCACTAGACTATCGGAGTCGTCAACCCACAAACAAATTCCATATATTTTTCACCATATCGCCGAACCTGTTATTTAAAAAAAATAAAAATAAAATAAAAATTTGTCTAAATTAGCTTGAAGTTTCTTCTTTACGACGCTATGATTTTTGCCAAATTATTTCTATGCACTGTTAGTTTTTCATTAAAATGTTTCTGAACACAAGAAACTAAGTACTTTTGCTCAAATAATATTTATAAGGCAGATGTCGTAGAAACTGATAAATATAACTCTAGTTTGTAAAAAACTTTCATATAAATGCCATTTTTTCCAAAGAAAAAATGAAATTTAGATGGACCAGATGACTTTCATATGAAAGTGGGAATTATAATTTAGAAAAACTCACCATGTTTTCTTGCGCAAATCGTAACCGTGCTGTCTTATGACGGTCGGGTAGGTATGGGCTACTCACCCGACAAATGTTGGCGCTTGTTTTAAGAGTTCGCCAGATTGCCGATTTTGACACAGTTGTAGGGGAAAGTCGGGCTAACTTGCTACAACTGACAGATGAATTGCTTGGTGCCTTCAATATTTTTCTTTCATATCTTTCTTTCAACTTTCGTTTACCGAGATTGTTGGATATTTCGCGAGATGTCATTGTGAAAAACTCAAGAAATAGCAAATTGAGGCATGAGTTTAAAGTACCTTACTAAGTAGATGGGAGGGGGGTTTGTTGAGGTTTTACATTTGTAGAACACTAAGCAGAAATGGAGGGGCGTAAGGAAACGTAAAAAAATTACTTAGAATTCAATAAGCATATAAAGCTATTTCGGAAGTCCCTACTCCGAAAGGGTTTCAAGAATCAAGAAATCAAACTTACCCAAATCATGTGTTTTGGCTCAAATTTTTCCAAAATACTTCAAGTTTTTCAAATTTTTTGTTTGTCGGGCAATGCCATAGTTTTACTCTATTAAGTTAGGTTTTTGAGATAAGTTAAGTTAGGTTAAAGTGAGTATCCTATAGTAGGACATACTCAGGTCAATAAGACCAGTTTTAATATTACGTGGGCTGTTTCACAGTTACCTAAACCTTTTCGAACGTTTGTGGTTCACTCACGTTTGTGGTTCAAGGCAAGCTAAATAGCTGAAGAAACCAGTTAAACCAATTTGTAGTTTGAATAAACTTAAACTTAAATTCCTGATGTCAGTTGATTCGAGGTCAGCTCGGTTGCTGAACAAGAGATGAC
Organism: Toxonevra muliebris; assembly: GCA_963691655.1. Classification (NCBI taxonomy): domain Eukaryota; kingdom Metazoa; phylum Arthropoda; class Insecta; order Diptera; family Pallopteridae; genus Toxonevra; species Toxonevra muliebris. The sequence goes on from OY829326.1 coordinate 142,144,329, forward strand.
CTAAGGATGCTAGACTTCGTATGGCAAGCGCTAAACAATTACAGAAATGATTGCTACAGTTTGCTAATTGACTTCTTCGGGTTGTAGGTTGGCCAGATTAGTTTTGTGTGGAAGCATTTGTATGTTTCTCTTCCCCTATTGTTAGCTATGTTAATAATTTGGCTATGCGTGTTTAATTTTCACTTGCAAGTTTTTGACATATTTCGTTAGAATTTTGTGACAAATTTTGGAAGATAAGTTGTTGCTAACTAACATCTCTAATGAGAGAGCTTAATTAGCGATTAAATGTTGTCTTGATAACAAATCCTCATTTTGTCAAAGAATGTTGTTTGTCTAGTCCTAGCTCGTGAGATTAATTACACACCAAACACAAAAAAAAATAAGTTTTTTTGGGTCTGCAGGTCAGACCATGTTTACCACATGTTTTTGGGATCACTCTATCCGAATCCGAGGTCCAAAAAACCACAGCACGTCAAGGTTCTGACATAACCTCAAAGAACCTCATAAATTTTTTTTTAGAGCCCGGAGGTCAGACCATGTTTATTATATGTTTTTGGGGTCGCTGAATTCGAATCCGAGGTCTAAAAAATTCCAGCATGACAGATTTTCGACATAACCTGCAAAATATCTTTTTATCTAAGCTAAGTCAAAAACCTGACGTTCTGTGGGTTTTTGGACCTCAGATTCGGATTCAGCGACTCCAAAAAAATTAGGTAAACATGGTCTGATCTTCAGATTGGGGGAAATAACTTTTTATGAGGTTTTTTGTGGTTATGACACTCGGATTTTTTGGACCTCGGATTCGGATTCAGCGACGCCAAAAACATATAATAAACATAGTCTGGCCTCCGGACTCGAAAAAACATTTTTTTGTGTGGCTGTATTATTATGTAATGTATTCAGTCTGTATTCAAATAGGCAACTGGTTCTTTTGCCCCTCTTTTACATAGGGGAACTGCTACTGATTGCGCCTGAGCATTGCGTAGAGCTGAACTCCACCTTGTTAATTCAACGGCCCTTTCATTGCCTTAAATTTTTCTTTTATCTAAAACTCAGATTAGGACAAAGCCAAGGGCATGGCTTAAAGAGGCAATTAATCCCCAACATTGCTTAACTAACTTAGAGGATATTATATCTGAGTTTATATCAATTTATTGCCTGTAAAAATAGCTATTTTAATCGTGTCTTAAAGTGCGGTCAGTGATTTCTAAGAATTTATTTGATTGCCTGAATTCCGGTCTGAGAAACATTACGGAAATTGTACTGATTCGACAATATTGAGGTGTTTTAAGTAAACTCCCGCACCGACCTAGCAGTCCATTTTTTCTACACCAGTCGGTGTAGAGTTCTATTTCGATGTTCTTCTTCTTGTTAGAAAATAATTGTCGAAGCCCTTCGTTGAATTCAGTTTGGGTATTAGGTCGTCTGCGTTGGCAAGAGTAGATAGATATGTTAGGAACCTGTGATAGAATCCTATTTGATTCACAGTTTTTACCTGCCCAGTGCTCTATGTATTTCTCTGAGTCTCTGGAATTCACAGAAAGCGGATACTTGTCGTTTAGATCTTCCATTTAACATGCACGGTTGGCACCAGCAGATCCAGCGACTTTTATTTTGATTCATCAAAATGTATGAGATTGTCATCGGTAAGGAGGAGGGAAGGAGGGAGTGAAGGGGGTTTAACCGCCATAATACTAGTAATGAAAACGACAGAGTTGACCTGATGATGGCTATGTATGCTCAGAATGTTACTTATGATTAGAGCCTTCATTTTTCCGACCATTTCTTTTAAAGATATTTAGGGCTGTGCAGACCTTCTTGTCCTAATTTTGAAATTTTGGGAATTTTGTTTTTATACCATTCAAGGATGTCAACTCATTTTTTCTGTCTCCTCGATAGACCTCGAGAAATTCCCCGATTTTCTATCAAATTCCCCGCACCGGTATAATTTTATGTTACAACAGCACGATATGCACTTTCCATATAAACATTTTATAAAAACGAAAAATACCTTTACGTTGGCTTAAAATTGATCTCGGTGACTGTTATTTTAAAGCGCCCCCTCACTATTTCGGCCAAAAACTTAACCAATTTTTATAGGACTTGTAGGTTCTTTTGACAGAAATGTTCTTTCTGACTTCGGTGTTTTTTTTGACACATGAGTGATTTCATCTCAAGGGAACCCACTCTCAAAATCGATCGGGCTCAAACTTGCACAAAGTTTAGTCCCATTGGGTAGTAGTTACTAGACGCTGATTTTGATAGATAAACAGGCCTCAGCCCACTTTTGAGCATCAAAGTTCTCAAATGGAAAGACATGGACTTTCTTTTGGCTCAAATAAAACATGGCAAAAACTATGTTTTGAGAAAAACGGGTTCAAAGTTTTGACTACGGTTTTTAACATTTAAATTATAATTCATTTTCTTTATGATGGCTGACCGTTGTTTGTAAGTTAACAGATTAGTCAGCAAGGGTTTGAGTTATTAATCAGGAGCTGCTGGACCAAAGCATAGCTAAGCCTTTCTGAACTGCCGAAAGAGAAGGCCTGATAAACACTCGGCGTTATAATTGTCTATATCTAGGAAAGCACTCTGAGTTTCTCTCTGAAATTTTTACAAAATAATTTTAAAATGAAGGCTTTCAAATTACACACTTTTTTAAAAATCGATTTCTTCAAACCAAAAAAGTACCTAAAATATGAAATATTGCAAAAGTTAAACGATTTCCATTACATAAAATTTGACACAAAATACTCTACTGACTTTAATAACTAAAAGCTGAACGGTTTGGAATTCCCCGCAAAAAATAGCTCATTCCTTGATTCCCCGTACTATGTAAAATTACCCGCAAATCGGGGAATTCCCAGCAAGTTGGCAACGCTGATACCATACCGAAAATCTTGGTCGAGGCCCTCAAGGCGATGTTGTGCCATAAAAGAAGAACCAATAAAAATTTATGTTAAAATTTTACTATACTACAGAAATAATTTTCTTTTTTTTTGTGAATTTGAAGTTAATAAAAATATACAAATTAGTATTTAGAGTACTACTTACTTCAATTAAAGTAAATGACTTAATTACGTTTTCAGTTTTTATATTTTTTTTTTGCGATAAAGTGAGTACATACTACTTCAAAAATATTTGTGCGTAAGAAATTAATCCTAACGCAAAAATACTTCAGAAAACAACCCCCCAAAAATGAAATGTAGAGAAATTAAGTGCGGATAATTGAATATGGTCGTATGAACAAAAAGCTGAAACAGCCAAACTTTAACGAAGAGGGTAAAAAACAAGAAAGTTGAAAAACCGAGCCCGTCGATGTCAAAGGAATTTATTAGAAATGTAAAATTACCAATAACCAAATTTAAATTGCCAGACAGGCAATACGAAATTTTAATAAAATGTCAAATAGGGCAAATAGCAATACAATTTGAATTTACCAACACACACACACATATATTTATCCTTAGATAGACTTAAGGGTGTAAAAAAGTTAATAGATGCTACCCACCATCCAGAACTGTAGTCTATAAAATATTTTACGTTTTACTTCCCTACATTTACTACTACTACCTACTTTTGCTATTACTACTTAATGCTGCTGCTGCTACAAAGTATTATTACATAGCGTAAAATAACGCATAGGTTCCTTTTTTCTTCGCTACGTTTTTGTTTTTTGTTTTTTTTTGTATATTTATACAAAAAATAAAACGGAAAAGGAAATTTCTGTTGACAGGAAATACACTCGAAATTGGCAATTTTGCATTTACGTTAATAATACTCAAGCGTATTTACTACTTTACTCTCTTTACGTCTAAAAGGAAGCTAAGTAACAAAAAAGTAAAGAAAAAACAACAAAATACAAAAAATCTAAAAGGAATGATAAGAAAAAACGCGCAAAAGACGGTTGGTTTATTTGCAGAGTTGCTTACAGACGTAGCAGTCAATAGTAGCAGCATCAGCAGCAGCAGCAGCCAACTTTGTAAGCCAATATGACGCGCAATTATTTGTAATGGAGAAGATGTTCATAAAAAAGCAGCAAGTTAGCAAAATAGAGAAAAGAGAGGGTGGATAGCATAAGTAGTAGAAAGGTAGGCAAAGCAGGCAGTGGTGGTAGATGTGGGTGGTTTTATTTTTATATACATAAAAGTACAAAAAAATTCTCTACAAAAATATACTACATATATATATATGATGGTAAATGGTAGCAGTAGAAACGGAAGCTGCTCTGTCAAATTCAAAGATGGCGTTAAAAATGGCGCTATGAAGTAATAATGTGAATGCAAGTGTGAAAAAGTGAAAAAAAAACTTAAGAAGTTTGTTTTCTTTTTTTTTTTGTGCTATGGAAAAGTTTAAATTTATTTTTTTGGGGGGAAAAAATAGTTGGTTTAATTTGTTTTGTAACTATTGAGCTTGAAAATTGGCAGGAATTGCTTTTATAATAGAAAAATAGTTTCAGAGAAAAGATAAACAAAAAGGCCTTTTAAGTAGTTATATACAAGGTGCCCAGGGTTGCCATATGTACTGAAGGGGAAAAACAGGGCATTGTGCATCTAGAGGATGCGGAAGGGGTAGGTATCGTGGCCACTCTGCTGTGGGAGTTCAATTCGCGCTTAATTAAGTGAAGTTTTATTACCACATCCTTTTCACTTTGTCTCGAAGCCCGTAAGGTTAAGAAATTGTGGAAGCTTCCGAATATTAACTTTGAAAATCTCAGTAATGTATTCTAGATGGGTTTATGGAATGTGTTTAATTTGATCTTAGTCGGGAAAAAGGTAAAGGAAAAGGGAAAGTGTCTCCTTTATCTTTCAAGTTCCTCTTACTTTTTCAATGCGTTTTTGCTGGGGTACTAATCTGGACTTTAATTTATAACAGCATCGAAGGCAATGAAATACCTGACGAATTAGCAAGGCGTGGTTCAATTTTAAGCATTGTTCAGGCGTAATCAGTAGTATTTCCCCTCTGAAAAAGAAGAACGGATATATATTCTCACTCCATATCTTTCACTCCATTGCCTTCAAGATAGCAGATAGAAAACACTTTCCACCTGCGCTGTAACCAAAACATCATGATCAAAATAAAACCGTAAAATAACCAAGTACTTACGACACCTTCAGGCAGTTCAGGCAGACTGTTTGCAATATTGAAAGGATTTTGGAATGTCTTACAAATGGTTCAGGCCAAGCACTAATTGAATTTAACCTAATAGTCGAGTTGGCCGCGATCTGTTTCCCAAAAAGGCTAACAGGGGCGAAGTAGTGAATGGTATTCATGGCTAACGAGGTACGTAAGGCACCACAAAATAAAATTGGTCTAATGACTGCCATATAAAGCCAGTGAACAATCCGAGGTTCCATATTCCATCTTTTGCCCACTAGTTTTTTACATGAGAAAAGAGCAACATTGACCTTTTGAACCCTAGAAAGAGTATTGGCTTTCCAACTTAGTTTTCTACCTAGGATGATTCCCAAATATTTCGCCCATTTCGCTAACTTTAGAGCGATACCATTAAGAGTCGGGGTACTAAAGGTAGGGATTTTGTGTTTATCAGTAAAAAGGACCAGTTCGGTTTAAGTCGGGTGTACTCCTAAGCGGCATTTGCATTTGTTGCATCATTTGATCAGGATTTTGAAAGCGTTATTTAAAACGTCGGAGAGAGTGCTTGAAAATTTTCCTGAAACTGTCAAGGCAACGTTATCCGCATAAGCAACTTTACAGTGCAGCTGCGCCCTCTAGTTCTAATAATAGTAGCGAGAGTACTCCTCCCTGAGGGGTGCCTGCCATGGATGAGCTACCCAGCGTGGAACTTATCACACTTTTCGTGAGCTGAGTCTGAATAAATTTTATTAAAGCTTTATCCAGACCCAACTTACCCAAGGATGCTGTTATAGCGCAGGGAAGTACATTATTGAAATACATTTCCTCCTATATCGAGGAAAGTAACTAGAGTAAATTCCTTTAGAACTCTGAACTAGGGAATGAAAGGCAGTTTCTACTGACTTGCCCTTGGGGTAAGCATGTTGAGACGTAGATATCGTTCTGGGGCTTATGCCCTGCTTAATGAAAGTATCTGCATGTCCTTCAAGAGTCTTTAAGAGACATGAAGTTAGAGAAATCGCTCGGAAGCCGATAGCTTTGTTATGAGAAGTCTTCCCTCCATTGGGTATGAAGACTACTTTAGTATTCGTCTAAAGCTTTGCAATATATGTTAGTTGTAGGCAACTGTTAAATATAACTTCTAACCAAGGAATGATGATTTCTGAGGCTGTCTGTAGCTTGGCTGATATAATACTATTCGACCCAGGTGCCTTAAACTATGTATAGCCCATTGTATCTTCTTCCTACTAGGGATTTAAAGCGTAAGTGAGTTGTTTGGAGATGTTATCGCCGATTCACTGATTTCTGCTTGCACTCAATCTGGAAAGTGAGTAGCGATAAGAAGCTCAAAAGTCTTGAGACCCGACATAGTTCATTCTCCTTTCGGCTTTAGAATGTAAACCAGAGTTGATGGACTGGAAGTTAGGATTTTACGTAGACGAATTGGTTTGGAAACACCCTCAACATTGTTGCCGTATCCCTTCCAAGACTGTCGTTTAATTTTCCTAATTAGTTTCTTCGGTTCTTTTTGCCGAAGAAACAAACAATTTCGTTAGAAACTTCGAATGATTTACAGTTTATGTCAATGGGATCAACAATTATTAAGATTTACACCTGTAGCTAAAAGAAAGAGCCAAAAATCAGGTTTTTTTTTGCAAATTTCTCCAAAACGCTTCGACATGAGTGCAATTTTTCTTTTTCAGCGACCCACAGTTAGTCTAAGAACTTTTTTCTTCTGGCTCATTTTTCGTGTAAACTGGTGTAGTATGGATTTCAATTTTTTTTGCACGATTTTTGGGAAAATCATTAGAGTTTTTTCATCTTACACGATTTTTTAAAGTTGTGGAACGCATACCCAAATTTAACATATGTCGCATGTATTTTTTATACCACCTTGATCAAAAAGTTCCCAGAATTTATTCAGAAAATTAAAAATACAAGTTTATTCATCTAAATCTATATTGTTTCCTTTCAGTGCAATCCCCATAGACTGCAACACACTTATGTCAGCGCTTGATCATTTTTTATATTCGGTTTTCGGTATGTCCATCAGTGCCTTCTGCGATTTTTCCACTACTTCCTCTCGGCTGCTGAAACGCGTTCCCCGTAATGGTTTTCTAACTCGATTGAACAGAAAGAAGTCACAGGGAGTCAAATCAGGTGAATTCGGTGGCTGTTGGATGGTATTTGTTGCATTTTTCGTCAAAAAATTACGAATAATGATGGCACTGTGTGACTGTGCGTTATTATGGTGCAAAATTCACGAGTTTTCTGTCCACAATTCTGGTCTCTTTCGGCGAATTGCTGCACGCAAACGCCTCATAACGCCCAAATAATACTCTTTGTTTACTGTCTGGCTCTCTGGCAAAAATTCATAATGCACTACACCGTTGTAATCTATGAAAACCGTGAGCATTGTCTTCTTTTTTGACTGAAAACGACGTGTTTTTTTTTGGTCTCGGCTCATTTGGTGAACGCCATTCACTTGCCTGATGTCTGAATTGCATGTCGTACTCATAAACCCACATCTCTAGTAATGATCCTTTTGATGAATGTGGGATCGGATTCAGCCTCGCAAATCATGTCTTTTGCGACCTCAACGCGGTCTCGAAACGGTGCATGAAATTGAGGTCTTTTGGCACCAACTTTGCTGCTACACGACGGAATCCCAAATCAGTAACCAAAATGTCTTGAACGGATCCATAGGCAATGTTCAAGTCTTCCGCTATCTCTCTGATGGTTAATTTGCGGTTATTGACCAAAATTTCTTTTACTTTATCAACGTATTCGTCGGTTTTCGATGTCGATGGTCTGCCACTGCGTTCATCATCTTCGATTGACTCACGAACACTTTTGAACCGGTCGTACCACTGGTAAACGACAGTTTTCCTTAGAGAATCATTGCCGAAACACTTTTCCAACATTTCCAACCTTTGTCGCACCATTAAATCCGTTTTTTACGCAAAATTTAATACAAGTTCGTTGTTGCAAATTTAAATCCATTTCTAAAATTGTAAAAAAATCGCCAACATACACAGAGATAGATGTACTCTTGGCTACGTAACTTTTGCAAATGTCAAGCTATGACTCTAAGATTTAGAGGGAATATCAACAAAAGATGTACCAACTTAACAAAAAACTCAAATCGGAACGATGGGAGCCCCACACGGTGGTTATTCCGGGAACTTTTTGATCAAGGTGGTATGATTTTTTTTGTATGGTTTTCTAAAGAACGTAAAGATATAAAATTTAATTTTGGCGAATTTTTTAACTATCGGCCTTACATTTGGAGAAAAACCCAGGGAGTGTTAATGGGTACTGCTGCCAGATTACGGAACACCATCATTGACTTATGTAAGAACTACAGTGACGGTTAAAATCAGACGATTAAATCAGTGTTGCAGTTGTTTGGTAGCTGTCTTGCACTTTGAGAATGAGGTTCCCATGAATTGAGTCAAGGTTCTTTGAAGAACTAGAACATCATTTCTCTTATAGATATCGCTATATCCGACTTAGGAAAAACCAATTGGTTTCAGTGCCAAAAATGGAGCATTAAAATGTGGTTGTAGGTTTATAAGTGCCTACTTTCTACTTTTATATAATCTTCTATACAACTCTGATGCTATTTGGAGATTCACAATTATTTAAATTAATAGTGAGTAATTACAAAATGCATAACTAGTAACTAACTAGTTTTCTATATATTTTTTCAAGTAAATTTGCCAAATAGATTTCCTAACACTTTACACTATTTAAGTATTTCTTTGCACTCACTTCGGTTTAATTCAATCAGCATAAATAATTAATTTTTGCAAATAATAAAAAAAAAAATGAGAAATAAAAGTAGGCACGCTCGCAAATTTATTTTTATTGCTTATTTCTTAAATGAAAATTTCCCAATTATTCCTATTATTTACATAACTTTTTTTTTATGCCAATACTAAGTATACACTATAGCATAACAGCAACAACAATAAAAGCAGCAACAACAACAAAAAAAATTACCCAATTATTTAATTTAAGCTTCACTGCCTCTTCAAGCGCCGCAGCAACAACAAAAAACCTCAAATCGAAATACAATACAACAAATCATTAAAATGCAAAATGAAAAAGAAAAGAAAAAGCAGGAAGAAAAAATGATGGGGAAAAATAGAAGAAAAGCAAGAAATTGGAAAATAAGCATAACACAAAACCCTTGGCGCAAAAGCCATCCTCCCCTCCACCTCGCGGCCCCTTAAACCCCTCCAACGCCGACATCGACACCGACACCGTTTTCTCCTCAACTCGCGTTTTCTTCACCAATACATACACACATTCGTACATACACATATTAATATTCGTACAACAAAATCAAAGTTGGCAGTTGGCAGCAATCTACTTGAGGCAGCAATAGCAACGACAGCAACAGCAGCCACGCTAGTTAGCAATCAGTAGCATAAAATTGCCAAACAAACAGAAATATGAACAGTGAAAATGTATATGAGGAAAGAAAAAAAAGTATGAAAAAATGGGTACTTTTTTTTTTGTTTTTTTTTTTTTAAAAGCAGCACCAGCAGCTACAGCAGCGACAGGCTAAGCTTAATAACAGTTGAAATAACAAACGGAAGTGTATGAATGAGTGGTGGAACAAAACAAGAAGAAAAAAAAAAGTAGCAAATCAGTGAAAATTGTAAAAGTGTAGTATTACACTATTGTATTTTTAGAAAAATGAAACGGAAGTTTATATTGGCAGTCAGCGCCTTAGCGCGTTAGCTGAAAATGGAGCAATGGGCGTGCTACTCTTCTGGGTGTTTGGATGCAAAGCAACTGGCAGCAGCGTTTGTTAATTTTAGTTGTTAAATATCTCCTCCTTTCAATTACGTTGTAGTTATAATATAAAGTCAAGTAATATTTATTTGAAAAGAAATCTTAGCCTATAAATTATGGCGACGCCGAACGTGGGGTATTTTTTATATAATATTAATGATTGAAAATTAAGAAATTAAGTTAGAAAGAGTTTTCCTGTGCCTAGACATATAGCGGGGAGGGTTCGCAGATAAACCGACCTTTCTAACAAATATTTCAGCCATTATTGCCATTGTTCTGGAATTTAAAAACGGAAGAAAATGTAAAACCTGGAACTCATGCTCCTTCCTGCAATGTCTCGCTCGCCTGTGGACATATAAATATCTACGTCTGTCTCAATGGCCAATACGAAAGGAGGTTATAAGGGAGGTCGAAGCGCCCAGTGATGCCTACACACGCTGCTCTTTGAATTTTGTTGAGTTTTTCAACAATATGGTATAGTTCTTGCCTAGAGCCGTCCACCATACTATTTAACCGTACAGGGCCGTAGCCAGGATTTTTTTTTTTTTTGGGGGGGGGCGGGGGGGTTTCATTCGAAGAAAATTGACATTGACTTGCCATTACTGATGATGAGCCCGACCTCAAAAGAATTACCAAAAATACTAAAAATAGTCAGAGGCTCATTTTTTTCAAATGATTATCAGTGGGAATTTGGGCCATGATAAGGAATCCTGATGAGGTTGAAGTCGGGATGCTCTGAGCAATAATGGGTTAAAGAATTAATTACATTTTAAGATTGTTTCCTAGAACTTTGGAGCTGATCCACTACTACTACCCTACATGGGCTTTGCGAATAGTGTTTCTAGTGTTTGTGAATGAATTTTTTATACTGAACACGAATCTGAGTTCAAAAATTTCCCATGGCGTGCTACAAACTTCGAAATCCAGAAATTATAGGCTGAATCATGCCCTTCCAAATGAGCCTTAAACCCGAAACTGTAAATCAAAAACAGTTACTGACCTAGCAAAACAATAAATGCTGAATTGCTCAGCATCATCTTCTCTTTTTGTATCCAAAGTCAAAGCTCCTGTCAAAGAAAACAAATCGGATCTGGTCGCATAGTGTAACTAAGATTTCAAGTTTATTTTTTTATATTTGACTTTTTAGAAAGAAACCGATGGAAGTAAAAAATATTTAAAAACTGTTCAATAGATTTTATTTTGACTTTTTTTCATCCACTGGCAATGAATATCAAAAAATTTAAGAAAGTTTCCACATTTCGGGGGGGGGGGGGAGGGAGGGGGTCAGAACCGCCAAACCCTCCCCCCTCTCCCCTAAATACGACCTTGGTACCGTAGGTAAGTATTGGTCTTACAATTGCCTCATACATTCAATGAGTGATGTGAGGACGCAATCCCCATTTTGTACCAAACATTCTTTTGCACTAGTAGTAGGTTACGTAACCTTTCCTGACTCGCAACTCGATATTGGACCTCCAGTTTGGCTTGGGGTCCAACATAACTTCTAAGTATTTGGCTTTATCCGATAGTTTTAACTGTTGTCCGTTGGGAGTAGGGAGTTTAAAGGTCGGAATTTTGGTTTTAGTAGTGAAGAGCATTAGTTCTGTTTTTTCTGGATTCACCCCGAGACCACATCCAGTGGCCCAGATATTCAGCTTATCCAGTCCCTTTTGCATAATATCACTTATTACAAAATTGTTACTCTACCAAAAAATTTCCACAAAATATAGAGTATGGCAACGTTTTCTTCTTTACTTTTTTTTCGTTGCTTTCTTGTTTCTACATATTCAATGGTAGTTCTCCATTTAGCGAAACGTGATTCTTTTATGATAGTTTTTTAGGAGACTATGAAAATTAAATCTAGAGGTTAATTTTCAAAGTCATGACTTAATTCTTTTACATTAAATTTTCTCATAATTACAATTTATAATTTTTGCAAACATGAGTACTAAACGTTGGACCGGGTAGATTTGTTCGAGTGGAAAAAATGTGAGCAATCGTTCTTGAAAATTGGAATAAAGAGATAACTTTAAGAGTATTTGCGGAAGAAAGCATAGGTCAAAAATCGATTTCGAGCCTTCGGGTTTTTTAAAATAGGTATTTTTAGGTATAATAAAGCGCTCAGAATAACAAATAATGCATTAAATGATAAGCTTAATATTGTGTTTTAATACTATAATATTAAAAGATTTAAATTTCTTTGTTGTGCAAAAAGTTCCGGGTATTCCTTTTAATGGACCCCATCAACCTTTGAACATCCGCTCTGGATACTTTTGCGGCTATTTGGTTCCATTTTAGTAACATTGAATTCACATTTTTGACAATACCTGCATTTTTCTTTAACTTATATTTTGTAATAGCCCAGTATTTTTCGATCGGTCGAAGCTGGGGGCAATTGGGTGGATTCATATATTTGGGCACTACATCTACTTTATTTGTCTGATACCAATCCATGGTTTTCTTAGAGTAGTGGCAACTGGCTAAATCAGGCCAAAACTTCACTGGCGAATGGTGGTGACGAACAAATGGCAATAGTCGTTTCGAAAGAAACTCTTTGATGTAAATATCAGACGTCATAGAAGAGGATGTCACAAATGCCCTGGATTTGAGACCACAGCTGCAAATAGCCTGCCACACCATTGCTTTCTTTGCAAATGTATCCATTTTTATGTACTTGAATTTTGAGGGTACATTACCACGATTCGTGGCCATATAAAATTTTTTACCTGGAACCTGTTTAAGATCAAATTTTACGTATGATTCGTCATCAACAATAATGCATCCATTGAATTTGGTCAAAACATTATTATAATGACGACGAGCACGTTTTGTGGCCAGCAAATTCTGTTTGTCTGTTCTATTTGGATATTTTATAGCACGATAGCACTTTAGCCCAGCATTTATGCGTATTCGTTTAGGAGTACTTTTGCTGGTATTGAATTTCTTGGCACGATCGCTATCCGATAGTCCGGGATTGCTTTTGATGGACCTCAAGATCTTTGCCTTTAAATTTAGGTTGGTGGTTCCCGTTTTGTTCACAACTTTTTTAGCTCTTTCAACACTAAGAGTTTCTTTATATCGTTTTATAACTCTACATACCGATCTTTTGGAGATATTTAACACTTTCGCAATCTTTGAACCAGACCACGATGGATTTTCAATAAATTTGTTCACAATCAATTTTCTATTTGGAGCTTCCATTGTGCACACAATCACCAACTTGCGATCAATTAATATGAAAAATTTATCAACTAACGGTAACGGTATTGTTAACAAATCCCAGTAAAAAATTTGTTGTTCTTATGACTAGGGGCGACTTGGTGACCACAACAAAGCGTGCCAATTTGGCGTGAACCGCGCTTTATACGATAAAAAAGATAAACTAATACTTTTTAACACTAGTTTAAAGGACAAAAATAAATTAATTGCTAATTTTAAGATAAGCCGAAAAAAATCACATGCATAGAGTTCAACTACATTTTCAAAAGTTACGAAGACTTGGTGAGAAGCTAAAATTTAATAAAAATAAAAAAAAAATTTATAAAACGTAAAGGGCTCTTTCGGTCCAATATCAAAAGTAAACTTAACGCGTAAATTGAATATTAACCGTGTAAATGTATTTTCCAACACTAATAAAAACTGAAAAAATATACCCTTTTATATTTTTTTTTTATATGATGATGATGAAACCTTCGAAAAAAAACTTTTGCATGTATATGGTATATTAATTTCCCTGTTGACAAAAATTTGCAACACTTATGCAAACACACTATAAGATGCTTTCAAATGTATCTACTGTATATACATATGTAGTAAAATACCAAATTTTATACGTATGTGATGGGTTAATAAATATTTGAAAATGTGTGCAACAACAACAACAACACCAACAACTTTTGGGGGTAACCTATTTCGCGTTCATATAAAAACGTTTGTATGTAAAGCAACGAGAGAGTTGCAAAGCAAAAAGGGTTGCAACTTTAATTTTTATTTGCAAAGAAAAATACCAGCAACAACTAAAGGCAAAAAAAAAAAAAATGTAAAAAATACACAAAATTGCCAAATGAATTTTAAAACAATTTTCACGTGTGTGCAAGTATATACCAATTTTGGAATGAATCGTAATAGTCAACCAAAAAAAAAGAAAATCAGCAGAAAAACCTGAAAAAAATAAAAGAAGAATGAAAGTCACACATAAAGTGTTTCTACTTTCTTTAGGCGCTAAAGTACTAAAAGAATTTTCATTTTAATTTTGACAATTTCAGTTTAGTATGTGCCGGAAAGAAAGTGTGTGTGTGTGTGTGTGTGTGTATGTGTGTATATCCGTGTAGAAGGTAGTAAGTACCGTGGTAGTGGCAATACGTTCTCCTTTTTTATCCTTATATTCACCTTTTTTGCTGCAATTGTATTTTCAAACATGGGGGAGGAAGTTAATAATGCATGACATTTTGTTGATGCTGTTTTTTTTTTTTGCTTTTTTTTTGCTTTTTTTTTGCTTTTTTTTTGGGTTTTTGTTTTTTTTTGCTCATATTACTTAAAATGTTATTGCCATTTGATGAGGCAATGAATGCTAAATTAGTAGTAGATAACGTAAATGTAATGAAATTAAGAAATTTATTACATTTTTCTTAATTGAAAAAGTAACTTGTAGTGGATTTTTGGGAGAGAAAAGTTGGAATATAAGAATATGGTATATTAAGTAGTTCGGAATGGGGGCGTGGTAGAAAATATATTGGTGTCGGTATTCATTGTTCGGATTCGACATAAACTGTATGACCCGCTCAGCATCCCATTCTCCCCTGGAACCGCTATTGAGCATAACTCAAATAAAAACTTATTAAACAATTTGAAGCGAACGATGAACCTCTGATAGGGAGTAGCTATTACTGCAGAGCAATGACCTTCTTTAGTATTGGGATTATGAATGTATAAACTCGTAATTGTGACTAACTTCATATCTATCATACGCGCCATTTTTTTGACATTGACAGCTACTCTATCTCGAAGAGCGCCAAAAATACTATAAAAATTGATCTGTCAAATAATTTTCATAATTTTACAAAAGTGTTTTACTATAGCTGAAATGTCGAATTTCGTGCCAACAAAACAACATTTGCGGGAAGTTTTAATTTGCTTCTTCCATTTAAAGAAAAACGCAACTGAAGCACATCGTTTACTCACTGAAGCTTATCCTGACTGTGCTATAGACGGTAGAATGTGTCAGGTGTGGTTTGCCCGTTTCAAAAGTGGTGATTTTGATGTTGAAGACAGGGAACGTTCAGGCGGCCCGAAAAAGTTCGAAGATGAAGAATTGAAGGCATTACTCGAAGAAGATTCATGTCAAACGCAACAAGAACTTGCAGAATCTTTAGGAGTTGATCAATCAACCATTTCTAAACGATTAAAAGCATTTGGAATGATTCAAAAGCAAGGAAATTGGGTGCCGTACGAATTGAAGCCGAGAGACGTCGAACGACGATTTTTCACATGTGAACTGCTGATTGAACGACAGAAAAGAAAGAGTTTTCTGCATCGTATTGTGACTGGCGATGAAAAGTGGATACGTTACGATAACCCAAAGCGTAAAAAATCATGGGGACCGCCCGGACATGCATCAACATCAACGGCAAAGCCGAACATCCATGGATCCAAGCTCATGCTGTGTATTTGGTGGGATATGAAAGGTGTCGTGTATTATGAGCTGTTGAAACCGAATGAAACGATCACTGGCGACCGCTACCGATTACAATTAATGCGTTTGAGCCGAGCATTAAAGAATAAGAGGCCAGAATATATGAATAGACACGACGAAGTTATTCTTCAGCGCGACAATGCTCGGCCGCATGTTGCAAGGCAAGTAAAAACATACTTGGAAACGCTGAAATGGGAAGTGCTACCCCACCCGCTGTATTCTCCAGACATTGCTCCTTCTGATTACCACTTGTTCCGATCGATAACGCATGGCCTGGCTGAACAGCACTTCCGTTCTTTCGAAGAACTCAAAAAATGGGTCGATTCGTGGATAGCCTCAAAAGATGAGGAGTTCTTTCGACGCGGAATCCGTATGCTACCAGAAAGATGGGAAAAGGTTGTATCTCATAATGGAAATTCAGGTTATATGGTGCCACACCACCTTTGTCAATCTCACCCATATTTTTTTTGTAGCATGGCATTGTCAATTCTCGTTATTGTACCAAATTTCTGTACTGTGCTGTAAATGGTTCCTGAGATATACCTAAAAAACTATTAGGATTGTATGGGATGAGCCACGCCCACTATCTTGAAAGTCATTATGAATAGCTATGTTTCATCCTCCCGCCCAAGAAAATATATTCTGGAAATATGACTTCAATCGGTCCAGTCGTTCAGAAGTTACACGATGTCATACACACAAAACTCTACGATTATATACATATATAAAGATTGAAACAAGTTAGAAAAACCGATATTTTTGAATTACGAAACGCCTTTTAAAACCTTGATCTATAATTGAATCAGCTGTGAACTAGAATGTGTTTGTTGCCAATAGATGCGTTTGTTTAAATCATGCTCTGTTTAATTTAAGACTATAAACAGTGCTCCTACGTATTCCTTCGTTGTCTATATTCTCTACTCTATTTTTGACCATATTTTTTTTAAAAGTCATGCTGTTTTCATAGCTTAGTTTCTACTTTCTACGAGCCAACTGTATCATAAAAATTATACTGCTTTACAATGCTAATTTTATATGCATATGAAAAAAAAAGTAGTTAAAAAATATAAATCAAATAAAACATTTCACTACCACTTCTATATATGCACTTCTTTAAGAAGAACAAACCACTTCAGTTTATTATTATTTTCATAATAATTTTTTAATTAGAAAACTACAAGTTCAGATTAAAATAAATAAATAAATAAACAAACAAACAAACAAACGAATGAAGAAAATTGGTTTTCTACAAAAAAAAAAAAAAAGAACATAGTAACAAAGATACTTTCAATACAATTCACAACCGCACAACACAAGAACTTAAGTAGAAAATTATAAGTAGGTAGGTATATTCGTATGTACATAAGTATAGAAAATGTATTCAGAGGTAGTGAGATGAGTAACTGAAATCATTCTGATGAACATCTGTGAAAGCATTAATGCGCATCTTTTTATATACTGAAGTGCATTCCAATATTTTCTTTTACTATAATATATGGCAAGTTTGGGAAATGCTTTCAAAATAAACGTAAAAATGCAATTCAGTTGCCATTGCTTTATTAGAATATGCAAAGAAGAGCGAAAGAATGTCAAATATTTTTACGAGCATAAAACCAAACAAATATATTTCGATTATCTACACGCTAAGAAAAAAAAAACGTTTATCGCCCGTTTGTGGAGAATAAATTACTTTTACGCTGAACAAAAACGTTTCTGAGGAACTTTGCCGTGTTTGCAGAAACCAAAACCGTTTTCTGCAAAAGATTAACAATTTTATGATGAACGAAAATTCGTCCACGATCACGGTTGCCACTTTGGTACAATTCTACCAAATCTGGTAAATTGTTTTCCATTTTGGTACATGTTTTTAAAATTTGGTACATTCTGTGGGCAAAGTTAGCTTTCATAGTAATCAAGAATTGTAAACATATTTTCAAAATACTTTACAAATTAGAAAATTTTTCAGACTTAGTAATTTTTTGGCAAAAAGTAAGTTGTATTAAAAATGGAATAGACGAAATGTGGTTTGAAGAATTGACTAAAATTATATTCATGTTAATGAGCTCATAGCTCAGCTAATGCTGAAAGAAAATTTTAAAAAAAAAAGCAATTAGGGAATAAATTAGAATTCAATACTCTATATTTTATAATAAACTATATTATATAATAAACTTACAAAAAGTTTTTAGTAAAGTTTTTTATTCTAAATGAAAAAAAATGGTACATTTTTCCCCCATTTGGTACCAATATTTACAAAATATTGGTACAAAATAAAATGAGTAAGTGGCAACCGTGTCCACGATAAAATTAAGGCAATTTCGCTCATCTCGCTCTCGTCGCAAAAAGAAGCAGCAGCAACGTTTACATTCAAACTCCATACAACAACAAATCAACACAACATAACGGGAAATATCATTTTTCAACGGATTATTGAAGAATTTTAATTGTGCATTGAAATTATTTCATCACATTTCTTTTTGTCTATAAAAAAGTGCGTGATGTTTATAAAAAACAAATAAAAGTGTGTGATTTATAAGTAATAAATAATACAAAAATTGTAATAATATAATTTTATGTTAATTTCATACACTTTTTCTAGTTTTTAATTAGAAAATTTTATTTAAACAAAAACCACAATAAAATGCGAATGTACATATAAAAATTGTTGTTGCTTTCTTTTTTAGATTTTTCAGGGAAATATTGCATTTTTCATTGAACCGCTTATGATAAATACATCTTCGTTCATGGCAACCGAATACAGTCGTTTATGATAAATAAATGTTCGTTCATCATGAAAACATTCCATGAACGAAGTTCGTTTAGTGAAAATTTCGTTTCTGAGGAACGAATTTTTTCTTTACGTGTAGTTTTTTTTTACTATAAATAAAAAAATTTATAAAGATTAAATCAACAGAATAATTTTTTTAAATTAAATTTATTATTACAAACTCAAAACTACACTTATTCCCTGTTTTTGTGCGGCTTTTTCCTCTTAGTGTTTATGTCAATGAAACGAGACTGAATTGAATTTCACTCACTCTTATGCAGCATACTCCAACTGCTTGCAATTTTCTTTCAAAAGAAAAGTAGCGCTTCAAATGCACAGTAAGGTGGAAGCGCATTAATTTTTACCATAGTACAGTGATGAGATGAGATCCACAACGACGAACATTGCCGAGTGCAGTACAAGTGTACAACAACAAACACTTGTTGTTATTGTGAATATGCAGATGCATCGCAAGAGAATGAGAATGAGAATGATCAAGCCAAAATGTCGTCACTCACTCATACACACATACACACACAAATCACTTAGTTGCTTACTCTCAGTCAGTCACTCAATCACTCAGAGTCAGAGTCATCATAATCATCATAATGTCAGAGATCATCAGGAATAAAATATTATAAATTTTTTACTAAATCATGCTATGCTCTTCTTTTTTTTTTCAATTTTGCTACTTTTTGGTAGTTGCACTGTTATAATTTCTAGGAAGTGCGCTAAAAGTAAATAAGTAGGCATGCACATTGTAGATATACTTTACAATGCTAGAAGTGTGTGCCTCTCTCTTCTAGATTTTTAAATTGGTAATATGTTTGTGGTTGCACTGTTGTGCCATATGGTAAAATTCCATTGCTACTTTTTCTTTTACTCTATTTTCTTTGCACTGTTTTTTTATATCTTGGATTAAATTTTTTTTTGTGTTGATATTTATTTATTACTACAATACTTTCTGAAGGATTTGTTGAAAGGTTTTAGTTCCAGGAAGTGTCATATCTAAGACAGAAGTCCGGTAAAGTAAAATACAAGTTTGTATTTAATTGTGATTTTTTTAAAGCCAATCAAAATATTTTAACAAAAATTTAGTTTAACATACAAAGAAGCATAATTGAAATTTTTACTCTCAAATGAGAACATTTATATATAATATATAAAAACTAATGTATCATGAATCCTGCTCAATATATCCTAGTTTAGTTTTTTTAATGTAAAATAAAATTAAAAAAAAGGTACAAGTATCTAAATAGTTATCCCTCATTATCCTATAATTTTCTTCTTTTGTCACATAATTACCCCTAAATCGATATCCTAAAATAATTCGATGGGAAAAAATTATATTTTGTGAAAAATTTTTGTGCAAAAATAAGGAAAATATCAAATATCAGTTGTGGTAAAAATAAAACTTTTTTTTTCCGAAAATGTCACAGTTTTTTTTTTAATGCTAAAATTAGGATATCCATCCAGATTTTTTATTTATTAATAATAAGTAGTTTTAATACATTAATTATTTATAATTATGGTATAAAATACGAAACATGTTTGTAATCTTCTATGTCTGCGTTATTTGCGATAGGAAAATATAAAACTAAACGGTTTGATGGGTTCTTTTTCGTTCGCTTCACGTGATTAATTACATTATGCCACCATCAAAGCATTAGTGTCCCATAATAGCTACTGTTCTGAATGCCAATGCTAGATATTGAGACATTAAGACTCAGCTCTTTCTTACATTTATATTTCAATATTCTTAACAAACGAGTTGATTAACTAACTAGCGAAAAGAACGTAGAAAATGTTAATGAATTTAGTTTGTATTCGTAGTTAGGAATGCAGACCGACTGTTTCCGTTTACAATACGAAAATCCCCCAAGAGCCCGTTGTGTAATAGCTTGAACTATTTTTACTTTGTGAGGTATGAGTATGACGAAAGATTATTTAGCTTATATCTTTGAGAAAGCGTGTATCCTAAAACTGAAACCATGTTAGATTTGGACACATATATGCGCTATACACATTGACGACGGCAGCTACACGACTACATCAGTCAAATTATGAAAACACTAGTTCTTATGGAGACGATTATTTTGGTGACGGCACGACAACATAACTGCCGAATACACTTGTGGCTGTCGCCAATTTAAAACTTTTCTAATTTGAGAAACTGTGTTTGCTGCTGGTGGTGCCGCTTCCATTGTGTTTAGTAGCTGACTACACGGCGACAGTTGTAGGCGACAAAATTTGGTAGTCGTGTGTTCGTGTAGCTGCTGTCGTCAATGTGTATGTATGGACCAATAAGGACAGAGAAATTAAACAAAAGTTAATTAGTCGCTCAAATCTTTACAGCTGTATAGCTGCGGATATTGTGAGAGATACAGAGCCCGATTTTTCATTATTCTTAATGGCCGTCCTATGGCTCGGCTCTCATAAAACAGAGATGCAAGTTATTTTCTGTTCTGATTCATTAGTTTTTAAAGACCTTGATATGATACTAGTTTGACTATATTAACTTTGAAATTTTAGGTTCAGTTTATAAATGTTCTCTTTTGGTTGATAAAGGTCTGGTCTTTGATCTTCTTAGTATGGTTTTTATCTTACTTTAAGTCTGATTACACTGAGCGACACTAAAAATATGAATCCAAATGTCTCAAAGGTTCCCAATAGCACTAGGCTTACTTAATAATACTGTCAAGGCGCAGAAAAGTTTTTTTTTTTTCTTTGTTGAATTCAATTCTCCATCTGAGAATCGAACCCGTTAAACTGGTCCTTCGAGCATTTAAGAACTAAGTCAAGGAAGTGACTCATTTCATTAGAACAATCCATTTGGACATTTTTTAAGAATTTAACCCCAAATGGGAATCGAACCTGAGGCAGCTGGAACTCCAGTCTAGCAATCATTCAGACAAGCCCAGTTATTTAGACAATCCCAAGAGAAAACAACTTTTGAAATTGAATAATATCTAAAGGCCTTGCATGGTTCTTGATCAACTTTGTGATTCATTGTAGTTATGTTTGCCCTTTGGGGGAAAATTGACAAGTTTCGGTTAATTTTTCGGGGTTACTATGTTCAGCAAAATTGTAGCCAGGTAAAAGAGAAACATTTTAATTTTTTTTCACTTAAACGAATTTCCTCACGATTTAAAATAAATGCTACAAAACCTGCGGTGTCATGCGTTTAGTCTCAAATTCCTTACCCTGTATTAACTTTTTGCTGCTTTTGCTTTTGCAATATTTTAGCCCTATTTTAGAGAAACAGCCTTGCCGAACACGTAATTCCTTGTGGTTATTGAGTTAAGCGAATTAAATTATATGACCTCTATTGCAGGCTTTGACCTTAAAAAAATCGATTATTTGACTTAAAGTAGCGAAACGCTTTGTCAGTATTATTAAGTAGGCCTAGTGCTGTTGGAAACCATTGAGAGGTTTGGATTCATAAAAATCAACCTTCATTTTGTCGTGTCTGGCTCTTGGGCTTAGCTTGTGTTTTGGTTTGAGCTTTTGTCTGAATTTGTTCCAAATTTTGTTATAATTTTTTATCTAATTGTGGGTGTGAATTTTGGTCCGATTTTTTGTCTAAATTATTAACTGAGTTTTAGTCAGTTTTTCGTTTTGACTTGGAAGCCGAGTTTGGATCTGAATATCGTTCTGTGTTTGGGTACAATTTTAAGTCCAAGTTTGGGTCTGAATTTGTTCTGAATTTTGGCTTGATCTTTGGTCTTAATTGTAGCTGGTCTAACTGATTTTAACTGATCTGATTTTTGATCTGAGTTTCGATCAAGATTTTGGTCTGAATTCGGTCTGACTTTAGGTCCGACTTTCGGTCTAGTTTTTGGTCTGAATAACGATTGAAGTTTTTGTTAGTGTTTGGTCCAATTATTGCTCAGGATTTTGATCTGATTGTCGTCTAATTTATTATCAGGTTTCCGATTTAGACTAAAGAAGTCTAGTTTAGTCTGCTCTGGAGCATAACGATCACTAAAGTCGTTGGTTAAAAAATGGAATTTACGACAAGATTTTGGCATGTAGTTCATTACAGCAACTTGTTGTGTTTTACTCTCACTAATTGCAAAAATGGATGGGATGTGCAAGACAATGAATAACAGATACAACAACATGTTCAAGGCGAACTTTTAACAGAAATAAAAGGATGAACTGTATAAATTTTAACAGCCAGTGAAAATCGGCTCCAGTTAAGCATGTCTTTATTTACCCCATGGCGTTCGTTTACACAGGATTGGCTTCGGAGTTGTCTGCTTCCTCGTTCCGACTTCTCATCTGTTGAAAATTAAATGATTTAAACAAAATGGGGAAAGCAAAGCCAAATTATCTGGAAATACCTCGGACGTAACTGTTGAGGCCGCACAGCATAATACCTGCCCTCGAGCAGATTAATATGCATAGGAATTAAAAAAAAATGTATAACTTTTACTTTTAAAAGATCATTTGACATATTAAATCTTCAAGAAACCTACAATTATCACTTACTTTTCTAAGCCGACAAATGAGATTACAATTAAATACAACAACAGAAAATCTTCATACCCACAAAACAATTAACTTCTCAAATTGCTAACACTCTACGTTATGAAAATAGAAAGGAAGAAAAAAAAAAAGGTAATATAATTAAGGTTACAAACAAAATCTAAAGGTGAGAAAAAAAGGATATCCGGACTTAGGGCGCACACATATACACACACATACCTTGGGTAGGTTGTGAACAAAAGGTGTACACACGTACACTATGTGCCTACACCTACTACTTACTAAACAACAACAACAACAACCATAACAGTACAGTACCATAAAGAAAAACCGCACAAAATTGAACAATGCTAAGGACACACTCAAAAACGCACGAATGTAGAGGAGTCGACGGAACACTCATATGTACATATGCATGTGCGGGCATACCTTCTTTCTGCTTGCTTCGAGAAGAAGAAAGGTGCTAAGAAATAAGAAGTAGGCGTTCGCATTGTTTACACAAAGTAAATACTTAATTTTTCATAATTTTTGTACACTAATATGTTTTGCACCAAAAAAAAAATAGAAACATCTAAAAAGGAAAGGTAATGTTTACAAAAATTAAAATAGTACTAAACACTGGCAGCCAAAAGGTGCTCAAGATACACGCTTTTCACTAATGCTGCTACTGCTACAACAACTTCTACTCGTACTAAAGCATGGTCACGAAATAATTTTTACAAAAGCAAAGTGCTGCATTTCAGCTAACGGTAAATTTATAGTTAAGTAAAGCTTACAGTCAAAAGTTTAAAGTGTGTAGATCTAGTCAATAGTACAAATTTGTTTTTTGACGAGTGCGGGTAACAGCATGGCGTCGAAAAAAGAATTAAACTCGAGAATCAATAATTGACATTTATTCGGAAAACAACGCACTTTCATATGCTGAAATTGCACGATGCGCTCATGTCTCAAGAGCGACTGCTAGAAATGTGGTTTTAAAATTTTTAAAAGATAAGACTATCAAACAAAAGAAAGGTGGTGGTAGTAAAACTCGATTTCAAGATCCAAATTTAGTGAAGAAAGTAGTGAAGTGGTGGAAACAGCGACCAAACCAATCAGAACGGGATATTGCAAAAAAAATTTAACATATCGAAATCTTTCGCACATAAAATTAAAGGTATAAAGTACAAAAAATGCCGAATCGCAATGATTTAAGTAACTAAGAAGCAAAATCAAGAGCACGTAAATTGCATGACAAACTCTTAAGCGGCTATAGAGGTTGCGTCATTATTGATGACGAAACTTATGTAAAAGCAGATTTTTCACAATTACCCGGAAAAAAATATTATGTTGCATACATAACGCTCGTATCTATACAGTTTTTCGCGGTAGTATACCGCTTTTTCAGCTCCAAAACCGCATACCGCTTTTTTTTACCAAAATACCGCGTTTATACTAAGAAAAAAATATAAAATTTTTGAACACTACAAAATTCAAATTTATCAATGCAAAACGTGTCAGAGAACAAGGGCAAATCGTTGCAAGTGTTCCTTTGAAAGAAGTAGAAACATTGAAGGCTATTCTTATCGTCAAAAGTAACTTGAAATATCCATGCGTTGATTTCTATAAATACCTCATAGCAAAGCCGGAATCGCTTCGTCAAATTTCTTCAAAGCACAAATTCAATACAACTACAAAAGGAGATATGAAAATGGAGACCGAAGACGATTTAGATGATGGATAAATTGCTTTCCTGGTTAGTTTTCATTGAAAAAAGTTATACCGCGAAATATACAGTTTTTTTCAAATCGATTTACAGTCTCTTAAAAGTTTTTGGTAGAATTATACAGTTTTTGGTCGGAAAAAAGATACGAGCGTTATGCATACACCAAAGGAGGTGTAAAAAAGATTTGTAAGCATCAAAAAACTGAAAAATTTCACAAAAAATGTATGGTGTGGCAAGGTATATGTTCCCTGTGACCTTAAGACAAAACCGTTTATAACATCTGGTACCATAAATTAAAGAATTTATATTGATATGTGCCTCAATCGGGTCTTGCTGCCTTTTTATAAAAAGCATACAGTTCCAGCCAAAATATAGCCTGATTTAGCAACTTGCCATGGTATAAAAACAACAACATCAACTTCCTACCAAAGCAGTTCAATCCGCCCAACTGCCCCGAACTGCGGCCGATTGAAAAATACTGGGCTATAATAAAACAAAAATTGTGAAAATATTACAAACCTTCAAAAAATATATCAGAATTTTCAAAAAAGTGGCAGAAAGTTACAAATAATTTTGTAACTTTCTGTGTCAAAAACCTAATGGCGGGTCTTAAAAAAAAAGTGCGTGAATTCGCACCAATGGTGAATAAAATCTTTTACGTTATCTGAAAATAAATAAAATTTAAAAAACAAATCTTTATAGTTGGTTTTTTTTTTCATTTTTAGAAATATAGAAATAATGTAGCGTTGACTTTGTAAAAATTATTTCGTGACCATACCTTATACAATAGTGTCGCCAAAAGTGTAATGGAAAGAGTGCATCAGCTGCGCACAGGAAAGCCAGGCAGAGTACGAGTAAATGCAAAAAGAAAACTTCTTTTTCTTCCCCGTTTTCTTTATTATATTTACTATAAGTAGTACAGGAAAAAATCTACACTTAAGTGGCAAGCCACAAATAAACAAAAAATGTAGAAATGAAAGTGTAGTGATAGTAAAGAGTTCCTAAGAAATAGAAAAAGAAATGTTTCTATGTTATCCTTACGTTCGAGTGGCCCATTGAATGAGGATAAACAAATGCCACAAGCAATATCAAATACTAACCACTGTTGGGTGCTGTTATTACCGCTACTACTACTACTACTACTATCTATTGAAAGTAGTAAATAGTTGTAGTAATAGTAGGAAAATACCTTTTTTGTTCAAATGTTTAGAGTGAATAAACGATTTGTTTTTTTGTACTCTACTGGCAGTTCGATTTCAGTTCAATTCATTGAGAAAGAGTGAAAAATATTAAGGGAAGATTTTTGGAAGGTATTTAGGTTTTAGACAGAGCCAGAAGCTAGGAAGTCCCCTGTTTTTTTTGCCAATGTAGAGCTTTGTTACCTTTATGACTATGAATTAGCCAGCAGCAGTGCGTTGGACGTCATTGAATCTGAAGACACTGTACACTCTTGATTGACCACTTTTGTGAACGGGAAAGTTAAAATCCCATTAAGTTTTTTCTAAGGACTGCGCCAAATAAAATTGTCCGCTACAAAAATGATGACATTCTTTGATTATTGTATGAAGTGAAACTTCTTTTCTCTTGTCCTAGAGTAAAACTAACCGGATGTGACGTCGCGCGTAAGTTTGCAATGCGACATAATTTTGTCGAGCAATGTGCATGAGGGGCTAAATATCAATATTCCGTAACTGAATTCACGAGCAAACTATGTAAAAACGATTCATAAATTGTTTTAATTCAATATAACTTTTTAATTACACACACACACACAGAAGAAGAATGTGTAGCGTCGCCATCTTAAAGTTTATGACAGTTATACATTTCACATACAGATGGCGCAAATGTCCCAAGAATTACATAAAGATGTCGCACACAAAAAGAGTTCGTCTGCAATTGTCATCGAAGTTACCGGTACAGAGTTGCAATTTTTGTTCTAGCATTAATGAAATTAAAATACACAAGCCAATGAAGTAAAAAATTTAGCAATTGAAAAATTTCATTTGCTTGTGTTTCGTTTAGTTCACAAGAAGTTTCACTTCTGCCTTGTGTTCGTTAATACACAATTTAGTTTTTTTAATAAAAAGTTTTAATTTTACAGAAACCCCGTCCGACAACCTCACAGCTGCTAAAGACCTTTGAAGGTTTTTGGCCACTTTTTTTTGTGTTAACTTTATCTCCCTTTTTACTAAAGCCCAGTATCTTTCAATTGGCTTTAGTTCTGTACAGTTTGGTGGATTGGCTTCTCTAGGTATTAAAATCACTTCATTTCGTTGGAACCACTTTAAGTAAGGTCTCTTTGCCGTAGTGACATGAAGCGAAGTCAGGCCAAAAAAAGAAAAAAAATGTATGATGGCGTAAAAATGTAAGCAACCACTTTTGCAAGCATTTCTTCACATATATTTCTCCGTTGATTGTACCCGATGTCATGCTGAATGAGCTGCTCCTTTTGCCACAACTACAAATTGTCTGCCAAACAAGGAAACTCTTTGGCTTTGAATTTGGCCGCAGTATAAAATTCCTGCCCAGAAAGATGAGAAAACTCAGCTAAAACGTAAGTCCCATCGTTCATTATCCAGATATCGAGTTTCTTAACAAAATCTTATTTCAATTTTTTAGCTCGTTGTTTCGCGGTTTCATTCTGCATTTCTATCCGAAACTTTTTGCACTTTGTATGTCTTCAGCCCAGCTTCCTTCTTAGTCCTGCGCACGAAAGTTTCTGAGCAATCAGCTTTCCTCGGCAATTTCCTTCCCAATATGCTTGGATTTTTCTTCCGAATGGGCACAACTTTCTTCGCCTTGTCACGATCACGTGTCCCTTTTTTTTACTAGAATCTTTCTTCCGAGCAACACGCAGTTCTTTCTTGAAGCGTTTAATACCGCGACAAATGATTTTAGGGTTAGGCCCTACCCTTTTTGGATTTTTTTTTTTGCTTTTACTAAATTTTAATAATATTTTCTCGCATTTCCAGTTCGCTTGCCATTTTTTTTTGTTAAATAAATTTTTATTGAATATAAGCGACACCCAATATTTCCTGGAATTTAATTCAGAGTTTATAAGGTAAAAATTTTTGAATTTGAATTTTTCAATAGCACAGTATGGGGAAAAATGTAACGAACAATTTTATTCGGCGCAGTCCTTAATAGTTTAAATCACCGGCGATCTCAGTTAAAACAATCATTACTTTTCCTTTATTCATTCTAGGTATGGCAACAGACAACACAATGTTCTTTTGTACGAGTTTTGAGATTTTGTCTAACCTTACTTTCGGGAAACACACTTCCATAGTATTCAATTAAGGTCCCATTTGGAAGTTTTCTTGATTGAGTTTCGAAATGCAATGAATTGTTTGAGTAAGGAGTTTCTCATAGTCCATTCAATTTGCTTTAAATGTCTTTCATCAGGTTAGAATTGAGCCAAGCTTAATTACAAACTGAAATTTAATGTTGATAAAGCAAAAATCCCCGTAAGGGTGAAGCTAAAGGGTTAATACATAATTGAAGATATAATTGCTTAATTCAATTAACCTTATAATGTTTCTTTTGTGATACAAGATATATTTTTAATAGACAAAATTATTCACTGAGAATAAAAAACGAAAATTTGAAACATTTAAGAAATTGGGTTTATTTTTTACTAAAACCAAGTTTACAGATTTTTATTTTTCAGTAATCTATAGTAAAATTTAATGAGCAACATATTTTTTTAACTTATTAATCCTGTATCAATCCTCGTAATGAGTCAAAAAGGTAATTTCTTCCAAAAAAGCCAAAAAGACCCATAAGGGAGGTAGCTAATGGGTTAATACTATCGAAACCAATGCTCTACGTATAATTCTACTATAAATTGCTGAACACACAAACGATCTTAGAGGCAAAACTAACAAGCTGTCTTATGGTTTAGTGTACTTAATTTGTTAGAAATGGACAAAATTTGGGCGAGCGTAAAATAAAAAATAGATATAAACTTTCAAAACGTCGATACCCGTAAAATTATTTCTTCGAAGTTCTATCAGAACCTTGTTATTTTGGAAAAAACTGATTTTTGTTGGGCTGTGTTATCAGATAAAAAACAAGACCAAGAACCATACTAAAAGTCAGACCAAAAATGGAAAAGAAATTCTGAAAAAAATTCAAAGAAAACTCAAACCGAAATTCGAATCAATTTGAACCAAAATTCGACTTGAATTTGAACCAAAAATCAGACTGAAACTCCGACCAAAAAGAGATCAAACTTAGACAAAACATTTAAAGCAGAAATCAGGTTAAAAACCAAATAGAAAATAAAATGAAGAACCCAACTAAAAACTTTTGCCAAGTTCTTCAAAATTAGGACGTCCATAAACTTAACGCTGAACTGAAGTTATAGATTTAATGAAGATCAAGTAGTAAATATATATATAATAAGTAACTGTACTGTATAAAGATTTTTACAGTTTATGAGTATTAAAATTTTTGGGTTCACTATTAGTACCAAATTATTAGATTTCGCGGGTCCTATGGCTTCCCTAGGCTCGAAGAAGATAAACAATGACTACAAATGTCTTCACTAGACTTCTCATTTGATCGTCTTTATATTGGGAATAAGATTGCCTCAACATGGTTAGGTGTGGCAGTACAGCACCTTCAGAAGTTCTCAAGTAATTTCGCCTGGGTCATAGATGCTTGGCTAATGCACCCATGGTTCGTGCAGCAGTAATAATTGGTAAGTGCTTAGGCCTTCAATGACTGCTTAGCTATCGAAAAGGATATATTAGAAGGATAGTTAAATGTTTAAAATTTAATTACTTTCGAAAGTTACCTTCCCGGAGAATGTCTCAAGCTAAGTACCTCTTTATGGATTAAGTTATTGGATGGGAAATCGTCAGCTGTCAGCACGATGTGCTTAAGATAAACGCATTAGTGTTAACTGGTAGAGCTCCAACTGTTCAGGTTCCCAGTACCTTTTATGATAAACTCTTAGATTCTAGTAGAGTTCAGGACCTTAAAAATGTTTCCTGGGGAGTTGATTAACAGGAACCTATTACGAATAATGCCGTTCCCAAGGATTTTAAGTTTTGTACGGCTTCGTGAAGGGCATTCTACTTAACAGATATGTATGTATACTAAGGATTTTGGTCCTGTAAAGAATTCTGTAGTTCTCACTTTGGTATATTCAGTAAGTCTATGAGCTTATGGAATATACTGGTTAATCTATTTGATAATAATTAAAATTATTTAAAATGAATAGTCTTTGAGTGAACAATGATACCAGAAGAATACCAAAAAATTCATAGAACTAGAAGATTTTTGAAGTGAAACTTCTTTAGCGATGGTAAATCGAAAGTTTAAGTCGGAAGTCGCGCTGTTGTTGCACTCATACGTAACTAATAACAACCGAAGTTATGCTGTTGTAAGTGTTTTGCGAACGAAATCATATGGCGATCGGCTGCATACAATCATGCAGTGAATCGACTTCTTGCAGTTGTAGCTCATGTGCTTTAGTGCGAGAGCTTGATTCCATATAGCTGAATTTTCCTTTCCTTTGTTAAATACGTGTGCTACGTCATATTTGTGCCGATAAATGTAGAGAGTATCAACGGAAAAAAAGCTTTAGAAAGTAGAAGGTGGAAGAGAGCAAAAGCTTCAACAAAAACGGTCACGTGAAAAATTGCGTTTTTGTTGCACTCATACAAAACTAGTAAGAAATGAATTAGCTAAATACAATCAAGCGGAGAGTCGCATGTGCTTTAGTGAGAGAGTCGATATAGAAGTCTCGGCTTGATTTGATAAAAGTTTTGTTTTAAAATTGAATGAACCAATTAGCCACGCCTACATAGTGATTATTCGATACAAGTAAATACAAGTAAAAACTCGATACTTTTCATTCGATTCAAGTACTTTTTTTTACTCGATGCTATAACATAAGTATTTTACTTTGTATCGGAAAAAAGGGTCAGTATCGGATACTCGATACTTTTGGAAAATATTTATTTAAAAATCAGAAATATTGCTGTACAATATTTAAAATTGTGGATAATTTTACAATATTTTACAACAATCAATAATATATTTCAAAATGCTACTGCAGAATTATTCAAAATATTTCAGTCCATATTGCAATATTTCAATGTATGACAATATTGCAGTACAGTATTGAAGTTCTAGAAGATATTTCCGGCCATGCATGTTTATTGAAACCTTTTCATTAAAATAAAATATTTTTTACAAGCTTTAATCTGTTTGCTAAATTATTCATGTGCTTCCAGTGGAAATATCTCAAAACCATGATTTATTGGCTAAAAACTCGAGTTGAGTAGTATAAACTGTAGGCTCAACCAAGTTGTATCACAATGGGCTGTTCTGGCCTGAATGTTTTCCTTGACAACCACTTAAAAAAAGAGTAATTTGTCTCTTGAAACGAGTATTCGATACAAGTATATATTCGATACTTTTTTCCGATATTTTCGATAGCATCGATACTATGTGGGTATCGAATCAACACTACGCCTACATACCCATAAATGTAGAGCAGTGTTGTCAATTTTCATGCCTGGTTTTCACTATGTCAAATTCAATCAAATTGCCCAGCATCTTAACAAATTTCATATGGAAAATTCTCTCTTTTTCTCTCTTTGACGGAAAATATGACAGACATAGTGAAAACCAAGCATTAGGCCTTTTCGCAAAAAGCGTTGGGCTTATACTAAGAATTGCCATCACTTATGTAGAGTATCTTATATTCGGATATAAAGTCAACCTTATTTACTGCGTTATTGTGCTGCGTTTGTCGTCCTTTTTTCACGCTATTTTGTGGTGTTAAATAAGCAGTTGTAGTTGTTGTTGTTGTTGTAACATTATCCTCGTTGTGTCCCTTTTCAAGTGAATGGTGGCGCAAATGCTACTGTGCGTTATATAAACCAAAAAAAGGAAAGAAAAAAAAAAACTAAATACATTTTGTTAAGAGACGAGTTCCTTTTTTTTTTATTGTGCTGAAGATGAACAAGACGAAATGTAAAAAGTCAATATTATTGCAGTTCATATGTTGCTGACATATGTTTTCCCGAAGTCATCGCTTCTCTCAACATCTTCAGCTTTTTTTTTTTTTTTTGTATTCTTAGGATGTAAGTATGTATAAATACGACTATCTTCTACCTTTGCGTAATTCCTGTGAAAAATCCTTGAGTGTGAAGTGTGCAAGAATAGTATAAACATACATAAATAAATAAATTTTCACTTTAGCAATTTTCGTATTTTTTGTTGTCGTTTTTTTTTTTGGTAATACAAATTGACCAATTGACTTGAGCCTTCGTGTTTTCGGTCGGGTCGTGATGTGTGGTGTTGCAGTTGGTGTCAAGCATCAATATCATTAGTTTCGGGTTTTATGATTATGTCAGCAATTATTTTTGAAGTGTATGTAGATAGTTATACATATATAAAAGGTGTGTATTAAATTTAGTAGAGTAAAGTTTATTGGAAACATTTTATTATGGTTGAATAGTACATAGTAAAGTGTAAAGCAATTACCTACAGTTCAGTTCTGCGATGCTGTTTTTAAGGATGAAGGTTAAGTCAAGTTAATAGGGTAATCATATAACTTCGGGCTTCCAGGTATATTCGAAAATGTTGTTGTAGTAAATATTTCAATTTAAGTTTTGTAAGCTGAACCCGAATCTGACTGTAAAATTTCTTCTTTTTTTTTCAACGAAGTCATTGGTTTATGCTAATAAACCAGAAACAATAGACGCTTTGGAAGCCTACGAATTACTGATGAAATAAAGCCAGAATTATTCGAAAAAATGGTCCGAAATTGGTCTGATCGAATGCGGTATATATTTAGATTAAATACAAAGAAAATTTGTAGAAAAGTTTCATCAGCTTCGGGGGAATCACCCACCCAATTACTACCTGGCTGGATCGTGACTTTTCTCAGACAGTCTTTTATATCCTCATAGAAAACAAACTAGCTGAGAAGCAAGTTTACCGAAACGTAGAAATATAATAAGACTCTCTCAAGATGGAATCAAAAAATGTTCTTAAGTAATTTTTACTCTTGACACTTGAATGTTTAATATTGGTAGCCAATACACGGTGTCGTGTATTCCCAATATTTCAACTTTCTCAGCAGCAGTAACTAACCAAGGCATTGTAAGCAGAAGTTCAGGCACATACTAATTTCGTAATGACGATCAGCGGAATTAATCAGTATTTTTTCGTATAGAGAATGCTAACTTAGTTGATGTTTGAAATATTCGAAATTCTGTAAACACCTACACTCGCAATCGAATGCAGACATCTCCAAAGGTGAAGTTTTTTTATTTATGGCCAACGATTAAAATATTTGAGATTTGAAAATAAATCGGCTTCATAAAGAGCATAGATTTTTAATGTTTAACTGTGGAGGTGCTGGTAAATTTTACACCACCTTGTGAAATAAAGAGCCAGTTTTGTTGAACTTAAAAACAGTTTTCCCAAATTTTAGATTTATTTTAATTAAAAATGTTGTTAGCTTGTTTTCAAAGAACAAATAATTATCAAAAAACCTTTTTTTTTACTAAAATTTTTTAGTAAAGTTAAAAGGTAAAAGATTGACCTACATAGTCAAAGGTTAAGAAAAAAAAATGGGAGCCCCCCACAATCCTCAAAGTCCCTACTTTAAAATCCAGAGAATACAAAATCCAACAAGACAAAATACCGACAAGGCAAAATCTAGATAAAACAAAATCTAGACATGACAAACACCAGACAAAGGTTTTAAAATTCATTCTTAATTCATTATTTCCTTCAGCTCAATGAAAAATAAACAGTAAATAACACAGTCCGACAAAATTTTTACCCATAAATCAGGCTATACTTATCCAAAGGATTTTGGAGCGCTGAATTCGAATCTCAAAATTGCTCTATTACGTCAGGATTTCGAGATATCCTAATCTAGAAGTGCAAAAAATACCGTTTTTGCTCATTTTTAAGGTTATGTAGCACGGACGATTTTCTTTCAAAAATTATTGATAGCATCTTAAAGTACTAGTCTTCTTCTTCAAAATAAGAAGAGCGTTGGGTAAGAGCGTTCGTCAAATTTTGTCGGCCTGTGTAATTTGTAATAACTAACGTATTGTTTTTCGTTTAATTTTATTTTGGTTTTAATTTTATTTCTGGCTATTCTTTTGAACAAAAATATTTTAAAATTTCTCTTAAGGTTAGCCTCATTCTATCGTTTGTGAAAAAACAAGCGGTAAAGCCTTTAAAACGTTTTCCCCTTGCGACAATACTTTTACTTTACTTCCATTACAACTTCTACGTTCAGAAAAAAATGGAATAATTTTACTTAAGAACAAAAGCAAAACGAAATATGTTCAGAGCAAAAGTGAAAAGAAATATGTTCAGAGCGAAAATGGAATAAAAAACTATGCTGTTTTTGCTCTGAAAGAATTGTTATACCATTTTTGCTCTTACTTTTAAGGCGTTTCATTTTCACTCTAAACCGTATTACTTATGCCATTCTTGCACTGACACTCTAAATTATTTCACTTTTGCTTTTATATAAATTTTAGCCCAGTTTTCCTCTCAACCTGTCAATTGCAAAAAAGAAAACTCAAAGCACCTTGTCTTGTGCCAGCTGCAGATATACCAGAATACTATGAATCAATTAAAACTGGAAACAACGATTTTTTAAAAATTGGAATTTAGAAAAAAGTTGGACCCGTCAAAAATTATTAGAAATTTTATGTTTTGCATTTTATTCTTATAGAGCAAAGAGTAAATCGCGACAAAAAATAATAATTTAAAAAAAAAATCTCGCGTTCTTTTCTATAAAAATTATTATTTTTTGTTGGGATTTTTTGTCGAGATTAATATTTGTCTGGATTGTGTTTTGTCGAGATTTTGTCGTATTCAGATTTTGTCTTGTTTTGGTCTGTTTTATCTGGATTTTGTCTTGTCAGTGTTCTGTGTTTCTGGATTTTGTCTTTCGGGATAGTGTCTTTCGAGATTTCGCCATACACCCGATCGCTGTGATTGAATTTCATATTTGGGAAATCATATTAAAAATAGCAAATATATTTTATTAAATAACACTATGCGTCACGAAAAACGTGATCGGGATCAGAGTATGTTTGTTGGATAGCGGAAGTGCTGTAGCTAACTCCATTTTGGACCTCAACGTCAAATGATCCCGATCACTTTTGGTCGCCCTCAATTTGACGCACAGTGTAATTAAAAACGATTGTTTTTCTCATTTAACATTATAGAGTATGTTGCAACTAGTAATAGTGATGCTTTTATTAAGTACAGGTTCTATATGAGTGAATTTAACTTACTTGATAAAGCACTCTATAATCAGTATATTTCGAAGTTTGAGACGGCTATCAAAACAAATCCTAAAAAGTTTTGGAGTTATATCAATTCCAAAAGGAAAAGTTCTAATATTCCTATTTCAATGTTTTCAAACGATAATAGCTCTAGTAGTCTGCGTGAAATGGCTAATCTTTTTGCTGATTTTTTCCAATCCAATTTTAATATGGAGTTGAAGAAATTTAATTATTCTTCTGAAACAAATTCCCCAATTGAATTTAGCTCACTACTGTTGTCGGTAGATGATGTAATTTGTGCAATTTTGAAGCTAAAAATATCTACTAAATCGGATGCTGATGGGTTTTCTGGAATTTTCATTAATAAATGTTGCTTTTCTCTTGGCAAGCCTTTACAATAAATCCCTGAATTCGGGTATATTTTTGGAAGACTGGAAAGTTGCCTTTGTGTCACCAATATATAAATCAGGTAATAAAAATAATATTGCGAATTATAGGCCGATTTCCAAGCTTACGACAGTTAGTAAAATCTTTGAGGCTACTGTTAAAGATAAGGTTTTCTTTGCAGTAAAGAACATAATTTCTCCATTCCGCTCGACTATGTAAGTAATCTGTCTATGTATTCGCAATATTGTATATCGGCTTTCAATGATGGTTGTCAAGTTGACTTCATTTATACTGATTTTTCGAAAGCTTTTGATAAAGTATCGCACAATATTCTGATAGTCTAGCTTGCAAAAATAGGTTTTCACTCAAATATTTTAAAGTGATTTCCCTTGTACCTGGAAAATAAAGTATGCTACGTTAGTATTGAGTCTACGCTTTCAAAACCGATAACCGCTATTTCAGGTGTGCCGCAAGATAGTATATTGGGCCCATTGCTTTTTATTCTTTTTATAAATGACATTCCTAAAGTTATCAAAAATTCCCAGTGTCTATTATTTGCCGACGACCTAAAAATGTTTTTAAAAATTAGATCGCCATTAGATACTTTAATGTTACAGTATGACTTAAATTCTGTCTATGAATGGTGTGTTAAGAATAGATTGTGTCTCAATGTAGATAAATGTGCTATAAACACTTACTCTAAGTCTGATTCTTATATGTCGTCAACTTACATCCTTGCAAATTCGCCATTAAATCGAGTTAAGGTAATTTTCGATTCAAAATTCACTTTCATATCTCATCTGCACTATATAATTCCTAAGGGGCACTCATTATTATCTTTCGTCCGTCGAAATAGTGTAAATTTTACAGATCCAAATACATTGAAATCGTTTTACAGTTCTTTAGTTCGCTCGAAGTTGAAATATGCTTCCTTTATTTGGAATCCATTCTATTCCTCCCATACTCTACGAATTGAACGAATCATTCGTAAGATTTGCGTTACGGAAACTACAATTTTCCGATCCGGTTCTTTCATACAAAGCTCGCTGTGATCTCATAAGTTTAAAATCTTTGGAGAGTAGGAGATCAGTCTTATCTGTTCTATATATTTCGGATATTGTAATGGGTAGGGTTAACTGTTCAGATCTTTTGCAATTAATTAGCTTCAATGTACCTGCGGCACTCTGATTTCTTTCACTTAGATATTTGTCGTACTAATTATGCTTTTAATTCACCTATAAATCGAGCCTGTCGTTTGTATAACTCTTTATCGATGAAGGATAATATTGATATTGTTGGTTCAAAGCAAGTATTGAAGTCAATTTTAAATAATTTGTTATAATTATATAATATATGTATATATTTTAATGGTCTGTAAGAACCTTTGTTTGTTCATTGACTAAAATAAATAAATAAATTGAAAATATGAAAGAAAACAACTTTTATATTAAAATTCTGTTTGTATCTGTTTCTCTAAGCTTTTCGAACCAGTGTCTGCAAAGGGTTAATATTTGAGTCTCACAAACTATATCGTCGCCTGAGTATTGATTTGGCGTATAGGCATAGGAATACTTATACACATACGCCAAATCAATTCTCAGGCGATGATATGCTGAACATGATGTTTTTTTTTTCTGACGCTGTATGTTTTTTACTACATACATTCATATGTGAATGAACGCATTCTCATTCACACCTTATGAACACATGAAAATTTTGAATATATAGGAAAAACAACAGCCAAACAAAAAGTTGAGCAATTTATATGCAAAAAAGGGGTGAATGAAGGTGTACACATGTTTATACATATATATATATATATATATATATATAGATAAGAAAACATATATATGCCAGTGTCGCATAGCCAAGAGGAGAATTCTGGAGTTTATATGTATACTCTAAAAACCAAAAATTAATTAAAAGTTTACTATTTGGATTTCATATTGAATATGTTCTCTTGAACACGTTGAATACTAAAATGCCAAAACACCCCCTTTAAAATATTTTCTATGTACCCCAGTGAACAAATGTCTACGCATAATTTTAGATACGAAAAAAAGTGACAATCTCAGAAAATTACTAATTTGTTAGTTTATTTTTAACTACGAGTATAAGCGCGAAAAACCAATTTAACATATCAACACCTATCTATACTTTTTTGTATGTTATTTCACAGCTTCATGACGGGAACGTTTCTATTAATTTGCTTAATTAGCGTCAATGTGATTGACTGATGTCAGTAAAATATTGAACATTATTAATAAGCTTAAAAACCAAAAGAGAAAAAAAAAATACTATTTGAGAAAGTTAAGGCATACACGACTTTTAGTTACACTATACCTACCTAGAAATGAATGTAGAAAATGCACATCCTGCACGCATCACACAGTGGGCTGAATACATGAAATTCATGGTAATTTTTTTTTTTTTTTCTTGCTAAGCATTTACATTTCGAAAGTAGTACTCTCAAGATGATACTTTAAGCTTTCTCCTAACTACTTGTACACGCTTGTGGTATTGTCTTGAAGGTATTCACACCTTGCTGTTTTTGTTATATGAGGCTTATTAGTTGCACTGCGTATTACAGCCATTGAGTAGTATGTATGAGCATGTGAGAGTTGCCACTTGGCTGCATTTTTATTCATAAGCTTTTTTTTCTTTTGTTTTTTTAATTTTTTTTCTATGCACTTTCTGTCATGATGTTTGAATTTTATAACAAATCTACATTCATACATACTTGTATTTTCTTGCAAACTTTTTTTCTGTCTCCTTTTTTTTGCTTTTGTTTTTTTTTTTTTTGCATCTGACTATTGTGTGTGTATGTGTGAGAGAGATTGTGATGTCTAAGTTAGCCTACTTATAAATTGCATTGCACTGGCATTGAGCTTTACCCAAGTGTACCCAAAAGGATGACAAAAACAACAATAAAAAATAAAGAAAAGAAACAGTGCCTGCACTTCTAATTAGCTGCACACATATTTATGTCTACAGTTGCAGCTCAGTTTTCTATTCATATGCATTTGCGAGGAATGAGTGTGAAGAATGAAAGAAATTGTTTTGATTTAGAATTTATAAGCAATATTAAAGAAATTTTTATTTGCTAGTCTGCATTTTTATTATTATGGAAAATTATCTTGAGAAAAATCCAGTAAAATGCTAAAGAACAACCTGTGATTCGAATGATTTCAACAGAAATTGAAGAGAAATGTTTTCTGTACTTTTGCCATGATCCAGGAAGATAATGATTTGAGAACCTGGGTTCATGTTCCGTTTTTAAAGGGTTTGAAAGGAGAATATTCAGAATGTTTACTACATCCGGACTACTCGAACAAAACCGACTTTCAAATCTGGTTTCATTCTGTCCTTTTTAAACATGACTTTGTTTTTGAAAAAATCACTTTAATATTATCGTTTTCGTTACATTCTGAATTTAATAGAGATAAAATATTAAAGAAGGTATTTTCTAATGAAAAAAGGCTATGCTGCTGGAAAAAGGAATGAAATCACAGGAGGACCAGTCATTAAAAAGTCACTGTTTCATAAGTGAATAAAAAACAATCGGCTCCGATTTGAGTGATATAAAAACAAAGTTAAAGAGATGACTAGGATAGTTTCAGTATCACTACCAGACTTTGACACAATATTATTATGAAAACCTGGGTTCACGTTTCATTTTTGAAGAGCTCTGGAAGAATATTTACTAGGTCATACTTCGGTTCTAACAAACTCAATTTGTATTTCGGTTTTCTTCATTCTTACGATCTTGAGATCAAATACAAGTGAGTTAATTTTTTAATTTTTTTTCTTGTGATTAAGACTTCATTTTGTTCGGTACTTGGCAGAAACTATAGAAGGAGATATATTTAACCATAAAAATTACTCCAACTGACTTCAAATCTCCAACTGACTTCAAATCCCCAATTTACTTCAAATCCCCAATTGAATCCAAATGACTTCAAGTAACTCCAATTGACTTCAAAATCCCAATTGATTCCAAGTGACTTCAAGTGAATCCAATTGATTTTAAAATCCCAATTGACTTCAAAAGACTTCAAGTGACTCCAATTCACTTCAAGTGACTCCAATTGACTTCAAATTTCAATTGACTCCAAGTAACTGCATGTGACTCCAAGTGACTCCAAGGGACTTCAAGTGAGTCCAATTGACTTTAAAATCCCAATTGACTTCAAAAGACTTCAAGTGACTCCAATTGACTTCAAATTCCAATAGACTCCAAGTGACTGCATGTGACTTCAAGTGACTCCAAGTGACTCCAAGTGACTCCAAGTGACTCCAAGTGACTTCAAGTGACTCCAGTGACTCCAAGTGACTTCAAGTGACTCCAAGTGACTCCAAGTGACTTCAAGTGACTTCAAGTGACTTCAAGTGACTCCAAGTGACTCCAAGTGACTTCATGTGACTCCATATGACTTCAAGTGACTTCAAGTGACTTCAAGTGACTCCAAGTGACTCCAAGTGAATTCAAGTGACTCCTAGTGACTTCAAGTGACTCCTAGTGACTTCAAAGTAGCCATGATTTTGGAGTTATAAGATTTACATTCTCATGATTTCAAAAAAATATTGCATTCCCTCTACTCTCAAAAAGACTTTTCTAAATGAATAACAAATCGGCGACTCCAAAACAAAAATTTTCTATCTGCATTTTTATTCTGAAGCCAAATATGTTATTAATAATTACAATCATGAATTGTCGGTTATTAACTGTGACTTCAAGATATTGCACTTTTTTAAAGCTCTGAAAATTACTATGTTACAGTTCAAATGTAGAAAAAGATTAACAAAATTACAGCTGAAACTGGTATACGTGGCTCAATGTTCGATTCCTGGAAAAACGACTTCAAAGCCTCCAGTTTTTGAAATAAAAACTTTAAAGTTTAAGTTCTCATTTCAATTAGAACTTGACTATAGGGTGAGATAGATTTTACACTAAAATTACAATGTCACAGTTCGGGTTCAGAAGAACAGGAATCTAACATTCGAAAGTCATTACTCGGCTTCTAGTTTAACAACTTCTAAATTTGGGTAAGATCTTCAAAGAAATCAGGTAAGAATTTGGTCACTCTTAAAATGACTTAAGAGTAATCAATACAAATTTTGATCGCATTTCATTTAGAATTTAATGGAAATTACTATACATACAATAACATTTTTAAATCATTATTGCCTTGAAACTTTCACTTCGTATGAAAATTTACGAAAATTATAAGAATTAGATAGATTTGTTATATTTCGAAACCAAAAAAAAAAACGAAAGATTTTGCGGCTCTCATTCGTAAGTCACTGTTCGGTTTTCAGAATCAGGGTTTAACCCATTTCAGCCGGTTTGGTCGATTTATCGATCAGCAACTTTAAAAATTTGTCAAAAATACATTTATACATTTTTTTTAAAAGTAATTTATATATTTATTGACTTTAAAACTGCATTTTAATAATTTAAATATGTATATTGAATTTCACTTGATTTAAAAAACAGGTGAATAAACTTAATTTTTTGGAAGATGGTTTTGAAAATCAACAAAAAATAGTAACATTAATTATTTTGGATTTGAAATAAGAAATTCACCTAGATAAATTAGTTAACTTGATGTAGAAATTATAACCTCACTGGGGTCCTTGTATATTTTTCAGAGGCTACAGCTGACTAAACTTTTGTAAAAAAATATATGGAGTAATGTAAGTAACAAAAATGTTCCACATTTCGCAGTCTTTAACTTGTAATAACATCTGGCGAATAAAACACAGCCAATATATAAGTTTTTATGGCTTTTATGAAATAAAATTTAGGATTTAGGCTCTTGATTTGTATGAGAACCCAGTAATGCCCAGCGGTGGCTCATGGTACCTTGCTGCTCCTAAGCTTGTTTCAAAAACAATTTTTTTTCTCAAGTTACTTTCTTCATCTATTTACTTTGGTTCCCGCTCGTCCTTAATGGGTTAATACTGTGTTGAATACATTTGATTTTAGGGAATACTTATTGCTCAGCATGTGGCTTAGTAATATTTTTAAGTTATTTACACCTGGTCACCTTATTTTCTGGAGGTGAGCCAAAGATTACTACACCCTCGAAAATTCAGAAACAAATTTCCTTTATTTTTTTAAATACAAAATTTCTTATATATGGAAATTGTGTTTTAAAAATTTTCAAAATTGAACCATGACATCTGGTGCCAGGCCAAAATTAGTTAAATAACCCCAGAAGAATCATACAAGAATCATGCAATTTTAAGTCATTTTTTAATGCTCTTGAACTAACGACTTTAAAGTTTGTAATCAAATTCTAAAGACTTTAGAATTTGATTACAGATTTTACAGAAAAACGTCTACATCACGATTCAAGTATTCGTAGGTCACTTGTCCTAGTATAATAATTAGAATAAAATTAGAATTAATGCTTCTTTAAGAACTTAATAAGAATCAGAGGAAGATCTAATCATTGTCAAAAAATCTTGAGAATGAACGAAAATTGATGTAAAGTCACCCTTAAATCGCAAATAACAGTTGAAAATCACTGTTTAGTTTTAGGAATAAAGACCATAAAGTTTGAGTTTTCTTTTTAATTACAACTAAAATATAAAATTAGACAAATTTTACAGATGGGTGGATATGCCACAGTGTGGTTTCTGAAGAAGAAGAAGCAACATTAAACATTCGTAAGCCACTGCTCGTCTCTTAGAATAAGAATTAAAATAAAACCACATCAAAGAAGGATCAAGTTATTGTCAAAAGAACTTAAGAAATCAAAGAAGAATGCCAATCAAAAATCTATTATACGGTTCTTAGAATAACAACTTTAGAAAAATCCTACAATTTTGAGTCACTACTCAGTTTTTGAAATAGCAACTTCAAAGTCTTGGTTTTGATTTCAACTAGAACTTAACTAAAGAATATGGTATACAGATCTTAGAAAAACATTTCTATATTACAGTTCAGATTCAGAAGAAGTGGAAAAAACAGATTTTTTAGTCATTCATCAATCAGAATGAGAACTTCAGTATTTATGTTCTGGTTCAGAAATTGCAGAAAAAGTGAAGATGCATTTAAAACACACAATGCCATACAAAAAAAGTTTTGGGTGGATTTTGCTTTTTTAGATCATCTTAGGTAACGCGGATATCAGAAAATGTTCATAAGACTTTTACATTAGAAAACATATTTAAATAATCATTGGCTAAGTATTGGATCTTTAAAGGATTCATTGCTCTCTACATAAATCGTAATTCATTCCTGATTTTAAATTGAGCTCTCACTTTTTTCTTCTTGAAATAAAATCTCATTGATTCATTCATTTTCTTCGGATAATTTATTTATTTTTTCTAATTTATTTAAAGCCACAAACTTCTCAAAAAAAGCTCGAGTAAATAAGAAAAACGTAATGTTTCAACAAAATCTTTCTGAGCACAAATTCTATGTATTTTCTCAGCGAGAACTAAATATAATTCTTGAAACATTCTAACCTAAAATTATTATAAGTTTTTAAAGTTTTAAGAAAGAATCAATAATATTCCATACTTATATTTTTTGATTTCAATAAATTCTATTAATTCACTGATATACGGTAATTTCTGTATGAAGTATTTTTTTTCCACCCACTTATTGATGCACTCACCCGCAAATTGACTGCTGAAATGCTGTTGAAAAGGACCACGAAATTCGTGCGGTGTACTAAAACTCGGCGGCAGGAAACCACGTAAATATGCAGCTGCTGCCAATGTTGTCATATGATGATGATGAGCGGCATTCAATTGGCCGGCATGATCTGCATAACCGG
This sequence comes from Toxonevra muliebris, assembly GCA_963691655.1. NCBI lineage: Eukaryota > Metazoa > Arthropoda > Insecta > Diptera > Pallopteridae > Toxonevra > Toxonevra muliebris. The sequence goes on from OY829326.1 coordinate 142,187,353, forward strand.
TGGCAGCATAAAAATTCGCTGGATTAAAAACGGGCAACTGACAGTGAGCAGCTGCGGCAGCAGCAGCGGCAGCAGCTGCAGATAAATGTTTAACTTCGGGTGAGATCGAACGCGAATCACGTGATGATGGATGAACATCAGCACCAGTAGCAGCGCCACCACCACCATTACGACCACCACCGCCACTGCCACCGTGTGATGAGGCGGGTGACATTGGTGCATTTGTACAATCAGTGGGTGTGGCAGCGGTGGGTGGTGAAGAGGTGCTAAGACGTGAATTATGCTGTTGCGGCTGTTGCTGTTGCAGGTGTAGTGATTGTTGTTGCTGTTGCAGTGGTAATGGTTGCTGCTGCTGCTGCTGCTGTTGTTGTTGTTGCTGTTGATGATGATGATGATTTAATTGTGCTTGTTGATAACTAGCTGCAGCCGCCGCTGCTGAACCAACACCCAAACCAAGTATCTCTTGGATGGCGAATGGTGTGCGCATTTTCGTTGCTTGCATTGTTTTGCCGTCGGTAAAATTGAGTGTGAAAAATTTTTATTCGTTTCAGGTATTTTAGGTTAATGATTTTGGAAATTATTTTACCATAAATTTTAAATAATTTTTAAAATATTTTTTTTTTTTTTAATAATTTATTTTTATTTTTTGTGTAGTTTTTAGTTTTTTTTATATTCAATTTTTCAGCATTATTTCCGCGTACTTTCTTCACAGTGCACAATTTTTTTTCATGGATTTTATTGAGTTTGTGACATTTTGCTTATGCTGTCTCATGCATAAGTTTATCTTCCCATAATTTCTTTGCGCTTAGCGAGGGCTTGTAGCATACTTTTAGGTGGATTGTAGCATACCATTTTAATTTTCAACGTATTTATTAATTTATTAAAAAGTTTTATTTGTTATTCCATAGATTTTTTTTTTTTTTTGCTGTACTTTTGTGCTAACTCTCTTTAGTTAAAAGTTTTTATATAAGCTTAAACTTAGCTTATAAAGTAAAATAGTAATGCCTACTTTCAGGCGTTCATGAAAATTTCCTGACTTTGTAGTGAAATTATCAATCACTTTTGCATGAGTTTCTTCTAATAAAAACAATGTATTTCTTCCATATATAAAAATTATTTTACACTATAAATTTAGCCATAATATTACAGCATACTTTTAGGCGGTTTGTTTCAAAATTTTAAATTATTTTTAAAAATTTAGTGTTTTCCAGTAATTTTATGTTTAAATTTTATGAAAATTATGTTGATATTTTTTTTAAATTTTTTATTGCATATTTTTGTGAGCATCAATTTGGTTGTATTGCACTTTAATTACTCTATATAAACGGTGAAGAAATTCAAAAAAGAAAAATGAAAAAGTTCACATCAACTCAAAGTCATTCAACTCAATTTTACACACCACCAACAAACAGAAGACAATAAACTTTTCTCACACAATGTTAGCTATATTTTTTTTGCGGGGGTGTGTGAAGTCAATAAAGGTCATTAATAAATTGTATAAAGTGTACAAAAGCGAAAATTTTCAAGTTACTATAGTATTTTCAATTAAAACTTCATATCTTTTCACTTAATCTTAAAATTCGTTCACTTTTTTTTTCGTTTAATTTTGACAATTTGCAAATTTTCTCAAACACCGCGCGGCGACAACACCCCAAAATAAAATCAAACTATATAACTCAACGATTTTCTACACAATCTGTTCTTTTTTTTTTCGAGTGTGTGTGTGTTTGCTTTCCTTATTTCTCACTATATGTCACACGTGCTGCGTGTCTCTTGCGTGTGTGCGAAGTGTGAAGGTGTTGCAAGAATCTGTCGACTCGATTCGATTCCGTTTGGCGTTTTGCTACGTTGCAACGTGAACCAAGTATCAAATTGAACTGATTCGCATCGTCAGTGTAAATACAGCAGCAACTCTGTGTATTGAGTGTATGAATTATTGTATCTTACAGATACCTTCTGCTTACGCCATCTTTTTAGCCCTAACATGCACGTGTGTATGAGCGAAATAGCTGTCGTTGGTCGCATGCTATTTCGGTTTAGCAAATGTGAAACATTTTCATAACCCATAGATTTTTTCCAATTTTAAGGGGTATCTTTATTCCAATTTAACACTTGCAGATACAATTTAAAATATACATACAGTGTGTGTGTGTGTGTGTGTTTGGTGAGTGTACATATCTCATTGTATGGATGATATTTTCATTTTTACTCCAACCATACTCATTTGCTATTTCATTCTCGCTTATGTAATTTATATACGTTGTTTTCGTTTCGGCATGGAAAGTCACACGTATAGTGTAGATGTAGAGATGCACACACGTATCGGTGAGATACAAATCGGTGTATCCATGTGTGTATTGTTTTGGTGCGTATTTGAAAAATACACGCATTTAATTACATTTGAATTTTACGAGCAGCATGTCGTCGTTGTCTTTATAATACTCGCAGCTTTCGCGCATATTTCATTTACAGCTGATTTTAAAATTTTCAGGCGAAAAAAAATATAACGTAGATATAATTTTAAGTATTTCCCTTAGCAGCTCTTAATTTCCTTCTAATATTTATATATACTAATACATTTTTAAACCTAATTCTAATCTGCTTTGAAGTTCACTTATTCAATTTTCATGTTCCTTCTGCCTTCTCCCTCTCCATTTCTCTTTCACCCTTACTAATTTCCCGAAATTTGGTAATTTTCATAAGGTGCTTGCTACTGTTGGGACTGCTGCTTAATTTTGTGTGTGTGTATAATTTCTCCAATTCCCCTGCAATTGTTCTTTTTCTATTACTTCTTACCCATACTTCCATTTGCCTTCTGTTGCCATTGTTTTTGCTATTTTGGTTGTTGTTGTTGTTGTCTAGGAAACATGTTAATTAAGGAATTTTCACTTTGCTCCTGCCAATTAGTTCACTTTATCGATTAGCTTTTCATTGTAGGGTGAGTGAGAGAGTTTGTGTGTGTGTGTGTGTGCGTATGTGGAAATGGCAGAGGCAAAAAAAAAAACTTTTAACTAATTAAAATTTTGATATATTTAGCAGTTTCGTGACATTAATGTTTTCCATAATTCCAACCGGATAATTACAGCATGTAGGTATATAGCAACAAAAAAATTTAATGACCCATGGGAAGTTTTTATTACGGATATCAACTGCAAATTTTCTATGGCACTTTAATTGTTTTGTTCTTTAATCTTTTGCATCCCAGAGTTTATAACAAAATGTAAAGTTAATTTCAAGGGCGATATAAGTTTAAATACACTACATCAATAGTTGATCTGAGCGAGGATTTTGGTGATAAACACCTCCTCTTTCTGTTAAAGGAGTAAGGAGGGGATATTGACTGATATTGTCTATTTTCGTAATTTTCATTCTGTAGTCCATCGAAATATGCCGAATTTAAGTCAAATTACTTTAGTATTTCGTTTTTTTTTTAAAAGCTTTCACTTGCCTGGAAGGTGCCACGCCCACTTGACTGATTTCGCTCATTTGAGAAGTTAATTTATTTTCAACGATAAGAAATGTCTTAATCAAGTTTAGCTAAAAAACCCAAGTTTTGTTTGAGTTATTGCTGTGACCACTGGCGGGTCCAGAGATGGAAGGGGGTGGAGGGTTCAGTTTTTTTGCCCCTAAAATATTTTTTCATTCAATTCATGTCCAAGCTTTGATGCTTGTATAAAAAATTTTATCGGTAAAAAGGTTTATCCCCAACCCGCAGAATTTGTGTTTTCGATTTTTACGGAAACCTTATCACCTAAAAATCATTGGATAAACATAACTTTTAAGTGAGTTTTTCAAAAGTTTTCAAAGAAAATTTTTGTATAGTTCGTTTCATAGCCATGTCAGTGCAGATAAAGAACTGCAACTTTGTTATTGGCTTTTTTAAAATTATAAATGTAACTTTTTTAAAAATTAATTTAATTTAGGCTGATTTTATTTTAGATTTTATATACTTACTCTTGAAAGAATGAAATGTTGATGCACTCTTTATATGAATTACAAAGCATTATGTAGTTTCAAACATTCTTATAAACAAATTTATGAATGTATATACCTACACACAAGCGGATTCAAAGATTTCCTAAGGGGGGTTTTAATTTTTTCATCTCTTTTTTTTCTTTTTGATTCTTGTCCTAGGACCAAAGTATATGAAAAATGGGAGAGGAGGGCGGGGGCTTAACCCAAGAACCTCCCCTTAGATCCGCCAGTGCACTTTCATATGCATGTAGACTTGTTATAATGGAATGAATGATGAAAGAACTCACGTTTACAATGATAAAACAAACAGCAACAAAAAAAAAAGAGGCAAATGGACTAACAAGTTTTTTCACTTAAATACAAAGTAAATCCTTTTAACTGTTTTGCCTTTGTGTTATTTTAATAACTCATGATAATGTTTTCCACTTAACTGTTCTATTTTTATTTATTTAGATTTTTTCTTTTTAAATGAATATAACTAAATATGGTATATAAATAAGTTGGTGTACAGCATACATTAAAAAAATTCGAAACTTAACCCTAAAACACCCCAAGCATGCTCTAGGCAAACTTCACGAAAACGAAGGTAATTCAGCTTTCCCATTTCATAAAACCACTCCCAATAGTTTTCTTTAATTTCTGAGAGCGTACCAAATATAAAATGTTCCACAGAAAGTAAAAATTCTATGCGTTCTTCTCGTTCCAAAATAAATAAAAAAAAAAATACTAAAAAAAAAATCCCAACCAATAAATTTAATACACACACAAAAAAATATTTGTATTTTTTCTTTTTCAAATTTGAATTTGAAATGTTTGAATTCGGTGCGTCATTTCTCAAATCAAATGGTGAAATGAATGCATTCTTGTGTCAAAAATAGTGGGAAAAGTTAAAAACGGCTTGATACATGTATAAGTACGAGTGTATAAAAATGCCACTTGCATGCAAATGATGCATAAATCACAAATAAAAGCCATAAACTGTAAGTATGTGCTGGCATGTAAAATAACCCAGCGGGAAAGACATTAGCCTTAAATCATTGATAGCGAAAAAATAGAATATCACTACAAAATCAACGATATTTTTAAATCATCAGCTAAATATGATCATGTAGTATTCATAAAAAAAAAAGAACAGTAAACAAAATCAGAACAATAGTTAAGAGAATTCAACTTTTGCAGTTGACTCTGAAGAGTATGAAACCATCGAGGGTTTTCTCTGCAGGTATCCCATTTTGGCAAGGACCTGGCTAGATAAATACTTCGCTGAGGATTGAGAAAATAAGTATATAGCCAGGAAGCGCAAAGTCATTGTGAAGCATACAAACTGAGAAGTTTCAAGTCAAAGTTAACCGGCTTTCCAGCGATTTCCAGCAATACAAAAGCAATTCATTTCTTATTAAAATCTATAGCCAATAGTTTAAGGAGCCTTTCACATATTACGTAACACAATTTTTGACCAATTTTAACCCCGCTCTCGCTTTGTACTAATTAATACTCCCTTGTAACATTTTTTAAATTAGTTTTGTGTCCTAAAAAATTTAAACATAATCGGTCGGCCCATAAATGAAGCTCCAGTACAAGGGAAAATTCAACTTTATGCTGATTTTACCAAATTGGAATATTTTTTCAAAATAGAGACCAACAATTTATTCCTTGGTCAAAAAAATCCGAAAAAATTTCTCTCCAGTTAAATTTTTCTAAAGAGATAAAGCACTAGGAATATTGTGCAACATATTGTTAAAATACTTTTCATTAATTAATTTCTATGAATATTTGATTTGATGCTTTAACTGAGTCTGAAAACTAAAAGCGCAATTAGAATTAGCTGTCACTTGAACAATATATGACGCGCTCAGAAGAAAAACGAAGCATAAAATTTACTAGAGAAAAGAGTTGTTGCTATTACTTGCTGACTACAGTCTTATAGTCGAGCTCGCACGAAGAGTTGTAACCCAGCGGTAAATGGAAGCACTAGAATAGCGCTAAACAAGTGCTTGATTGCAAGCACTTAAGTGCACTACAAGCATATGTGTTCCATATAAATGTTAACATTGCATGTCCTAGGAGACAAGCACTGGTTTAATGCAGTACTTTTAGCGCTAAACAAGCGCAAGAAAGAATGCGTTAGATAGGCACTTCCGCTCATTCATTCGCTGCTTCGTGCTTACTTTAGTTGAGAAAGAGAGACGAGAGAAAAAATATCGAGTATCGATTCATACATTCATAATTTTTCATTGCTGCGTCATTTTATTTTATTCTTTTCTTTTGTTTTTTTGTTTGTTTTAAAACAAAATATATATATATATATACATTTATAATTATATTTTTATTTATTTTGTGTAAAACAATTGCAAAAAAGAAATAAAATAAAACATACACACTTTTCGTAAAATTTCACAACCACTTTACTTCGCTGTTGCGTGAAAACTAACTCGCTTCGTTTCTCACTCAGTCAATATTTCGTAGCGTCTCACTGAACGATACTCGTTTTTATTACTCAATAGGAAACTAAATTTGTGGTTCGCATGGTTGCTTTGCAATTTCCGGTTGAAATGGTGCACTTGCAAGCACTTTTTAAGCACTTGTCTGAAAAACCGCTGGGAACTTACGCACACATACAAAATCAAATAGGCAAAGCAGAACGATACTTATTTTCTATTTCACATTTCCTCTAGTAAATTTTATGCTTCAATTTTCCTCTGTGCGTGTCATTTATCGCGAAGAGGAACTTCGAACTGCTGACAAACATTTCCTTGGGAACAATAATTTCCCGTTGGGTATGTATGTGTATAGGTGTGAAGCAGAAAACCTTATGCATGTATGTGTGATTGTATGCTAAAATTAAGTCAAATATGTATATATAAAAAGTAAAAAATGTTGCCAACAAATTTTTGTGCCATTTTTGCCATTTCCTTGGTTATGCTAGCAAATTTGTTTGTTAGCACTAGACCAAAACCTTCGCCCAATCAAACAAAAATTTTATATGTAGAAAACTGAATAAGTCACCATAGAAACACAATAGAAAGAGGCAAATATAAACAATAGAGAAAATTAATATTAAAAAACGGAGCTGATAGGTGGATGGATTCAAAAGAAAGGGTGAAAAAATACTAAGAGTGTTCGTCGAGTCTAGGAAGTTTGAATTTCCAAGGTTAAATAATTTTATATTTTTATAAATGACATTTGTTTAGCAAGCACGAACAAATACGTATAAGTTTCAAGAATTTTTTATATAAAATTACTTGGAAATATTAATACTTTCATCCCAACATAAAAAAAAAACATGAAAAATTTCATTTGGTGGGAATTGAGCTATTGTCAAATGAGAGATGATAAGTTATCGTTACAAATTTGCCCTAAAAATCCAGATGCAAAATTGGGTATGCAAGAAAATACAACTTTAAATTAAATATCATAATTTTACAATTATGTTTACTAAACAAGTTTACTTTAGCATAACCGAGGCATTAGTCGTTCCTTGTTGGAAAAAAATACTTCTTTATTTGTGTCTTGAAACAAGGCTGTATTTAGGGGAGAGCTTTTGAGGGTTCTGACCTTCCCCCCCTCCGAAATGTGAAAACTTTTTCCTAATTTTTGATATTGATTGCCAGTGGATGGAAAAAAAGTCAAAATAAAATCTATTGAACGATTTTTAAATATTTTTTAATCGGTTTCTTTCTAAAAACTCAAATTAAAGAAAAAATTTTAAAAATAAATTTGAATTGAAATCGTACGAAGTTGTGCTACATGGCCAAAAACGGTATTTTCAGGGGTTTCAATTCCATTTTTCTAAAACGTGACGTAATGGAAAGTTTTTGATCTCAGATTCGTGTCAGCATGAAAAATTCATTCGGAAACACTAGGAACAATATTGTTCACCAAACCCATGCAGGACAGTGTTATTGAATAATCTTCAAAGTTCTTAATCTTAAAATATAATTAATCCTTTAACCCATTATTGCTCAGAGCACCCGACTCGGAAGATCTCTTTCAATGCTGTGACTGCACGAGTTTAGGGAATATATGCCAACCTCATCCGGGCTCCTCATCATTGATAATGACCCAAATTCCCACTGATAATCATTTGAAAAAATTAGTCTCTGACTATTTTTGGCATTTTCGATCTTTTTTTTTTTTGAGGTTGGCTTCATTATCAGTAATGGCTAGTCAATGAGTTATCGAAATTATGTCTTGCACGATAAAAAAATGTATTGAAATTCACATTGAATATAATGACGACCTCGATAGTCTAGTGGGTAGTGCACTAGACTTTTATCTGGGAGGTTCGGGTTCGATTCCCGTCTTCGTCTGGTGGTTAATTTTCATAACTTTCTTATATTCACTATCAATATGAAGTGTATGAGAATTATAAGATAGTGTACAAGTACACACATTGGTTGGTAATGGCAAAACCACTAAGCCGATAAAAAAATTGCCACACCGCCGTTCGGAATCGGCGTTAAACTGTAGGTCCAACTATGTGGTATCACAATGGGTCGTTCAGGCCTAAGTGTGTCTCTCGACAGCCACTCCAACCTAACCAACCTAACATTGAATAATATTTATTTGAAAAAATTTAAATTGATTATTCTGTGAATTTTTTTTGTCATTTTCGGCCATTTTTTTTAGGTTAAGATTAAGAAAATTCGGAAACAAAAATTTTTCCTAAAGCTTTAAGACATTTATCCACTTTTCTCCCTAGTCTGATAGGGTCCATCAAATGCATCATCGTTTTTAATTTATTGTATGTAAACATCAGTTTCATAAAAATTTTATTTGAATGAAAATCCCCCCCTTCCCCCCCCCCCCCCCCTCCCCCCCCGAAACAAATCCTGGCTACGGCCCTGTCTTGAAACTACTACATACATACTTCTACTAGTGTGTTTCTTTGAAAAAAATATTTTGTTTTTGCATTTAAGTGCATTTCCGGTATTAGTGAGCAGGAAGTTGTGAAAAATGCTTTTTCAATTTTATCAATATGAAAGAAATTTGTGAAATATGCATTTAAAGCAAAAACATTTTGATTGAAATTATTATGCAATACAAAAGAAAAATTAGTGTTTTGATACTTGCATAAACGATTTTTTATTTAAACAGTTTATAATATTTTTAAATATGTATATTTTGTTTCAAAATTTAATAAAGTATGCAAGTATTTATTTATTTCATTTATAAATAAATAATATTTTAATTATGTTTAACCGCAATTGTCTGTTTTTGTTTACAGTTATTTTTTTATCATTATTATTATTTTTTTTTTTTGTGGTGACTATACTAATTTAGAGCACACTAAATGCTAGTGATGTGCAAAATTGTGCATTTTTTGGTGATCGATTAAGTTTTGTACTCGTTCAACACAGTAAAATTACAGAAGAGACAACATTTATCGACAGTTCTGACTTCTTACATTCGAGTACTTTTTGAAGGGAAACTTCTTTAGCGAGGGTAAATCGAAAATTTTGCAACGAAAGTCGCGTTGTTGTTGCACTCATACGAAACTAATAAGAAACGAAGTTATGCTGTTGTTAGTGCTTACCTAACGAAGTCATATGGGGATCGGCTGCATACAATCATGCAGAGAGACGACTTCTCGCAGTTTTATCCAGTGTTGCCATATTTTTTTGGGCAAAAACTGTAAAAAGCAAAAACAAAAACTATATTTGGAAAAAAAAAAACTGTAACCTATAAAAACGAAAAAAAAAACAAAACTTAAACTTGAATTTGAAAAGTTTCTCAGCCACTTGCCCATCATTCCAAATTTAATAGGTCCAATAATATAATAATTTCCGCATGTTTGGGAGAGATGCTATGCTTTCTTGAACGGGGCAGAAATTTTAAATCCTTTAACTTCTGGAAACCTAATACAATAATGGTGCAAAATTTAGAAAAAAAAGTTCGCTCATTAGGCATGATTCGAAAATAAAAAACAAACGAAAATACAAATTTGGTATTAATATTAAACCAGTTCTAATAACAATTTCACCCAAAAAAAATTAAGTTATTTGAGTTGCGTTATTTATCATAACGACAACAACAATCAGCCATCAGACTGTTTTTGTTTGAAAAAATAGCGTTTAGCTGGTGACAGAAATAGTTGAAAAAAATTTATTTAAATAAATATGTAATGCTATTAATAAAATCAAAAAAACTGTTTCCTTTAAAATTAAGGAAAATAAGTCAATAAAAGAAGAAACGAAACCATTTAAAAATGTATTAAACAAATATGTTATTTAATATTTTTGATTTTGAAAAATTTTTTGCAAATTTCTTTCCAATTTGGCAGTTCACATTTCTAATTAATTATTAAAATTGTTAGGCTTGCAATTCTCATTTATTTTACAGTATTTTCACTTATATAGGCTCTTATTATGAACTGCTTTCGACATTCGATCTTCGGTCGTTATCGTATATCGAATGTAAAATTCGTATTATGAGCAGTGCAAACCCTGTCGAAATTTTCGTTAAAAATTGTTAAAAATTTAAGTATTTTGCTATTTCTTTTTGCTATTTGAGGACTAAAAACGAATTTTAAACAGTTTTTGCAGGTTTAAAGTGGTGAGCAACACATTGCAGTTATACAAACTTGTATCATTGTTGGAAAGCATTCCCGGCATTCCCCTTTTATTAGCAAAATATACTTTTGCTTGTTTAATTGAATTTTATTCATCTTTGGCAAATACATTTTTCTAGAACATCTAAAGCCTCTGATAACACCACAGACACCGTGGACTGAGCAATTTTAATATATTTGGAATTGATCTTGCTCATGTGCATTGCTTGAGCAGTTAATCTATAGTATTCATCAAGTCCACAAACGTCTCCTTGGTCAGTCGTAAGTTCTGTAGAAATCTGTAAACGAATTTCGTAAATGCCAAAGCTTTTTCGAAAGGCTGCACTTAATAGTTTTCTACTTCTGGCCTGTTCCATCAAGCTCTCATCCTCATCCGATAAATAGTTGAACTATTATTTCTATTTTGTCCTTATTTTTTCTACTTAATTTTTAAACAAATCGTATTTATTTTTCAAAATGACGATAGAACAAGCCAAGATGAGCGAAATTCACAATAACACTATTCTCTGTCGAAAGCACGTCATAATACCAAACTCAAATTCGTTCGATCAGGGCATTCAACTACAGTCGAAGATCGAACGCAGTTCATAATAAGGGCCATAGATTGTTGAAATTAGGGAACTATCACAAAGATCACTGATGAAGAACTGTAGTGGGTTCCGAAACGATTGTCTGATCTGCTAGTTCTATGAACTTTTTGACATTCTTCTGGCTTCATTGTTCATTCAAAGCCTAATAACTAATTTTAATAACAAATATGTTATTATTATTATTAAAAAATTAAATGAACAATCTTGGGTTCGATTTTTTGAGTTGTCATAGTTCACCACTAATCACTATAACAATTTTCAAAATGGTTTCATCAAATTTCTTGTACATTTCTCTCGACGCCACGAAATTTGTTCAATTTAAGAATTTTTTCAAGTAAGACTTTTGTTCACTTCAGCTAATTTTCGAATTTTATTTTTGTAAGTATTAATTTGAGGAAATATTCTTTCCACATTCGCTACCTGCACATGCTACCTTGAAATAAAATTACATTTTTATGATAACAGAAACATATTTAAGTCTATTCTGCATATTATTGCAAATACTGTAAAAAAAAGTAAAGTTGGGGAATAAACTGTAATATTTGAGAGAAATCTGTTAGACTGCATGACGACTGAAAAAAACTGAAATTTACAGATAAATTTTGTGAATATGGCACCGCTGGTTTTATCGCATGTGTTTTAGTGAGAGAGTCGATATAGAAGTCTCGACTTGATTGCATATAACTGGACTTTCCTTTCATGTGTTATATACGTGTACTAAGTTGTGTTTGTGCCGATAAGTGTAGAGAGTATCAACAGAGGAAAAGCAACAACAAAATAGAGAGAAGAGAACTGCAAAAACTGCAACAGAATGTTTTATACATAGTGAAATAAATAAAGTGAAATAAATAGAAGTGACGCCTTCTTTCCTGTTCACTGACGTCTGCCAAATTTGAAAATTATTCTCTTACTTCTCCCGAAACATTTGATATTTCAGAAGTAAATATAAAAAAATATTAACCCATTGGTACAAGCACAATATAAAAATAAAATAGAAAAATTTTAAAAGCCAGAACAATTTTTAGACATTGATAAACGATATCTTCGAAGGCGTTTGTAACATGTAACCATGTGCATAATGTGAACCAAGAATTTAATCCAAAACTTAAAGTTTTTATGTTATGTATGCCATTAAATTAAGAAATCTACCTCTGCGAAATTTGAATAAAATTCTTTAGAAATCGATTAAACTATTTAGAATATAAAGAGGACATTTTTGAAGAAGATAATTGTAAAAATATTGTATTTTGCTTATTTAAATATTTTATAGAACCACACTCTACAAAATATTTTGAGAGCTTTTATTTCAGAAAAATAAACAGCAAACGAAAGGTTTCTTGTTTTTTGATACTTTTATTTCATTTATTTATTTGTGTACAGCTGACGAAAATGGGTTAAGAGAGTTTCCTCTCATAAACAAAATTATTTGTCAAAATTTATTGAGCGAATACATGTCATAATTGTCAAATCTCAGAAGACCTGAGAATATTTCAGATTACTTTCTGCTATCTGGCATACTGTATACTGTGGTTTTATAAATGTTTTCTAACAATTTTCTAATACACAACATAGTTTCACTGCTACTGTGAGTGTTTGCAGACACATACTTTTTTTCTATTAACTCTTCTTTGGAATCGTATACTATTTTTCATATTAATACTTTCTTCGAATCGACTACTTTAATTTATATTCGTTGATATTCCCATTTTATATCGACACTTCATCGAAATGGAATTAAAAGTAATTTCTTTAAATCGAATCTTCCATCTCGGATTCAACTTTTGCCGCACAGACATTTTCCTCCATTCAAAAACGGTTTTTTTGTTTTTGATAAATGTCAAATACATTCATGAATTGTATACCGATTTTACCCATCACTGTAAAGTGTAAAAAAAAAATGGCAACAACCCAATTTTGCTAATTGCTTATGATTGTTTATAATTTGCTAAATAAGAAGTTAATATTGTGTGTAACTTTTGCTTAATTTTTACAATTTTATTCATAGTTAATTGATTAATTATCCAATGTACTATGTTTACTTAGTATATTACTTAATGTTAAAAAAATGGAAGGTAATTAGTTGAAAATTTAATAATTTTATGGCAATTTTCAGTAGTTAACTATATGAAATTTTAGATACTTTTAAAATTTTGTTTAGTTATTGTTAATTCTATATAGTGCAGGCAACCGTTGCAAAAATTTAATCTGACAATCAACCACTCTAAGGCCTAGGCAATGTGAATAAATAGCGGTAACATTATGTGACAAATTTCGGGTCACCGTTCGGGTGATTTAAGCTTGAACTGAAACTAAACATTCATAAATAGTAATTAAAAGTTTGGTTAGTTCAGATTAAAATTTTTGTTTTGAAATTCAGGCGATTTTTATAATTTTTCCAAATTTAATTATTTTTTATATTGGTTATATCTTAAAAGTTGTTAGAAATATCATCATGCACTCTGTGGCAAAATAATTAAATTGTTCTATAACTTTGCTCAACATACGTGGTCTGCGGAAAATGACTACAAATTTTAGATTTTTTCGGTTTCAGGTTTTTTTTTTTGTATAGGAACTTGGAACTTGTCGTAGATCTCACAAAATACCGAAGAATGTAAGTATCTTCAACTCCATGGAATGCAGCTACACCGATATATCTGTGGCAATAAGGAATAACAGCTAAACTCACAAGTCGAATAAAAATCTGCTGCGTATTTTATATTATAAACCCCAAAATGTTGAAAGTTTTTTAAACATTTTTGCAATTTAGCAGTCTCCATGGTTTTTTATTAATTAAACTCCAATTATTATTTAAGAACTTTCAATATTTTGGGTTTTTATTCGACTTTTGAGTTTAGCTGTTATTCCTTATTGCCAAGATATAAGTCCTACAAGTTTTCCTTTCGAATTTGTGGAGCAGAATAAGAGAAAAGGGAAAACCCATGGACACTTAAATAATAAGAAATGGGGATGGATGGGCCAAGTTTTGCCCAGGTAGCGCGATGACATTTCAAGAACTGCTAATAACTGGAATCCTCAAGAAAATGAAAGGGGTTAGCGAATATCTGTGGATGACTCTTAGAAACCAAAGCTCCAACTTATTCATTGAATCTAAATTGGAATGAAGTAAAGAGACTGGACAGTCCCGAATGGAGGCGATTTGTTCTGGCTCTTTTTTCCCACTCGGAACCCTACGAATTTGTTCAGAATCATATTGGATCAAGTTCGACGCGAAGAAGACGCACCCAAAATGTATTCACGCAACGTACAGGCTTAGTGCCATAAGAGTAACTAGCGCATATCGTACGGTTTCAGACGATGTCATATGCGTTTTTTGACAGAAAGGACCTAATTGACTTGTTGACATGCGAAATGAATGCTCTTTACAGGCCTACGGGCAAAATACCATCGAATGCGCAAAAAGGGAAGAGATGCATCGCACGATAATAGAGTGGCAAAGAAGATGGGAGAAGTCTGAAAAGGGGCGCTGCTCTTTTGACCTAATCCCAGACATAGCAAAGCGGTCCAGCGCAATCACGGAGAAGGGGACGCAGTTGCTCAGTGGACATGGATGCTTCAAGCAGTATCTACACCTCTTCAAACTTAAAGTAGATTCGTATTGTCCGAGCTGCCCAGATAAGCTCGAAAACTCAAAGCACATCCTCTTTCACTATTCACGTTTCAAAAATGAAAGAAAGGACCTGGAGAAAGTATTTAAAGGGCCCCCAAACGTGACTAACCTAACCGCCCAGATGTGCGACATCATAGAGAAGTGGAGAACAGCAGTCATGGCTGCTGCCAACATAATCAGTAAACTGAGGTATGCAGAACGCGCGCGTGAAGCTGATCGCATAATACGCATTGCCGCAAATGCATTAGGCGACAGTGGAGCACTTCTATAACGAAAGATGAAACTTAATGCTAATCCTCCCCGCGAAGTAAAGCGATGCCGCTTCTCAACATAATCTTTCATTATCCACCATATTTAGGAATTTTGTACTTGGGGCTTTTATATTTCGGGGATTTTGTGTATGGCGATTTTGTGTTTAGGGATTATGTGTTTGAGGATTTTGATTTGGTGATTTTGTTTTCGGGGATATCGAGCGCAACCCCTTATCTTTGTCTTCATGAACAACAATAACTTTTAAGCTGTTAGTGACCAGATCAAAATCTTCTCTACACTGTTCCGAAATTTCGATGTCAACAAAAATCCCTCACCGTTCAAATTGAACGTGGCAAGTGAAAATGAATCGGCCACACCTTGTGTTAGCCTCTCACCAAAATCCACGAGGAAGAAAAAACCAACGTTCGCTGGCCCTAGAAATTCTCGAATCCGGGAAAACATGGAAAGAGCCCGAATACAGTGGAGAATCCGCATGAATAAATTAGCAGAGGATGGGAAAATCGAATCATAAGGGAAAAAGATTCCATCATGCATTATCTGAAATGATTCTTAATGCCAAAGATTGAGATGATAAAAGGCAGTCGCAAAACCCATCAAAGGCTAAAAAACTCTGAAGAAAAAGAAGGATACGAGAATGACGATATTTTGGAAGAAAAAGACTTGAGCTCAGATATTTTTCTATATGAAAATAAATCTTTATGATATAAATATGAAGTTTCTAATGCCTTGTTACGGCTTCGATATGTAGGCCTCGTGCGGCAAAACGTTCCACTACTAACGAAACCCTAACGACTTCTATAATTTCTCTTCGACAGGCCCACAGCAGGGGCAGAATAAATCTTCAATAGTTTTGCCGAGGGCTTATGCCAGGAGCTAAAGAATTAAGAGTTTGACAGAGAAAAGTAAATATAAGCACTTTGCTTTTTTAACTCTCTTTCAAACAAATGAGAACACATTAGGATCGACTGACGAATCTTGCTCATTAACCCAGTAATGCCAAGCGGTGCCATATGGCACCTCTTGGCATTGAGCCGTTTCTAAGCCTAGTTCAAAAACTATTTTTTTCTCAAGTTTCTTTCTTGATCTATCTACTTTGGTTCCCGCTCGTCCTTAATGGGTTAATAATTTTTATAAATTCTTTGCAGGTGGTATAACTAGGGTTAAGTTATATAGTTTGAATGTTTTACTTCGCAGAGTTAGACTTTATCTTGATTTTTTAAATTTCTGACCAAACTAAAAATATATAAAAGGAAAAAATCAGAAAACTGTACTGTTGCTTATACAATTTTTTAGTCCAACGAAATAATATGGTTGTATTTTACTTACATACTTATGTAAGTATGAGTGTGTAATATACATTCTAGGTTTACATATCGTCGCCTGAGAATTGATCTGGCGTATGTGTGTACAAATTCGTATACCTATACGCCAAATCAATTCTCAGGCGACGATATGTGTGTATGAAGTTGGTAAATATGTAGCCAAACGCATGCAAACGAGTACGTCAATGCAATAATTATTAATAATTATCCACTTTCCGTTTTCCTTGCTCCACTTACTGCCTTTATTTTCTCCACTACCACACTACATGCAGCCACTTCTGAGCGATGACGATAACGATGACGTTGATGATGGCGATGATAATGACTGATTTTGAGTGACAAGGGTGCACGCAAGCACACACACACACACAGACACACACATACGACGACAAAGGCTCATTTTCCAACACACAATAACGAAACATTTCAATTTGTTATTAAAAATTATAAGAATTTTCGTTCTTGAGGGCGTTAATGAACACAAAAAGCAAAACGCGATTTATGAATGTGAGAAAGAGAAGAAATACCTGGACTTATTCATAGCAAACATATAAACTGCCAATCTTAAAGGTTGCCTCTTCTACCTGTCCGCCTGTAAGTCTGGCACTCTATAGCAATATTCATTTTCGTTGCCAAACAATTCTCATAATGGCCAAATTGTTGGGGAGCTTTGGTTCTACTTGGTCTTGCTGGTATAGACTGCGTCCATGAAACATGCAATTATGAAATTAACGATTTTCATATACAAAAGTATAAAAATGGAAGTGGCTCGTACGCATTATATTTAAAAGTAAGTTTATGGAATGGGTGAGTGAACGACTGCGGAGAAAGATCATGTTAAAATGGTAAAATTATGCAGCACTCATTTGTTTATTTTTATTTTTATTTTTTTTGCTCTTGATTCCAAATGGAAGTGGTAATTTATTGTTCAAGAAATATTATAAGAGTCGCGAGTGCATGAGTGGTTGAAAATGTGGAGCACAATTGTCTACTGTACATAGATTTAATTAAGACACAAGTATAAGTAGGTGGAAGTGTTCGTTATTTTTGAAATTGATAGCAAATTTAAGTTTGAGGTAAATTCTAGCAAAATGGCAGTATTAAAATAGTAGACCTTGTTATACTGAAAAAGAGCTATACACATGGCGAGCATACTTTCTGTATAGTACAGAACAGTTTTGTATTTGAAGATTTTGTTCTGTATGACTTATTTTTTAAGGGGGTATTCTATCCGAGATGGTGCGAAATAACGATGTTTTCAAAACGTTGTAAATGAAAAGCTTTTTAATATTTTTATTCGAGGCTTTGAAAAATATTTTTGAATGTATAAACTCGTATTTTTTTCGCAATTTGAACATTTATTGTGAAAAAGTGATTATAAATTTATGCTTTAAAGTATTGTCCATCGTTAGCCACAACCTTTTCCCATCTTTCTGGTAGCATACGGATCCCGCGTCGCAAGAACTCCTCATCTTTTGAGGCTATCCACGAATCGACCCATTTTTTGAGTTCTTCGAAAGAACGGAAGTGCTGTTCAGTCAGGCCATGTGTCATCGATCGGAACAAGTGGTAATCAGAAGGAGCATTGTCTGGAGAATACGGTGGGTGGGGTAGCACTTCCCATTTCAGCGTTTCCAAGTATGTTTTTACTTGCCTTGCAACATGCGGCCGAGCATTGTCGTGCTGAAGAATAACTTCGTCGTGTCTATTCTCATATTCTGGCCTCTTATCCTTTAATGCTCGGCTCAAATGCATCAATTGTAGTCGGTAGCGGTCGCCAGTGATCGTTTCATTCGGTTTCAACAGCTCATAATACACGACACCTTTCATATCCCACCAAATACACAGCATGAGCTTGGATCCATGGATGTTCGGTTTTGCCATTGATGTTGATGCATGTCCGGGCGGTCCCCATGATTTTTTACGCTTTGGGTTATCGTAACGTATCCACTTTTCATCGCCAGTCACAATACGATGCAGAAAACCCTTTCTTTTCTGTCGTTCAATCAGCAGTTCACATGTGAAAAATCATCTTCAATTCGTACGGCACCCAATTTCCTTGATTTTGAATCATTCCCAATGCTTTTAATTGTTTAGAAATGGTTAATTGATCAACTCCTAAAGATTCTGCAAGTTCTTGTTGCGTTTGACATGAATCTTCTTCGAGTAATGCCTTCAATTCTTCATCTTCGAACTTTTTCGGGCCGCCTGAACGTTCCCCGTCTCCAACATCAAAATCACCACTTTTGAAACGGGCATACCACACCTGACACATTCTAACGTCTATAGCACAGCCAGGATAAGCTTCAGTGAGTAAACGATGTGCTTCAGTTGCGTTTTTCTTTAAATGGAAGAAGCAAATTAAAACTTCCCGCAAATGTTGTTTTGTTGGCACGAAATTCGACATTTTCAGCTATAGTAAAACACTTTTGTAAAATTATGAAAATTATTTGACAGATCAATTCTTATAGTATTTTTGGCGCTCTTCGCGATAGAAAAGCTGTCAATGTCAAAAAAATGGCGCGTATGATAGATATGAAGTTAGTCACAATTACGAGTTTATACATTCATACTCCCATAAGAAATATTTTTTACGTTGATAAATAAGTATTACGAATAATATTTTATGATAAAGTCCTTAATTTTTGCATTAAATCAAAGTTGAGTTTATTAAATTTATTTAATTGGGGTTTTTTCTTGAAATTTTTTCATGTTTTTCTCTTTTTTTGCTTAATTCGCCTATCAGATAAATGGAATGAGTTATGTTCAATACTTTTACATTCATAAAAACAAATCTGCCAGCGAAATTGCTCTGAAAAAAAAACGCCGGAAATAATTTCAAGTTCTGTACACTTTAAAATCACTTTCATCATCAATACTCAAAAATACTCAAATGGGACAAACTCATTTTGCTATTTTCAAACATAAATAGGAGTTGCCTATGAATACAAATTTTCACCGCTCACTCATGGTTCACCCAAACTGTCCATCCATTTGCCTAATTATCATGTAAACCTACCTAATTTTCTTAAAAGCATATTATAGAAAATCATTACAAATTTCAATTCATATATATTTTTTTATGAATTGTTTCTCAGCAGTTAAAAAAAAGTGTAATAAATTTGTAATCAAAAAATATATGCATTTGCTCACTTCACTTGTTAATTTTTCCATATTAATTCAAGTAAAAAAAAAAGACAAAGGCTTTGAGTGTTGCAATCCCTTGGGACTTGTTACTGGGTTTTTTTTGTATTTGTTCATGTTTCTTATTTTTGGAGCATATGCATATTAGCTTCCACTCAATGCCTTTTTAATTTGTAATTTTGCCTTTTTTTTTTTGCTTGCTGGTTAATGTGTGAAATCACTTTGACATTTGCTGTTGTATGTTTACAAAAATCACAAATAATTGCGGTTGCATTTTTCGCTGTATTCGCTATAAATGGAAGCATTCGAGTGCATACTGTATTTGTGTTTATTATAATTAAAATTGCATATTTTCTAATTTCCCATATGTATTTTTTTGTTGTTTTAAATGCACTCTTTATTTTACGTACACATGTATGAATTCATAACCGCAGCCAAAGGCTTTAAACAAATACTTGCATTCTAGGTATGGAAGTGTAATTAGGTAATGAAAAAAAAAAAAAATGTTAAATTGTATGAGTACATATTGTAGAAAGGAAAGGAGTCAATAAATTACTTATAAGATTTTGCTTGTTTTAAAATTTTTTCTATTGATTTTTTCAACTATTGGATGCATATCAAATTTTCTTTTAGGTTAGGTAAGGAGTGAGATAGAAAAAAACTTAACACACGTTTTAACTAATAATTTTTTTTTTGGGTGTAAAATTTAAAAATTTCTTTGATCTAGTTATCTTTCAAAAATATGTCAGTTGTTATTTTTAAAGGCAAACATGTTGAGTTATTGTGAGTTTGATCAAAATGAGTGAAGAAAAAGAAGTAAGTCTTAAAATTATTAAAAATTTTCAAAAAAAATCCAAATTGGTTCTACAAAAAATTGACCAAAGAATTGAAGGTCTGCCGTCAAACTGATAGGAAACCTGGTTCGGGAAGAAAACAAGGACCACATGATATTGGGAAAGCCAAGAAAATAGAAAGCATATTGAAAAGATTTCCAAACACATCTGGTAGAAAAGCTGCCCGGTTAGCCCAGTGCTCCGAATATTTGGTGCGAAAAGTTAAAGCCAATGCAGGTTGGAAAACATGCAAAGTCCAAAAAGTTTCAGACAGGAATGCTGCAAAAAATTTAGACTTTAGACGCCAAAAGTAGGGCTCGGAAATTAAAATCGAATTTCATGCAAGAAATATATTCATGTTGTATAATGGACGACGAAACGTATGTACTGGCAGATTTTACGCAGCTTCCGGGTCAAAATTTCTATGTTGCTGATGCTCGAGGAAATGTCGAAGAACAATTTAGAATCCAAAAGCAGACAAAATTTCCTAAAAAGAAGCAAGTCATTTGTTACAGTGGGTTCCATAAATACCGAAATATACATCAAAGAATGTTTGAAAAAAGACTTCTTCCTTTCATAAGAGAGCACAATGTGTCCACATATTTTTGGCTCGATTTGTCATCATGTCACTACGGCAAGAAAGCTGTGGAGTGGTACCAAAGTAATAGCATAGTTTTTGTACCAAGAGAGTCCAACCCTCCAAATTGTCCGGAGCTAAGACTAGTGGAGAGATATTGGGCTCTTGTGAAAAGAAACTTAAAGAGCATAAAAAAGGTGTCCCAAAATATCGAAGATTTTAAAAGAAGATGGGCAAACTGTTTCAAAAAGGTGTCTGAAACAACTATCAAATCTCTAATGGAAGGCTTACCGAAAAAGATCCACGAGTTCATAAATAGTGGTTAGAACTATAAAAGTTATATTTTTCTGTAATTTGTAAAATATTATCAATTAAATAAAAAATCAACACTCTCAGATCAACCGTTTAAAAATTATTGAATTTTATATATGTTAAGATTTTTTCGATCTCACTCCTTAAAAATGACAGTTTTCGGAAATAAAGAGAGAGAAAAATATAGGGAGAGCCAAAGAAGTATTGATTTTAATCACTTCTAAAAAAGAAATGGATATTGGTTTTAGAGAGCCCAGCAGTATTAGTGAATATTTAAATGCGATTCCCCTTTTCTATATATATTAAGTGGACGTCAGCGCTGGAGAAATTATGCACGTATATTAGGGCACATAAAATAAAAGTAAATAGTTGGTATTCACATGATATTGTTTCAGAACTTGATCTGCAACTCCTTCGATAAGCTGCTCCAAACTTTGGGATGACTATTAGGTAGATAAACGAGCCATGCACTTTTTAAAGAGTCAATATCTCTCTAAATGAAGAAATGCTCTCATGCCTTCATGCCTTCATGTTCCTTTGAGATCTGTAGGTTGGATTTTGCCAGTTCGACTGACAATACTATAATAACTTCATTCGCTTTCTTATCTAACGAAACATAAAGGTGGATAAAGGTAGAGCTTGAAGATCACGGTAGCACTTCCATTTTTAATGGATGGAACTGGATTTAAAAATATATTTAAATAATCTATGGAAAATTCCGCAAATATCTAATATCGGTTCTGTGAGAGAGGAAGAACTTGTGAGTTTTAGGCAGTGGCGAAATTAGGGCTTGAGGAGGGCTAGTTTTGATAAACTATTGGACCATGTAAATAGCTAACTCAAAAATTAAACACAAAAACCAGACCAAAACCCTGACCAAACAAAAAACAACAGTCCAAAAATTTCATAAAAAAACACATAAAAAATTTATCAGAAACTCCGATCGAAATTCATTTAAAAAATTATACTAAAACTAAGATAAAAATTTAGACCAAAAGTTAGACTAAAAGTCTAACCAAACTCAGATCAAAAATTAAACCAATATTCAGACTAAAAATTAGATCGTAATTCAGACCAAAACTAAAACAGAATCCGATCACAAATCAACTAAAAAAATCACACAAAAATTCAAACTAAATTTAGGACCAAAAATCGAACTGAAATCTTCTTCTTCTACTTAGTTCCTCTCCCTGTGGAGCATAGGACCGCAACAAAATAGCTACAATTATTACGATCTTAATTTTAATTCATTGAACGATTTCCCGTTGGGTTCGATTTCCTTGTCAAGGGTGCGTCTCCAGGTGAGTTTTGGTCTTCCGTGCCTTCTGCTACCTACAGTTAAGCAGTGTGGCCAACTCAGCGCTTTTCCCGCTGATTTTAGTGCTTTTTGAAAATTAAAACGCGGAAAAAAAGTGATTTAGCGCTCAGCGAGTTTTTTTCAATTTAAAATATCTTCAAAAAATCGAAGAAATTTTCATTGACTAGAAGTATCAGATGTGTGCCTGTATTAGTGAAAAAGTTTAAATGTATTGAGTTTTCTCCTACTTTTATAATGGAAAAAATTTAACGCTTTTTTAAAGAAAATACGCGTTTTATGCCTGCAGATCTCTTTTCCTTTTACGATTCTTCAGGTTTTCTTCAGTTGTAATTGTTAGATTGCTTCTAGCCCAAAGCTCCGAATTTTGGATAGTGTTCGGGCCCCAGAACATCAATATTTTTCAAATTTAGACAAAAAAATCAGACTTGATTTCGTATATTGTTACTTTTAGTTACTAAAGATGATCTATCCAAGACAAAAACATATATCACGGTACCTTCCATTATTTATTTCTTTTCAAGGGATTTGTCGTCGCCTTCGTGTGATCTAATTTCTGGGATTGGCCGAAGATTCATTGAACCCTTTCGACGTTATTACGCGTCACGCGTCAATGCGAGCATCTCCTTTAAAGAAAATACGCACATTTCGTCACCACCAATAAGTTAGCGCTCCTAAATAGTCATTCTTTCCGTTTTTAGCCTTTTCGTAAGTTCAAACATTTCTAACACGCAATCTGCTGGTAAAAATGCCAAATAAGTCCAAACTTACTAAGATTCGATGATGGTTTGTATTTAATAATAGTTTTTAAACTCAGTTAATAGGCAAAAAATTGCAAAACAACTCAAAGTCCTTAATTTTATTAATTAAGAAAAACTGTGAATGAAGGACTGCTCAGTACAGTATTTTCAGTACTTCGTTCAGTATTCGAAGTCAAAACTCGTGTAAAAAATAAATCGAATTTTGTTGTATATACAGTGGCTCACGGCTTTTTTGATACAGCGACTGTTTGAAAATGTAGATGGCTGCAATTTCAAAAGTAAAAAGAAAAAAAAAATTTGCTAATGAGCACGCCTGTAAGAACTCAGACTTTTGCAATACAGTTATTTTCGCGGACTAGTCCAAGTTCAACATTTTCGGCTCCGACAGCATGTCTTACGTCTGGAGTAAACCATATTCTGAGCTAAACGGGGAGCACCTGAAAGCAACTGTGAAACATGGCGGTGGTAGTGTGATGGTTTTTTGCTTGTATGTCCGCAGGCGGTGGGGGCAATTTGGAATTTATTGAAGGAGACATGGACAAATATATGTATCTTAACATACGTAAAATCAGCTTGCTGCAAAGTGCTGAGAAACTTGGTATACGCGATGAATTTCGATTTTACCAAGATAATGACCAGAAGTACAAGTCGGGCATTGTACAATCCAGGCTCATCTGGAATTGCCCCCACTTGTTAGCAACGCCAGCACAGTCACCTGACATGAAAGTGATAGAGAATTCTTGGGTTTTGCTAGAAAATAATATCCGACAACATGAAATTTCAATGGAAAAATGGCAAAAAATCAACCCAAACACTACACAAAAGCTTGTAAACTCAATGCCAAACAGGTTTCAGGCCCTCCTTAAAGCAATAGGTTATCACGTGAAATATTAAAATTAGTATAAAAACCTGTAGTTCTTAAAATTTTTTTGTTTGAGTTGAAGTGTTTCAAATACATAAGCTGTGATATGAAATTTAGCAGTATTTTTAGTTTTTATATATTTTTTGTCAAATAAAAAATTAAGTACTTTTATTAAACTGCATATATTTTTATGAAAACTGGCATAAAAATTTCTTTGACATTATTTCTAGTTTTGAGAAAATTGCATCTTGAGTTTTCAATTAGTGGCTGTATCAAATTAGCTGTGAGTCACTGTATACAGGGTGACAATTGTAAAGTGACGCAAGTTTAATACTCTGCAGCAAGCTTTGCCATTTACCGTTACTTTAATTTAAAAAGCAAATTCATTCATCATTGGCTTTGCTTTCAATTTCATTTGAATTTTTGTTATTACATTTTGAAATTTCCATAAAAATGGACAAGGAAAATATTCGTTGTGAAATTATGAAATTTCATTTGGCAAATTATAGTAGCCGTCAAATTGCAAAGGCTTTAAATTTGTCAAGTCGTACGGTAGACCGAGCTATTATTCGATATAATGAAACTGGGGATTTTGGAGATAGAGACCGGGGAAAATTTTCAACAGTTGCCACTACTGGTTTAACAGAAAAAATTCGTAAACGAATCAAGCGAAATCCAAGGCGCTCAATGAGAAAAATCGCTAAGGAAGTGGGAGTAAACCGTGAAACAGTGCGAATCATTGCAAAATCAAAGCTTAATCTTAAGCCGTACAAGCTCCGAAAAGCTCAAGATCTGACACAAAAAAAGAAAGATTTGCGACTGTAAAGATGCAAGGCGTTGCTACGCTCCTCCGTGTTAAAAAATGTTGAAAATATCTTGTTTACAGATGAAAAAATTCTCACGGTTGAACAACATTTCAATGCGCAAAATGACCGAATGTGGCTAACATCATCTTCGCAACAAAATAGGACTGTTGGCCGAGTTCAAAAGCCAGCTTCCGTTATGGTATGGGCTGGAGTTTCCGCTAATGCCAGAACCCCTCTAATATTCGTTGAAGAGGGTGTTAAAATTGACCAGGTTGTTTATCGGAGCATTTTCAATTAACATGTTCTTCCCTGGGCCCAAGATACATTTGGAAATGAAAACTGGACTTTCCAGCAAGATTCTGCACCTTCCCACATGGCAAAATTAACGCAAACATGGATACAAGACAATTTTTCTGGATTCATAACATCTCAAGAATGGCCACCATACTCCCCAGACTTGAATCCAATGGACTACTCTATTTGGAGTATTTTAGAGAGTAAGGCTTGTGCATCTCAACACCACAGTCTGGAGTCGCTGACAAATTCATTAGAGAAAGCCTGGACTGAAATTGATCAGGAAGTCCTGCGGCGAACAGTCCTACGATTTCCGGATCGATTGAAGGCATGTGTGCAGGCTAAAGGAGGTTATATTGAATGAGGTGGGGTTCAAATGAATGCTTATATATTCAGTAATGTTAGCACTTAATTGTACTTAATGGAAGTACGTCCTTTTGAAAATAACTGCTGAAATGTGTGCGTCACTTTACGATTGTCACCCTGTATAGTGTCATATCATAGAATATTTTGATCTTCGTCTATTAGGTGACTCATGTTTATATGGTATGAGTCGAAACCTATATATGCTGAGATGCAGAGTAAATTCGTTATTATGTGCATACACCCTCCATAAAAGGTCTATGAGTAAAATATTCATATCATATTCTTCACTCTCCTTATAAGCATATGCAACCAGCTCTGAGTGCCCTATGTGATTTTCCGATTACCTTGACCCTAACCATGCCCCTACTTCCACAATGACCCTGCACACTACTCGATTCATACCTTTTCAAAGCAGGGGTTTTTGAATTGCTTGACCTTTTAAGATTTTGTTCTGATTCATGATGAATGATCAATATACAGTATGTACAATAACAAAATTGAGCAAATGAAGTGTCATTTTTGGGATATGAAAAAAAAGCCAAAAATGGCGTCAAATTAAAAAGTATCAACATAGCTAAGTTTCTACACATTCAGATCAATAAAAGCGGAAGCAAATTTTTGAAACCAGATAATATTTTCAGATTCCAAAAGGGTCTTGAAAGTACTGAAATTTCGGAAATAAATTATGATTTTTAAAAATTTTTTAGCCAAAAATTTTTTTCCAAATTCCACAGCTTTTTTATTTCGCCTTAACTGTACAAATTTAATGCAAAAAGAATTTTTGAAATCAGATAATTTTTATTGATGCCACATTCAAAGTTTAGAAGTTTCGACCATAATTTCGACCATACCTTTCATACAATTTTTGCTGAATTTTTGAAAACTTACAAGCCTTGTACATCTTGCTGCACCAATAAATAAGAAATAAGAAATAAGGAGAAATAAATTTGAAAAAAATTTTGTAAATCATAATTTATTGCACAAATTTCGGTATTTTCAAGACCCTTTTGGAACCTGAGGAAGTTATCAAATTTCAAAAATTTGTTTCTGAAAAAAACTTTACTTTGCTGTTACTTTTTAATTGGACTCCATTTTTGGGCTATTTTTTATGTCCCAAAAATGTCCCTTCATTTGCTCAATTTTATTACATACTGTTTATGAGAGTTTTCTCAATAGATGTTTTATCGGTGTAACGTATCCGGTAGTGGTCCTGGAGAGTCTCCACCTTATTCATAATCCATATTCCTGGTTTTCCTTCTTTTTTTTTGATGTGCATTTAAAGTTTTTAAAGAAAAAATTACCCATTTTTGCGGTAATTCCAATAAAATTGGAATCTTACTTTAAGTTTTGAACAGAATTGTCTGAAGTAAACTCTCCCAGAACTGTTCTTTTAAATCAAAACTCCCATAGCTCATTTACAGTTGATCTGCATAACAAAGCACCAAGCATTTTTATAAAATATGCACCTGAGAAAATAATTATGTATATTTTAATAATTAAATTAAACAGGAAACTTGAATAACTCCAGCCCGGAGATTTACCATTTTAAACTAATAATAAGTAAAATATAGCCTTGCATTTAATTGTAGCTTATACTCAAAATGTATACAAGCATTGAACAATTTATGCTTAAATGAGCAGAATTTTCTAAAGAAATTCTATCAAATAATGAAATTGAAAGAAATTACACTCTTAATTATACACCGGTATATCACCTATGAAAACAGATATCAGATATGCACATTCATACATATAATGAGCGTCCGACCGACCGACCGTCAGATGACGTGCGGCATTTAAAACTAAATTAAATCATTTCCTCATTTTCGCCTGATTTGTACACTGGAAAAAATTTTTCAATTAAAAGAAATTATGAAAAGAAATTACATATTAATTTTTGTTTTTGTTTTATTTTTCATCTTTCTTTTGAAATGTTTGTAAACTGTCAGAAAATATAAAATAAATAGGGGAGAGTGTGGGTGGTTATTTTCTCTTTTTTTTTTCTTTTTATTTATAAAAGGAATGGAGATTATGATGTTGGGGGGTTGGTGTTGTTTTTGTTTTTGTTGTTGATGCTTTGGCTTAAGCATTTGTATGTATGTATGCATGCATTTATGTAAATGTCCTTTTTAAGCCACTCTTCATTTCATTGCTTACAAACGAAAAAAAAAATCATATGTTCTTTTTTCATATATTTTTGTATGAATATAAGTTTGCCTTGGGTTTGAGTTATCCTTGTAAAAGATATGAGGCAAGATGTTGGGGAGATTGCATGAAAAAGGGGCAGCGGATATTTATACTTTCAAGTGTAACGCTCTTAAAAAAAAAACACAGCTTTTACTTTTTTGTATATATAAAAAAAGAAAAAAGAAAAATCATACCATAAATGAAATAAAAATGAAATTATTTTGCAAACAAACAAATAAACAAAAAAAAATTATGTAAAAATGTTTTTAATTGGAAAAAATATTGTGACAAGCTGCGATTTATTTTTTTTTTTTTTATTAAAAGTTTTGCTTTTTTTTGTTGTTATTATTTTTGAGAAGGTAGGACTCATATGTTTGCATGTACTTGAGTTTTCACATGTGCGATTTTGACAAAAAGTTTCTAACAGATTTGCATATAAATAGAATCAAATAGTTTTTAAATCAAAAAGTCATCAACACTAAAAACAAAAACAAAAAAAAAAAAAAGATATAACTAAAAACAAATTCAAATTACTAAACAATTTAATCATTTATACACAGTTGGCAACTCTCAACTATCATATGAAATATCTATTCTAGAAGTTTTTATAGCGATTGATTTCATTTTATATTTGTCTCTTTAGCGCATAATACAATGAACAACTTAAGCTAGAAATAACGTATTAAGAAGAAAAACTCTGTGTTTATGTAAGATAATTGTTTTGGTTAAAGAGATTCGAGTACTAGCTGGAATGATATCTTAATATATAAAAGACAATCCGGGTTCCTCCTCACCATTTGTCAGAAAAAAGTATGCTACGAATTTACAACTGCCTGAAAGTATGCATGGTTTAAAATAAAGATCAAAATAGACACAACGTAAATGGCATTACAATGAAGCAGATGAAACAAATTGGTAACAGTTTTAAAGTGAAATAAATAAATTACGGGAGGCTCTTTTATTTGCTCGAACATAAAAGAAGAAAACCATCGATTTTTTTAATATCCATGATGATCCAATAAATTAAAATTGTCCTCTTGATTGACTGAACTTAATTTCAGAAAAAAGTAGGGATTTCTCCTTCTCCTCGAGTCTCCAGCTTCTTTTAAGTTAAGATCACTGATGAGGAATTGTGGCGGATTCCGAAACGGCCGTCTGATTTGCCCGTCTCTATATACATTGTTGTTGTGATGACTACATTTGTTCATTAAGCCTGTTTATATATAACTATTTTTTAAATCTGCGATAACGAAGAAATCAGGATTATACAAATTTTTGTAACTTTTGTTAAATCAGCAGTTAGTGGTGGATTAAGGGTTCGAGATTTGGAAGGATGAATTACGGAAATAACTACACCAAAACCGGACAAAAAATCAATCATGAAAATCTGATCAATATTCATATCAAAATGCAGATTTAAATCCAAGTTCAATACAAGCAGCAAAAATAAGTTCACGGGGGTTACTCTATAGTTCGATTCGAAAGAAAATTTACTCGAACTCGAACGATTGGTACTCTAGAAAACATTTTCAAATAATATTTGTTCGATGTTCAGATTTCATTTGTGGCTTTTCGAATAGAATTTGGCATTCGAATAGAACCGCCTTTCGAATCGAACTACAGAGTAAACCCCCAGATAAAAATCAAATAAAAAATTAATCCATAATTCAGACCTAAATTCAGGCTAAAAATTAAACCAAAAAATCGACTAAAATTCAGATTAAAATTGTGTTCGCTGTTCTGACAAAAAATCAGATCTAAAAACAAATCCAAACTAATACCAAAACCATTATAAAGCTCCCCAAAAGTAGGGCATATATATAAATTGACCATGAAATTTTTGATTTAATGTTGAACCCTAAGTAAACAGTTGAGATGTAGAATGATTTTGAAAGACTATAAGCATTTACAATTTTCGGAAAGGCCCCCTCTGAATCCACTACTAGTTATAGCGAAGTAAAGCGTCGGTGAAATTTTCAAACTCATCAGTTGATTGATTGATTTTTAGCAAATAACAAATAAGAGTCTTAATTTCATTTAGTTTTTATCATTTTTCAACTATTATCCTATAGGCGAAATTTTAAGTTTAGTTTTTTCGTTAAAACTTAATACATTTGCCGCAATTGTTTTTTCTCCCATACATTTTGTATGAAATATAGAATTGCTCACAGGTCCGAAATATTGTAAACTAATTAACTTATTACATTCATAATTTAATCATTTATTTGATTAATATTCATATATATATATATTAATTTATTTACTTATTTATTTTAAGAAAATAGTTCTTAAGTCTGATGTGCATAAGTATGAATGATGAATTCATCATGATTCAAAGGATTTTGATAGTATTCAATTATTTTTCAACAATGTTGAATAAATTTATTCACCACACTTTACCATAACTGTGTTATAGCAAATTTTTGTCTACAATAGAAACAATGAATAAATCCTTTTTGGTTACTTACGCCAGAGGGCGCTTATGTCGCTTTTCGAACTCGCACTGTGGTAAGTTGCAATGGTGGTGGGTTTGTGTATTCAATAAATTTCAATCCTTTTAAGGAAAATCAATAAATTATTTTAATTTATTTTTAATATTATGTGAATATTCTTAAAAAAAAAAAAATAAATAAAAATATTTCGGGCATATCAAACTTTAGTAAAAATACCTAAAAGGTGGACGTGGTTATTTTACAATTCTATTTATTTCAGTTATCATTATTGAATTTATTCAGTTATTTGTATCATTATTTCTTTTGATATCACTCTCTGAAGATTTCATTTGATTGAGAGATAGACATGGCCATTCTAGGGGCTACTTCTATAGAGTATGTCTAAATTTCTCAGTTTTGTTGAAGCAAGTCAAAGCAATCTAATGTGGATTTTTTAGGCAAGGAGTGAGCTAATAATGTTAAATGGCAGTCGGCTCCAAATAAATGCAGTGAAACGTATGTAATAGACAAGAAATTGAAGGTATTGCGCATT
The DNA here is from genome assembly GCA_963691655.1 of Toxonevra muliebris. Lineage (NCBI taxonomy): Eukaryota > Metazoa > Arthropoda > Insecta > Diptera > Pallopteridae > Toxonevra > Toxonevra muliebris. The sequence goes on from OY829326.1 coordinate 142,218,154, forward strand.
TTCTAGGCGCATGTCCAATATTAAAGGAATTCAGGCTCATTTATTTTGAATAACTAATGTTAAAAGAAGAGGAAGTAATTGAAAGTTTAAATGGTAAAAACCAAAATTGGAAAAATTTGATAAACTTTATTTTAAGGGCTTTAGAATATCGAAAGCAATTAATAGATGAATTCCGTTTATGAGATTTTATAATATGATATTAATATTTAATTATGTACATATATTTAAAACATAAAGAGAGAAAATTATAAACCTAATGGTAAGGCCAGGGCACTCCCAGCAGACGACCAGGTAGGTCAATGCTTATTGTTTATTTGTTTTTTTTTTATTTTGAAATTCAATAAAAACAAACTAACTACTACTAGACCATCCGTTCTCAAATTTTGTAACGAATAATTGGGCAGTTATTTTGACGGTCATTCAATATTCGTAGAACCCATCAGATTTTTTCATGTATTGGGAGTATGAATGTATAAACTCATATTTTTTTCATAATTTGGACATTTATTGTGAAAAAGTGATTGCAAATTTATTCTTTAAAGTATTGTCCATCGTTAGCCACAACCTTTTCCCATCTTTCTGGTAGCATACGGATTCCGCGTCGAAAGAACTCCTCGTTTTTTAAGGCTATCCACGAATCGACCCATTTTTTTAGTTCTTCGAAAGAACGGAAGTGCTGTTCAGCCAGGCCATGTGTCATCGATCGGAACAAGTGGTAATCAGAAGGAGCAATGTCTGGAAAATACGGCGGGTGGGGTAGCACTTCCCATTTCAGCGTTTCGGCAACATGCGGCCGAGCATTGTCGTGCTGAAGAATAACTTCGTCGTGTCTATTCTTATATTCTGGCCCCTTATCCTTTCATGCTCGGCTCAAACGCATAAATTGTAGTCGGTAGCGGTCGCCAGTGATCGTTTCATTCGGTTTCAATAGCTCATAATACACGACACCTTTCATATCCCACCAAATACACAGCCTGAGCTTGGATCCATGGATGTTCGGCTTTGCTGTTGATGTTGATGCATGTCCGGGCGGTCCCCATGATTTTTTACGCTTTGGGTTATCGTAACGTATCCACTTTTCATCGCCAGTCACAATACGATGCAGAAAACTCTTTCTTTTCTGTCGTTCAATCAGCAGTTCACATGTGAAAAATCGTCGTTCGACATCTCTCGGCTTCAATTCGTACGGCACCCAATTTCCTTGCTTTTTCCTGCTTTTAATCGTTTAGAAATGGTTGATTGATCAACTCCTAAAGATTCTGCAAGTTCTTGTTGCGTTTGACATGAATCTTCTTCGAGTAATGCCTTCAATTCTTCATCTTCGAACTCTTTCGGGCCGCCTGAACGTTCCCTGTCTTCAATATCAAAATCACCACTTTTGAAACGAGCATACCACACCTGATACATTCCAACGTCTATAACACAGTCAGGATAAGCTTCAGTGAGCAAACGATGTGCTTCAGTTGCGTTTTTCTTTAAATGGAAGAAGCAAATTAAAACTTCCCGCAAATGTTGTTTTGTTGGCACGAAATTCGACATTTTCAGCTATAGTAAAACACTTTTGTAAAATTATGAAAATTATTTGACAGATCAATTCTTATAGTATTTTTGGCGCTCTTCGCGATAGAATAGCTGTCAATGTCAAAAAAATGGCGCGTATGATAGATATGAAGTTAGTCACAATTACGAGTTTTTACGTTTCATACTCACAATATCTTAAATGATTGACGTCTAAATCGATAGAGAATAACAAACCGAATTTCTTGCTGTGTTGGCGGTGGGATTTCTGACGATCTTACATTAGTAATTTTACTTTTTCTTGTCCCCATATTATTAAGAATAGTCTATCAAAAACTAATAAAATACCACCAACTTATCGAACTTTCATGATAGTTTTTTAGTAGACTATGAAATTTAAATCTAGAGGTTAATTTTCAAAGTCATGACTTAAGTTCATGTCAATTTCGTTATTTGAAGTTATATATAAACAGGCTTAATGAACAAATGTAGTCATCACAACAACAATGTATATAGAGACGGGCAAATCAGACGGCCGTTTCGGAATCCGCCACAATTCCTCAACAGTGATCTTAGTGTTAGTTCTTAATCTTTCAATATCTTATATAAGCTACTAACAGGGCCGTAGCCAGGATTTTTTTTTCGGGGGGGGGGGGGTTTTCATTCGACGAAAATATTCACATAAAATTTTTATGAAACTGATTTTTAAATAAAATAAATTAAATACGATTATACATTTGATGGACCCTATCAGACTAGGGACAAAAGTGGATAAATGTCTTGAAGCTTTAGGAAAAATGTTTGTTCCCGAATTTTCTTAATCTTAACCTAAAAAAAATGACCGAAAATGGCAAAAAAAATTCACAGAATAATCAATTTAAATTTTTTCAAATAAATATTATTCAATGTGGATTCCAATACATTTTTTATCGTGAAAGACATAATTTCGATAACTCATTGACTTGCCATTACTGATAATGAACCTAACCTCAAAAAACTGATCAAAAATGCCAAAAATAGTCAGAGACTAATTTTTTTCAAATGATTATCAGTGGGAATTTGGGTCATTATCAATGATGAGGAGCCCGGATGAGGTTGGCATGTATTCCTTAATTCGTGCAGTCACAGCATTGAAATCTTCCGAGTCGGGTGCTCTGAGCAATAATGGGTTAAAGGATTAATTATATTTTAAGATTAAGAACTTTGAATCTTATTCAATAACACTGTCCTGCATGGGTTTAGTGAATTGTTGTGAACACGAATCTGAGGTCAAAAACTTCCCATTACGTCACGTTTTAGAAAAATGGGGTTGAAACCCCTGAAAATACCGTTTTTTCCATGTAGCACAACTTCGTACGATTTCAATTCAAATTTATTTTTAAAATTTTTTCTTTTATTTGACTTTTTGGAAAGAAACCGATTAAAAAATATTTAAAAATCATTCAATAGATTTTATTTTGACTTTTTTTCCATCCACTGGCAATCAATATCAAAAATTAGGAAAAAGTTTTCACATTTCGGGGGGGGCGGGGGGGTCAGAACCCCCAAAACTTCCCCCTAAATACGGCCTTGGCTACTAATATTTGAAATCATAACTCAGAACTTTCGTTGATCCCCTCGAACGACAATAATTTCATACTTAGTAAAGTTTTTATTTTTTCTTTTCAGACGAAACTTCCAAAAACATCTTATACTCGCTTTTCTCAGTAATTTTGAATACTATTTTTCCAACCATACATCACCCATTGAATATATACATACCACCATGGTCGGGTGGAAGCCAACAAGAGTCAAAGCAACTAGATTAAAGAGGACAGCAGCTCTCAGACTGAGGATAAACAATTATAGACTTGCGGCAATCCTGAAAACATTGGAAACTAATTAATTTTCTTGAACGTGCCGAGATTTGAACCTGTGCACCTCTGCGTAGCAGTCCAACACACTAACCAACCACTAGGCTAAGGCGATTTTTTTTAACTCAGTTAATTCATGAAATTGAATCAACACAACATCTATTCCCCATACTGGGTGCAAGGTTCTTCGACAAGTTGATAGACATATCCGGGGTAAAGAGAACCAACTGGTTTCAGTTTGGTTCCATATGAATTTGGTTCGTGGCAGTGTTTTGAAAATAGAAAACGAAGGCACTCACAATAGACCGCAATGGGTCCGAGTGGAAATGATCAATCAGCTCAAAAACCATTCTAAAACTCCTAACATTAAGCAATAGTTATGAAAAGTGGTTTGAACTCCTATGGAAACTGTTGAATCATTAAATGACGATCATGAAAAGCAGAATTATTGTGTGAAGGATTTTAAGTATATGCAATCCGGAAGGATTATTGTCCGAAAACTTTAAGGACGTTCTTAATGACTTTAAAAATGAAAAAGTATTAATGCATTTACTTATTATTATTACTTTGTCCTCTCTGTTGTTAAAACTGAAAGTATACAATTCTGAAGGCAATAAAATAAGGGAACAATTAATTGGTAAGTATTATTAAATAATTAACTTATTACATTAATGATATTGACAGCAATTACATACTATCAAAATTTATTATTATTACTATAAATGATTATTTGTGAATGTGATATTATCAATTAAAAATAATATTTCTTAACAAAATATATAAAAATTTATCTCCACCAAATAAGCAGTTTATTGTACACGGACACACGTATAAACACACACACACACACACACATACACAAATATATATAAAAAATGATGGTTACGCGTATGTGTGAGTACTTTGAGTTTTTCATATTCAGTTTGATTTACAACAAAAATAAAAAAATTTCCGTTTTTGGCATATGATCTGATTGAATCAAGTTTATTTCAAAATGATGCTACTTAATTCAACACAACACACACACACACACACACACACTTTTATTGATACATGTATATGTGTATAGATATGCATGTGGGTTGGTACATGTGGGAGAAAGTTTTGTATGCAGATGGTAATATGAGCGTGTTACTTCAGTTTTTGCTTTTCTGTTTTTTTTTTTTTTTGCTTTTTGCTATGAAATGAAAAAAAATCTGAAAAAAAAGAAATGTACGCTTATTTTTCCCTTAACTGAAAAATGGAAACTTAATAACAAGCAATTTCTCACGTACATTCATAGTAGCAACGACATTCTACCAACAACAGCATTATCTCATGCAAAGGTGACACAACATAAAGTCACCATTACCAACATCAACTATCAAATCATCTATCCAACCATTTCAACAACAATCAAAAGCGACAGGAACAGTTTTGTATCAATTTAAATGACTATTTTACATATCTTTTCGAATGCATATGCAGCATAGACATATTCAATGTTGCGTTAATTTATCTACATATGGCCAATTTTTTCTGTATGAGTAACGCACGGAAAAAAAAAATTCTTTGAATTTTGCACTATGTCGACTAAATTCCATATATATATATCCGACCGACGGTGATTTTTTGGCCGAAATCAAACTTCGGCCATTCATCTAACCTTCGGCCGAAGACCGAAGGATTTTTAAAATATAAGAAATAAAAAGCTGAAAGTAAATATTTTCTACCTATGTATTTGCAAATATATATAGAAAAATTTAAATAATAGATACTCCAAATAAAAAGCTGGACCAATTCAAGTCCAATATACTAATTTTTTAGATAAAAATAAATGTCTGATCTGCTAGTACTATGAATTTTTTAACATTTTTCTGGCATCATTGTTCATTCAAAGCCTATTAATTTTAATAATTGAATAGAAATGTGAACTGCCAAATTTGGAAGAAATTTGCAAAAATTTTTTGCAAATCAAAAATATTAAAAATAAATGTAGTTTGGATGGAATTTATAAAGAAAAAATTGAGAAAACAAGACTTTTAAATTCCATCAATGACGTGTTTTAGAAAGTAGTCTAACTTAATGAAAACAATAAAAAAAGTATATCACGTACATTTAATCTGAAGTTTATGACCTTCTTAGCCGAAAGCCCTTAAAAATATGGAATTAATCGTGTTTTTTGCACCAAAGCGCACCCTAGCGGCCGTTATTGGAAAAAAATAAACTACAGATTCAGATTTCTCATACCCGAAAACCCCCAGAAAGACCTTTTGATGGTAAAAATATTTGCATTTAAATGATACTACTCCGACGCGACCATATATAGATTAAAACAGCTACTTCAAAATGAAAAAAATCGCTTATAATAGCCAATCTGGGAAAACTGAGAAAATACTTTTCTATATGCAACCCAAGCTTTCAGAAAAACTTAGTTTCATCAATTCCCCAGAAAAAAAACCCCAGAAATGCTCTACATTGTTATAAGTAGTGGGGTGAAAAATACACCCCGCGCGGGTGACGGCGGATTAAGAGCACTACAATGTGATATTGCAAGACTGGTTTTTGGAAACCAGTGAAAAACAAACAGAACGATGAAATTTTCAATAAATATTTGGTTTTTTTTTCACCTTCTAGCAGTTTTTAGTTTTTTATTGCATCATATATACTTGTTTCTCAAAATAAAATCGCTATGTAGCATTATCGACTTTTTCATGTAACGTCAAAGACCGGGCATTTTGGATCTTTGAAGTGCAAGAGACATATTTTTTTGGTATTATTTTAATTTCAGTAGCTTACTTGATCCTTCATATTCGATATAGTTTAGGTTTTTTCATTGCTACTTTCGCTGATTTTTTTCAAAATATAGAGCTACCTCGAAACTCACATCCAAAAAATGTAACGTTAAAGACCACATAAAACTGGTTATATCTTCGAAACGACAAAAGTTGAAAAAAAAGTTTGTTCACATGAAATGTAGGCCTTGAGGCCTATTTTCATGTCCATTTGGTTTCATGGGATATTTTTGACATATTTGCAAAAATATGCGTACGACTGTAACGTTAAAGACCAAAAAATTGGCCATATCAGGGCCGTAGCCAGAAATTTTTTTCGGGGGAGGGGGGGAGTCGGGGGTTTTTCATTCGAAGAAAATATTCATAAATAATTTTTATCAAACTGATTTTTAAATACAATAAATTAAATCGATGATACATTTGATGGACCCTATAAAATTAAAATTTAGGAAAAATTTTCCGATTTTTTTTATCTTAACCTCAAAAAAATGGCCAAAAGTGACAAAAAATTCACAGAATAATCAAATTAAATTTTTTTAAATAAATAGTATTCAATGTGCATTCAAATGCATTTTTTTTTTATCGTGAAGGCCATAATTTCATTAGCTCATTGACTTCCCACTACTGATGATGTTCTCAACCTCAAAAAAATTACCAAAAATAGTAGAGGCTCATTTTTTTCAAATGATCATCATTGGGAATTTGAGCCATTATCAATGATAAGGAATGAGGTTGAGATCTTTCGTGGTGCTCTGACCAATGCGTTAAAAAATTAATTATATTTTGAGATTGCCTCCTAAACTGCATGGGTTTTGCTAATAAGATGGAGTTTTTGCGAAAGAATTTTTCACGTTGAACACGAATCTGAGGTCAAAAACTTCCCATCACGTCACGTTTTAGGAAAAAAATGGGGTTCAAGCAAGTCTAATTTTACAAGGATCCGATAATTTTTTCTATTTTTTTTTTAATTTTTAAGCTTTTCAAACAGATTCAGGACGAAACTTTAAATCAAAAACATTTACTGACCTAGAAAAACTATGAATGCAGGATTGCTCAGTATCAACTTCTCTTTTTGAATCCGTAGTCAAACCTCATGTCGAAGAAAACAAATCGGATTTGATTGCATAGTGTAACTAAGATTTCAAATTTATTTTTTTTTATATTTGACTTTTTAGAAAAAAAAAAACCGATGGAAATAAAAAATATCGTTAAATAGATTTTATTTTGACTTTTTTCCATCCATTGGCAATTAATGTCTAAAATTAGAATAAAGTTTCCACATTTTGGGGGGGGGGGGGGGGCGCGGTGGGGGAGGGTCAGAACCCCCAAACCCTCTCCCTCCCCCTAAATACGGCTTTGGGCCATATGTATGCGCAATTCGATTCTTGAGGAATATGTTTAAAATGGTGATAAGCAAACTTAGAGGTCCGAGTGTCCTTCAGTCTACCTGCTACCTGCGGTTCATCCTAAAAAAAACTTAATTTTGATATCAATTTACAGAAATGATTAATAAAAAGCCAAAAAGTTTTGTCTACCAAATAACGAACTACAATACGGTTTCTGATTCTGGGATCAGGTGCTAGAAAAAAATACATTATGGCATCGACTATGAAGTACAGAACATCTGAGAGGCTGAGAGGAAAAGTGGGATAACTTCTACATTCAGAAAAAAGTGGAATAATTTTACTTAAGAGCAAAAGCAAAACGAAATATGTTCAGAGCAAAAGTGAAATGAAATATGTTCAGAGCGAAAACAGAATTAAAAACTATGCTGCTCTTGCTCTGAAAGAATTGTTATACCATTTTTGCTCTTACTTTTAAGGCGTTTCATTTTCACTCTAAACCGTATTACTTATGCCATTCTTGCACACTAAATTATTTCACTTTTGCTCTTATATAAATTTTAGCACGCTTTTCCTCTCAGCCTGTCATCTTACATTCCAATTATTTCTAATTCCGATTCCTGCTTTATTCAGACATTCATATTTTTGAATGTAAATTACATACCCAAAAGTAAATAAATTCACCCAGCACTATACACATTATTGACTTTTGACATATCACACAATTTTGTCAGTGAAATGTCAAAATCACGCATCATATAAAGAATTTTGTTTTTGTGCTTATCATTAGTTTAATTGGAAACGTGTGCAAAAATTCACAAAGCAAAAAAAAAACTAAATAAAAATACAACATTTATGTAGACGAGAGACGAGCGTTTCCCCCTCCCCCTCTCTTCCATGCTGCTTGCTACATATCAAAATTTTTGTTTTCATAAATTTAATTGGACGTTTGTTACTTGTTACCTGCGACAGGCGTTTAATTTTTTGTTATGTTGCAATTAAAGTCAGCAGGTGGTAAGTCACACAGGGGGGAAACTACCCTCTTCCATTTTTAGTTCTTGACAATTTAAATGTATAATAACTTATTTTAAATAATGCTGTCACAAAATATGTACATATTTTGACATATTTCATAAAATACTGAAAACTTCTTTGTCTTTGTTATCAGCAACCCTTGCTTCTTGCAATCAACATCATTACAATCTCACCGCTCATCATCAACACCCATCAACTTTATTAACATTGACTTTTAATTTATCACTAATTCGATATTTCATCACTTTTTTCTTTGTATCCCTCGCATTCACCCTCATTAACATTTCATTTCTTCATACAAAATTGACAAATTGCTCCAATTTCCGCTTCCGCCACTTGAATTTCCTTCTGTGATTTGTCAACTGCTGTGTGACAGCAGTGGCGGTTCTAGGATTTGGGTTTGGGGGGATGATTTTAATAAATCAAAAGATAAACATCAAACTCAATATCGACCAAAGCCTAGACCTAGACCAAAAAATAGTGTAAAAATTTAATCAATGTTCACACCGAAAAATAAGATAAAAAATTAAAGGATAACTGGAACAAAACTGAGATCGAAGTTCAAACCAAGAAAAGGAGCAAATTCAGATCGAAATTCTATTTCAAAATGAGACCAAATTCAGGCCGAAACCTTGATTAAAAAAAAAAACAATATTTAGGCCACGAATCGGACCAAATTTCCAAAAAAGTTCGATCAAAATGAGGTCAAATTCAGACCAAAACTCTGACTAATAGTTGGACAAAACTTTAGGCCGAAAGGATGCCAAATACCGAACGAAAGCACAAACCAAATCCAAACCAAAAACCAGTTGAAAATCTGAAAAATATTCACACCAAAAAATTTTAACTCAAATAAAGACCAAAAGTAGACAGAACTTTAGGCCGAATTCAGACAAAAAAATAAACAAAAACCGGACCAAAATTCAAGCCGAATTCAAACCAAAATTCCAGCCGAATTCAGACCAAAATTTAAAATGAAATTCAGATCAAACCTCATGTCAAAATCAAACCAATTCTGACCAAAATTACGACCACAATACAAACTAAGAGTTAGATTAAAACTGAGGACGCCAAATACGAATTAAAAGCAAACCACAAATTTAGACCAGAAATCAGATCAAACGCTGAGTAAACGCTGGTTTGAGCAAAATTGAAACCATAATTCAGACTAAGAGTTATACTAAAACCAGAAGGATCTTAAATACAGACCGAAAGCAAATCAAAATTTAGTCCAAACATGGATTAAAACTCAAACCAAATTCAGATTATAATTCAGACCTAAAATTAAAACAAAATTCTGACATAAAATCAAACCAGAATTCAGATAAAAAACGGACAGAAACGGAAAAGTTAAACCAATATCAGTGCAAAATTTAACCCAAAAACTAGAAAATTATCTATTCTAAAAGTAAGACATCTATAAACTGGCGCTAAAATTGTAGATTTAATGCCAGTGCGAGTGTATTTTATAACCAGTTGCACTGTAACGTGCAGCGTGTTGCCACGTTCAGCATGACGGCAATCAGAATTGATTCAAATATCCGACCCCATTTCATTATTTATATTAAATTATTATTATTAAAATAATATATAATATAAAATAATATTTTAAATCCTGAAGTTATTCGTTTGTTGAAAGCAAATATTTTTCACTGCTAATGGTTTTTTGGAAAAATCGAAATATTTTTGAGCCTTCTCAAAAATCACTGTTTACTTCAAATATACTGCTCTTCGTATATATTTGGTAAATCAAGATAGTCGGGCTTCAGCCCTCATAGCTCCCCCTTGGATACGCCACTGTGTGACAGTATATATACTTAGCTTCAACGCTTTATTGACCAATAATGAATGTGTCAACATTAACGAGTATCAAATTGTATCTATTTATTTATTTAATCATAAAAATTATAATAAAGAAACAAAAAAAAGTTGGATTATGTAGAGGCGCTTTTTGATTGATTGGAAAAATGATTTAATCTTGTCGAGATTATTACTATGGCGATGATTGCGCAATAAGGGCTTAATGGGATGATGATGATGAGTATGATGTGATAAGCTCAAAGCAGTGTTGACAATATTATTACAAGATATTAGTTTATTATTATTTGAAGGAAGGACGATTTGAAAGTCAGGCACTGCGACCTATAGGATCTATTGTACCAAAGCCCCAAGTTATAAAAGAAAGAAATTAAGAGAGAAAGAAAAATAGATAAGAAACATACCCAAGCCGAGAATCGATCTTGGGTCTCCAGAGACAAGAGTCTGGCACGCTGCCACTAGACGACAGTGGCGATCGTAAGACCTATAGTTTAACGCCGATTCCCAACGGCGGTGTGGGAATTTTTTATCAGCTCGGTGGTTTTGCCATTACCAACCAAGGTGTGTACTTGTACACATTCTTATAATTCTCATCCACTTCAAATCGATAGTGAATATAAGAAGTTTATGAAAATTAACCACCAGACCAAGACGGGAATCGAACCCTCAACCTTCTGGGTGAAAGTCTTGAGCACTATCCAGTAGACTATCAAGGTCGTCAAGATATTAGTTTACATTGAGAGAAATTAAAATAAAAATAAATTAAACAATTTTTTTTTTTTTTTTTTTTTTTACTTTTAACAAATTTTTATATCCAACCCGTGTTAAATTAATGCAATAGAGTTTTGAATTTTCTACCGTTTATAAAATCTAACAATAATTTTTACACAATTTCTTGTACTAGTTTTGCTAGAAACTGATCTGGAGTCGAATTGTCTGAGCCGTGAACGAACAACTCGCCACGTAAAAATGAGAATTTTGTATGCATTTTTACGTGAATCAATTGACGAGTTGTACGTACACGGATCAGAAGATTTGATTCTTAATTATTTCTATGTATGTATGTAGACCAGTAATGACTGTCTCAAACTGCTTCTGAATATTTTTGAATGTCTTTCTTGCATTGCCAAAGAAGTGCTTCTTACATTTTCTAACTGCCTTTTATGTCTCTGACTGTATTTTATTGGTGCTGGCTGACTCAGACTGTCTTTCATTACTTACATACTTAGTTGGCTCTTCAACCGAGGATCGGTCTTGGTCGCTTCTATAAAGTTTCGCCAGTCGCTTCTGCAATGCGCGCGCCGGCACCAGTTAGTAAGTCCAAGTGCAGTCTGGTCTCCCCGTACCTGGTCTTTCCCATGGAGATTAGGTCGTCCTCTTCTGAGCGTTCCGTGGCTCGAATAAAATACCCTTCTAGCCGGAGCCAATTGTACCTTTTTCCGACTTTTTCGAACTACAAAGTACATTAGGTACAACTAGAACATTTTAGGTACAATTTGTCATTGGCCAAAATAAATTTAACACTTAATTACAAAAAAAATTAATAATTATCTACTTAAATTTAACTTGCCTGTGCTGTATTGCTTAACTTTAAAGCTCGCAGCTCTGATATTGCAGTTTATAAAGGGAAAAATATTGCAAAAATAATTTTCCAAATCGAATAAAGTTTTTTGGCAAAAAAAAGTCAAAGTCATAAGAAAATTTTTGAAATTTAGCAAAAATTTTATGAAATGTAAACTTCTTATGAGTTTGAACCTACTCATAAACATTATCCGATTTCAAAAATTATTTTTGCATTATGTATGTTTCCTTTTATAAACAATAATAAGAGAGCTCTAAGCTTTGAAACAAACTTGGCCACAAATTTTTGAAAAATCGAAAATTATGATAAAAATCCGGAATTTTCAAGACGAATATTATCAGATTTAAAAGTTTGTTTCTTATTGATTAGATGACTAAAATTTTTCTCCTCTCTTAGTTTCCGATTTGTCGTGCCCTGAAATGTTATTTTTTATGACCAATTTGTTTGACTCACTGTATATGTGCTGCAATAAATTTACCTAATTTATTCTATATAAATATCTTTTTCAAGTTTTATTTACTTTTTTAATTGTTAACTTTTAAATGAAAATTAAATTTTAGGTACATTCATACTCATTTAAGTACATTAGGTAAAATTTTAAATTTGTAATTTTCATTCCTGGTGTTAATTTGTTTTTCTCGGGTCTTTTCTAGGATTTGGCGTAGTGTGAATATCTGGTTGATGGTGGATTTACCAGGACTGATAAGGTCCAACCGGTGACCCTAAAATCTTCAATGGAAACATTTTAAGAACTTTTTTACAATGAAATGGGGATCGAAGAATGGGAATCTGGAGACGGTTTTGCTCTATCGGTTCTAGTTTCCTTACGACCAAGAAAGGCTTAAGTGAAAAATGTATATTAAGTTCTTTGTCTATCTTTAAAAAATATCTAATAATATCTAATAAAAGAAAAAGTTAGTCAAAAATTCCCATTGGGGGCCACTGGGTCACCGGTGACCCATGAAAGTTCAAACCTTTAGAGGCACAAAATGTCTATTTCGATGCAAAATTGTAACAAGAAATGGGGGTCAGGTAATATGAATCCGGATTTCAGTTTTGCTGGTCAAACAAATTATCTATTGAAGGAGGAATCACGGTAATTGAAGGGTTGTAAGTCTAAAGGGTCTAAGCGCCAAATTTTTTTTTTTTTTTTGGGAGATAAATTTTTTCGCGCAAATTTATCAAACCTAATGTGACTGTAAAGTGTTTTATGTCTTATCTTTTAAAAAAAAAATTACAAAAATACGAGAATATATGCTTGGGGTCTAAATCCAATACTAATTGCAGCCGCTTCATTTCAGGGCCGTAGCCAGAAATTTTTTTCGGGGGGTGCGGGGGGGTTTTCATTCGAAGAAAATATTCATAAATAATTTTTATCAAACTGATTTTTAAATACAATAAATTTGATGGACCCTACAAAATTAAAATCTTATGAAAAATTTTCCGATTTTTTTTTAATCTTAACCTCAAAAAAATGGCCAAAAGTGACAAAAAATTCACAGAATAATCAAATTAAATTTTTTCAAATAAATATTATTCAATGTGCATTCTAATGCATTTTTTTTATCGTGAGGTACATAATTTCATTAACTCATTGACTTCCCACTACTGATGATGTACCCAACCTCAAAAAAATTACCAAAAATAGTAGAGGCATTATCAATTATAAGGAACCCGGATGAGGTTGGCATATATTCCCTAAATTCGTGAAGTCACAGCATTCAAATCACAGTCACAGCAATAATGCGTTAAAAAATTAATTATACTTTAAGATTGCCTCCTAAAACTGCATGGGTTTTGCTAATAAGATGGAGTTTTTGCGAAAGAATTTTTCACGTTGAACATGAATCTGAAGTCAAAAATTTCCCATCACGTCACGTTTTAGGAAAAAAAATGGGGTTCAAGTCTAATTTTACAAGGATCCGATAATTTTTTCTATTTTTATTAATTTTTAAACTGATTCAGGACGAAACTTTGAATCAAAAAGAGTTACTGACCTAGAAAACAGGAGTGCTCAGTATCACCTTCTCTTTTTGAATCCGTAGTCAAACCTCATGTCGAAGAAAACAAATCGGATTTGATCGCATAGTGTAACTAAGATTTCAAATTAATTTTTTATATTTGAATTTTTAGAAAAAAAAAACCTATGGAAGTAAAAAATATTGTTAAATATATTTTATTTTGACTTTTTTTTCCATCCATTGGCAATTAATCTCAAAAATTAGAATAAAGTTCCCACATTTCGGGGGGGGGGGGGGAGGGGGGGGAGGGGGGGTCAGAACCCCCAAAACTCCCCCTAAATACGGCCTTGCTTCATTTATATTTTTTGTTATATCTTCGTTCAATATACTTAGACCCTTTAGACTTACATCCCTTCAATTGTGTAATCTCTAGAAATGGTTCGGTCGGTCGAATGGCCTCTTCGCTTATCAACAAGCCAACAACGATAGGGGAGCTCAGGAACGTTCCGACCGATATGTGTAGAAGAGAGGTATAAAATTGGCTCAAATTCCATATTTAAATGTAACATCGGTACTACACCTGGAATATATTTGATTCGGATAACTCAATTATTCTTTGTTTTATTTAAATACAAAAATGTTATGTCTCTATTAAAGTAACTTTTATATTATATACTCGTATTTCTTACATAACAGAAATTCTGAAATAGTTAAGTTTTATTGAATAAAGTTTAAACTTTATGCTATTTTAAATGGAATGAAATATGTGCCTAGTTTTTCAATACTTTATATACTTATGTATGATATTCTTTGTCATTGACAATTTTGCTAAAAACAATATTACATGAACGTGACTTTTGCTGTAAAAATAAAAATACCAATTTATGGTTCTCATAATCAGATAGAGAGAAAATTGCATATTTTTCATATTACAATAAAGTACTTCAATACATTTGCACACACACATGCATACATACACTTACACATACATATCAATTGGCTAAATTAAAGTTAATTGGTAACATCGTTCATAAGTGTTTTATGAATGATAAAATTGGCAGTATTTTGCAGTAGTGAGATACTTATATATTTGCTTCTACATACATACATACATACATAAATACATATATAAGTATAATACACACACAGTTTAAAATATAAATTTTTGTTGAAAAATACTTTTTGTTACATAGTAATTGACTTTATAATTAATCCTTAATTCCATTTATAACATATTTAAAGAGAAGTTAAATATTGTTAAAATTCATTTTAGTTTTGAAGTTCATTTTCAGATGCGGGCTCAAAAATGTATTTAGTCTGAATTAAAACTACACTAGGTAGCAAGGCCGTATTTAAGGGGGTTTTGGGGGTTCTGACCCCCAGATTCGTGCTCAACGTGAAAAATTCATTCGCAAAAACTCCATCTTATTAGCAAAACCCATGCAGTTTTAGGAGGCAATCTTAAAATATAATTACCACGACTAGAAAGATCTCTTTCAATGCTGTGACTTCACGAATTTAGGGAATATAAGCCAACCTCATCCGGGTTCCTTATCATTGATGGCTCAAATTCCCAATGATGATCTACTATTTTTGGTAATTTTTTTGAGGTTGAGTACATCATCAGTAGTGGGAACTCAATGAGTTAATGAAATTATGTCCTTCACGATAAAAAAAAATGCATTTGAATGCACATTGAATACTATTTATTTAAAAAAATTTAATTTGAATATTCTGTGAATTTTTTGTCACTTTTGGCTTTTTTTTTTTTGAGGTTAAGATTAAAAAAAATCGGAAAATTTTTCCTAAAATTTTAATTTTATAGGGTCCATCAAATGTATCATTGATTTAATTTATTGTATTTCAAAATCAGTTTGATAAAAATTATTTATGAATATTTTCTGAAAAACCCGCCTCCCCCCCCGAAAAAAATTTCTGGCTACGGCCCTGCTAGGTAGAATAGCATTTTAGAGAGGACAACCGGAAGACCGCTGCACATGGTTGAGTAGTGAACTTGAGTTTATGAAGATAGTGGCAAGGAAGGCTTTTAATCGGCCCAAGCAAGGAGATGACTTTAAAAGATGGAAATATTTTATAGAAAAAAAGTGAGTTCTGAAGACTATTCTACGTTGAGGAAAGAGAGTGACGTGGCATAATTGGCAGACTACAGAAGATGATCTTCAAGGATCCGGCTTCGAAAATGGTGTTAATTCATTGAAGGATGGATCCAAAACGGAAATGATGGAAAAATCTCTATAGTTTTAATAGAAATTCATTGCTGTCAGCATAAATCCTATTCGTTTTTGAAAAAAAAAAATACCAAACAAAGTTTTTCTATATTTTTTGAATTATCTTAACACACCGACTTGAGGTTTTCGAGTTAATTAAATTTCGAAACGTGTTATAACCACGGGTTAGATATGGGCTTTTATAATAATTTTCAATAGATTTCTGGAGTCCCAAAACTTCACTTTGTATGGTGTAAATTTAAATCTATATAATTTATATTGGTATTCATATATTCGCGAAGACTGAATACAGAAAAAAAACTAAAAAATAAGGATTTTAAGGGTAAAAATAACACTGCAAGATTCCAAAATCCAAATTTAAAAAAATAAATTGTGTATTCAATTCACAATATCATGAAAATTGTGGAAAAATAAATTTGGTCCCAATTACCCCAATTAGCGCATCAGAATCTATGGGGAATGTCGCAATAATATACAACTTCATAATTTCAATTCGGAGTGCCAAGATCATCTTTGTTTGGAGTTCGGACGTCATTTTTTAATTCAGCGGTCCAAAACTTTGTCTGAAAATATTATTCTCCGAAGATTAAAATAACTGATAAAATTTACAGCTCTAATATACAGGGTGGAAAAGGCCGAAGTAGAGAGAATATTGACCTTAGTTAAAGGCGAACAAGTTAGTACATTGTAATAATAAAAGATTTAAATTTCTTATAGAAGTATTCTTACAAATTTCGGTCTAAATCTCGATTTCATTTCTAGACCAGTTAAAATTTAGGGTTTATGATCTAATTTTTGATTTATTATTAACCCTAGGACGCATACAAAGAAAATCTATAGTTTTTTGGAAAGAGAATTGAATGTAGTTTATTGCCATATACTTTTACATATACACTGGTAAACAAAATATTCGTTGAAAACATGACGAAAAATTTTAATTTTTCCTTATATTTTGCCTTTTAAATCCGGTATTCTTTAAGATATATTAGTAATTATATCGTTGTAAGCAACTAATTATCCTCTTTTAAATGACTAATAAAAACTTATTCATCGGATATATAAAAATAAAGTTACGTGCTTTGACCTATCAAAAATGGGTTTTTGGCCCTAAGCCCTGATATTGAGGGTCAATTCAAAATTCTGAGTATGCAGTTTTTTTCTGCTTGACTATATCTACAATATGAACCATCCCCCGAGGAAAGTAAATTTTCACTGTCACATAGTGTATTTTGTCTAGATTTGTAGATATCACGAAATGAATATGCTTGTGAGTCTCGGAGGCTCATGGCATGCATCCTAAGGTTAATTGAAGTTTTGGTCTGTGATCCGGATTTTAATAAGATTTTTGAATTTAATTTTAATATAATTTTTGGGCTGATTTTTGGTTTAATTTTTGGTCAGTGTTTTTTTCCGATATTGGTTGCAGTGGTGTACTGGTTATGGGAACTATTATGCAGGAAGCTCGGATTTGGTTCTCGTTATGGTAAAAAATCACTGCCATTGCCTCTTCACTGGCAATGCCAAAATACCAACAGTGAAAGTTGCCTTGGAAAAAGTTTTTCACTTAGCCGCTCAGACACGGCATGAAACAGTACGTCCGTTTCATTTATGTACTAAGCATAACACGCGAAGAGTTTGGCATAAACCCTTCAGAAATAGTATTTCGATCTGATATTTGATTTCATTCTGAGTTTTGCTTTGAATTTAGCTCTCTTCTGTTCTGAATTTTAGTCTGAACTATTGTTTAATTTTTGGATTTGTTTTTATTCTGATATTTAGTTTAATTTTTGGTTTATTTCTTTTTGTGTTTTGATTCGATATTTGGTTTGAGTTTTGATTTACTTCTGGCTTGAATTCTGTTCTGAATTTTGCTTTCAGTTTTGATTTGATTACACTGTTCTACAAATGGAATCTTTTTAAAACGAGCAGAGACGGGACAAATGCACTTAGGGTAATGGGAGGTCGCTGAGTCCGAATCCCTAGTCCGTTTTGCTCTGCTACGTCACATTTTTTTGACATCAAAATTTTTAAAATGGAAAAAAAAAAAAATAAAAATGCAGTTCATATTTTGTTTCATCAAAACATCAATTTTTATAAAAAAAAATTTTGAAAAAAATTTTTTTTTAAATTAATTTATTTTTTTATAATTTTTTTCATCCTCTTTATCATTGTTCACTTTTATCTCGTTGTTAGCTTAACCCAGTAATGCTTAGCGGTGCCATATGGCACCTTGTCGCTGAGCCGTTCCTGAGCCAGGTTCAAGTACACTTGTCCCGTCTCTGCTCATTTTTGGCTGTTGAACAGTGTTATCAGACTGTGTTTTTTTTGTTTAATTTTTGATCATGGTTTTAATAAAAAATTTGGTCTAATTTGTGGTTTGAGTTTTGGTTTATTACTGCCGGAATTTTGATGAATTTTGTTCTGCTTCTGATCTAAATTTCGGTTAGATTTTTGGACTGACTTTTTAGACAAATATTTGGTTTAGATTTTGATCTGATATTTGATCTTAAAATTGGTTTGATTTGAGATTTAGTTTTTGTTAGAATTTTTGGTCAGGTTTTCGCTCGAGTTTCTAGTCTGGTCTAGTCTGCACTGATCTATCACAAAAAAGTATTATGCATTCTGCTCTGTTTATCATATAAAACTTGTCTTCATTCTCAGTGCTGTTGCCATTGCTCCAGACAATTTATAACCACTGCTTCGGAACGTTTGAATCCATATTTGAGATATATGTACCTTGAAAGAAAATCGTTGTAAAAATATATAGTCAAAGTTTAATTCTTTTCATTGAGCGAAATTTCCTCCCCAAGTCAAATTCTAGATCCACTACTAATACTGAGGCAAATGATTTCCTAGAGCTGGAAGATCTATGGAATTCCTTTGTTAAAAACAATCTCAATTTATTTTAAAATACTATGTATACAAGTATATTCCCATAAATTCGACCATTTTCCAAAAAATTCCAGTTTTAAACTTTTTCAAACACACTATTCAAAGAGAAAGCAAGCCCCAGAACAGTTAAAAATGCTCGCAAATTGGATTTATTTAAGTAAGTTAGCAATTGTGTTTTTATCTCATATCTCAAAGTTTTGCTTTAAAAAAGAAACTAATATCCTCTTAAGCCTATTAAACGTTACTGAAATGTGATATTTTTTTCTTATTACTTATTAATTAAACAAAATTCAATTAAATTATTTTGACATTTAAACGATTTAATGCCAAGTCAAGTGTCAAACTCAAAATGCAAATGCGTGTCAAATTCAATATGCTCCCTAATGAGTGTGAGCTGCCAGATCATTATCATAATTTCTTAAACTTTTATACAGTGGTGTTAAAATTTGTGCCACTAATGATTTCTAATTGCGCAAATTTTCACTTCACACTGATGCATGATGACGATGAACAAAACAGAAAAAAAAATTCCTACATTTCTACCTTCAAAATGCGAAATTCCGCATTTTCACTCACAGTCACTCAGTGGTGGAAGTGGTATAAAATTTTAATGAGTCGAAAATTGATATGCCTTTTAAGTGAATGCTGCTTATGAAAAGAAAAAAATAAAAAAAAAATTAAAAAGGTAAAGGAAGAAAACAAGTGGAAAATCTTATATTTTCCTTACTTTTTCTAACAACAAAATCTATCTCAAACGAAAAAAAAAAAATGCATAAAAATAAAATTGAATGGAAATATAATCCTTTGTCAAACCACTAATCTCATTATATTTTATATTAAGGACATAATTTCTACCATGTTCACAGCAAAACAAAAGATTGTCAAAGAAAACAGAAAGGATGTGCGAGTGGTGAGAAAGAAAACTGTCCACTTTGTTAGCAAAATTTGCTGTCTGTCTTCTCTTCGTGGAAGAAGTTATTCACTCAAAAAGAAACAACAAAATAAATAAAAAAAAAAAAAAAACAGGCGGAATAACCAACGAAAACTGTATACTTTATCCTTTTGCGTCCCCCTGCAGTGGTGGCTGGGTATCATCAAAACGTGCGCGCACACGTCAAAAGATTATGACAATTTAACTACCACAAATGAACAGCACTAACAGTAACACCAACAACAAACCAAGAAATCCTGCAATCACCCCTCTTCACAATAATTTTCACACCCGCACGCTGGCAACAACAACAACAACAACAGAACAGCAGCAGTTGTCGATAAGGATAACAAGCATAACAAGCTCAATGTGTTGACAAGGATTAAGAGAACGCTGAAAGAAAATAACAATAATAATAATAATAATTGAGCAGCAGCAACAACAATGACAAAAGAAAAAGGAAATTCGTGGAAAATTGTAAGATTGAAAAAATGAAAATACATGAATGAATACATATTTACTTTAATATTCTTCTTATAAGAACATTATTAATGATGTCGATTGTATTATTGGGTTGTCATATGCTATCTCAAAAAAAAATGTGTTGTAAATAAAATGAAAATAATAAATATGTAGTATGCAAAAAAGAAAATAAATGATAAATACAAAATGGCAACTCTGCAGCTGCTGATAGAGATTCTAGGAGAAAAAATTCATGTAAAAGTATGTTCATTTATAAATGTAAATATTCACATTAGGATGGTTCAAATTTTTGTTCCGAACACCCCAAATTATTGAAATTCAGGTTAAAAAACTTGTTTTTTTAAATTAGTACAAAGGAACACGACATGGAACGTCTCAGAACTTCGTGAAAAATAAAAGAAATTATCTATTGTAACAAAAAGTTTTCAATGCAATTTTTGAATACTAATAAAAGCCAGTATCTTGAAAGGTTTTTAAGTTCGTTCAAAATTTCAAAAATGGACAGTTTTAAGACTTTGTCGTGTTCTAAGACCCTAGTTTATATTAAAAAAAAAACATTTTTTTCTTACATGCCAACATCCGATTTCTACTCCAAATGCCAGTTTTTGGGATTCTATAAATAAATTTACTATTTTGGCCAAAAAAAGACCCATTAAAAGGAGAGATATAACTTTACAGTGCTAGACAAAAATGTGCCTTACAATTTTTTCTATGATAGATTCTCAGACGTAAACATCGAGAAATGCTCGTTTATATCGCAAAAAGCCAGAAAACTTCAGCCCTCGAGCACCAAAAACCGACCAGCTTTAACGGGCTGTACCGAACGCCCAACCAAGACTTTTGGCAAAATCCTATATAGGATTTTTATTGTTAGGTCAAGTACTTTTCAGCTGTCATAGTCGCTACGCTAGATCCGAAATTGTGTTGCGCAGTGTTGCCAATAAAAATTCTTCATTTTTGGAAACCCACTGAGGTTATTTATCTAAAAATGCCACATAAATGAACTTTAATAAAAATCATAATTTTTTATTAAAGTTCAGTACTTTATAGTATCGCAAACTGTCAATAGCCGAATCTATCGATAGTTTTCCATCTCTATTACCAGGCCTGAAGCCAATCAGTTTGTAGGCGATAGGCCTCAGTGTTTCACTCGATCAATGATAATTAATGCAGATCGAGGGATCGCCTTTCTTATGAATTGGGCAAAGCACGCTGGAGCTCCAATCACTCGCAATGCTTTTATCTGAACATATTCTGCATAAGTGCTCGTGCATGCGTTTTGTAACCTTTTGGCCTTAAACAACTCAGCAAGCTGGCCATTTAAACCTGAACCTTTATTATTTTTCAGTTGAACGAGTTTATTACCGTCATCGCCAGTCAGCAGCTGCAAGAAGTATTCCCTACATAAACTCATCATATACTGGATTTCTGTCTTCGTCCTTACAAAAAGAGACCTCGGTCTTCAATTCTCTAATCAGGTGGACCTAATTTCTGCTAATCGCACACACATCTTTTTGACTCTCTTTTCTTGCGCTTGACAATGAAAGTTTGTCTTCCCCACTAAACTCTTTTTAGCGTTCCTTACCAGCTCACGATGCATCTGACTGCAGGGTTGCTCTGTATAACAGGTTTTTTTCTTCAGTAACATCGCTCTACTATTAATCTCCATTGACAATGATAGCCAGAAACTCTTCGGTAGCCGTACGTATAGAGCGGGAGATGTGTGTCCACAGCACGTTTATATCACCAAGTTAACAAGTGCTCTGCTATAGGATGAGTGAAAGTCGACTGACGAATATTTTGGGTGTCTAAGTATTGTGTTTGCGACCTCCAGCTTTCTATATGTAAATATTCGCACGCATTTTGCTGCTACTTGGCTGCAAGCAACTGGTAGTCCATATGGATGTTTGCACTACGTGTTGTGCATACATCTAATCAATCTGGAAGCTAGTCTTCTGTCTATCGAAACATGAGCAATCTGGTTCCTTGCAAGAGTCTTTTGAATGTCGAGCTGCTAGAATCTGCTGTTACAAGCTGTTGTGCTCCATGCCATGGCGAGATTGACCACTCCCTTTTCAGTGGTTTCATACTGAATTTTCCAATCGTCGGGCTTCTCTAGAAAAAGAAATAGAAATCATCTATATTCGTGACTAACTTCGCGTTCATTAGGGCGTAGTGTACAGATTTGGAGCAACCCTGTTTCGTCCATTGCATTTTCTGAATAGCTGCAGGATGCCAGTAGAATTCCAGATGTATATTCTTACTATATTATTGTCTTTTAAAGTTTGCGGGAGCTGTTAACATGAACGGGGTTTCTCATCCGAGGTTTAATATTAAGTTTCATTGGAATAGTTTTTTAAAGTGGTGAGTTCCGAACCCAACGAAAAAAAATTCGTGCCAATTAGCAGAGCTGTAAAAGATTGCAGTCTTTTTAAGTTTGAAGTCAATTGACTTGTCAAAAAAATGATTGCAATATTCCAGTCTTTTTGTGAATGCAGAATTAAGGCTGTGAATTCAATGACTTATCCTTCATTTTTGAAGTCATGAATGATCAGTCTCTTATATGCAGTCCTGATCTCTACAAAATATTAATTGACTTGAAGTCATTCATTTTGAAATCACTTAAAATCAATTGAAGTCGTTTGAAGTCAATCGAAGACATTTGGAGTCAATCGACTTCAATTTTTTTCAATGAAGTCAATTGAGTTCAACGATTTTTTTCTTTCCTAATTTTATTTGTAATTCCGAATTTTTTTAAAAAAATTTATTAAAAAAAAACTCCAAATTTCTTGATAATTTACTTAATTGTGGGACGACCTCGATAGTCTAGCGGATTGTACGCTAGACTTTCATCCGAGAGGTTAGGGTTAGATTCCCGTCTTCGTCTGGTGGTTAATTTTCATTATAATCTTATATTCACTATTAATATGAAGTGTATGAGAATTAGTACAAGTACACACTTTAGTTGGTAATGGCAAAACCACCAAGCCGATAAGAAATTGCCATACCGCCGTTCGGAATCGGCGTTAAACTGTAGGTCCAACTATGTGGTATCACAATCGGCCATTCAGGTCTAAGTGTGTCTCTCGACAGCCATTCCAACCTACCTACCTACCTTCCTACCTACTTAATTGTGCCAAAACTATTTATTCAATTGAATCAAAATCATCAACGTGAGATGAGAAATTTTAATATCTTTAATTTCATATACTGTTTGTTCAAATCAGAATCCTAGTTTGCAGATATTTGCAATTATGAAGACAAACCTTTTCTGCCCCGATAAATTAAATTTAACTGGCGATTTCTCCAAAACCACACCATAGAATTAAAAATAGATTTTCGGGCTCAGCGACCAATTTTACATAGGAATTGGATAGTGGTGTTCATTGTCAAAAAAAAAAAAAATAATTATTTGTAAACTAGTGTTATTCGATGTTCTATTTGTGTATGTAGGTACTTATATGTATATATGTCTAAGCTGTATGTATTTTTCACAACTGTCTTTTTTTTATTTTTTTTTAATTCAATTCTCTATCTGAGAATCGAAAACGTTGAGAACTGGACCTTCGAGCATTTAAGAACTAAGTCAAGGAAGAGACTCAGTTTATTAGAACAATCCATTTGGACTTTTTTTTAAGTAGTTAATTCCATCTGGGAATCGAACCTGAGGCAGCTGGAACTCCAGTCTAGCACTCATTCACCAGGCCACGGGGGTGACCCATTGTCGTTAAAATCAAGAATTAATTAAATAATTATATTTACTACTTATAAATACTGTATATTTTTTATCGTTCAATAACAAACTTCACTCAGTGAAGGTGAAGTCTCAACTGATTGCAATACTTCAAACCAATTTGAAGTCATGACTGTGACTTCAAACTAATTTGAAGTCATGACTGCAACTTCAAGTATAATGTGAAGTCATGTGAGTGATTGTGACTTATTTGCCTTGAAGTCTCAAATTGATTGTTATAATCAATGAGCAGTCATTGACTTCAAAAAGACTGGTGACTTAATTTTTTAAAGTCATAAGTCTCAAATGAAATCGAAGACTGTAATCAGAAAGCGTAATTCATTTCCATTGACTTCAATGAATGCAGCTCGAAATGACTGCAATCTTTTACAGCTCTGCCAATTTGCTTTTGCAAATTTGACTCATAGTAAGTGAATAGAGTCCAACCCATGCCAAATAGATAATGCCATTGCTCAAATGCAGCTATATTTCTGGAGCTTCACCCGAAAGCTTTAAAAATCTGCACTTTATTTAATTTGCCTCCTATAGAACTCAAAGTAGGATGTATCACTTTTTACATTATCCTTTATTAACATTATTAAAATTTGCCTCCGATTTCTTAAACAACGGCAACTCTACATTAAATTTACCCATCTTTCTGAGACACTAATCGCTTAAAGTGTTACGAAAGTGTAAAATAAATGCGCACAAATTGTCTTTCAATAAAAATAATAATAATAATATGAGTAAAAAGAAAAAAATTTAGAAAAAGATGAGAAGAAAATATAAATTCAACATAGATTCAATTGAATTTTCTGCACGAATGAAAATTGCTTTTGACAATGTTCGGCAGGAGCAGCAGCTACTAGCTTCAATGAGCTCAAGCTATAGCTTGAAACTGAAAGCTGACGCAAGATAAAAAAATTCTATTTAACACATTAAAGAAAAAAGAAAAGGATAAACTGAAGAGTCCTTATTTGTATCCTTCAAAAAATGAATAAAAAAAAAAAGTATAGTAAAATAAAGTGAATTGGACAGAACTTGCTACTGCTTCTTGCCTTGCTACTGGAACCCGCTCTTTCTCTCTTCCTCTCTCTCTCTCTCTCTCTCTATCTCATCATATAATTTACTTGTCACTTTTTGTACTTTTTATTTCTTTTATTTTTATTCTATACGTTAGAGAAAATATGAAATGCTATGAGTACATTTTGATATAATTTAGCGTGTCCTTTCACATAAATTGAATCAATTCAATTCAATTTATTTATTTTATTATCTCTCTTTTTTTTTCATACTTTTATACAAAAGAAAGAAAATACGGAGGATAAGATGAAGATGAAGAAAATGTAGTGAAATATTAGAAACACTTATTAAAATGATAAATTGTAAATACTTACAAGTATACTAGATGATTGAAGTTGTTTATGTGTGCGTGTGTATGTGTTTAGAAAGCAATCATAAGGATAATTCAAGTGGAAAACAAGTCCTTTTGTGCGGTGTCAATTTGACAAGTGAATACGCAAATTGATGTCGTAAATGATAAAAATGAAATGATGAAAAGGAAACGTGTTCGTTTGTTTTGTTTTTTTTTTTTTTTTTTAGAACTTAATTGGAACGAGTGTGCATTTGCATAAAGGATATTATCTATTAAGGATTTTATTTAATATAATATATAATACATTTATATAAATAAGTGAAAAATATTACTTTGATTTGTGTTTCTATAACAGCATTTAAGCATTTGAGAAGAATTAATTTAAATATATACCGACTTATGTTAATATTAAGAAAAATGCTGAATATACTTTCTTTACATGCATATACATAAAGATTTTGACGAACATTATAAACTATTCCGGATTTCAGATTCTTTATTATACTAAATAGAAAACAAGTTGACTATTTTATATCAGTCATTCCACGTTTTTCAAGTTAAGCAATGGAGCCCCAACTGCGATTGTATCGGTCAAGGCCGTATTTAGGGGGGGGGGGGGAGTTGGGGGTTCTGACCTCCCCCCTCCCCCCCCGAAATGTGGAAACTTTCTTCTAATTTTTTATATTAATTTCCAGTGGATGAGAAAAAAGTAGAAAATAAAATCTAATGGAAGATTTTTGAATATTTTTTACTTTCATCGGTTTTTTTCTAAAAAGTTTAGTAAATTTAAAGTCTTAGTTACACTATGCGACCAAATCTGTTTTATTTTCTTTGACATGAGGCTTGATTTCGGATTCAAAAAGAGAAGGTGATGCTGAGCAATCCTGCATTCATAGTTTTTCTATGTCAGTAAATGTTTTTGATTTAAAGCTTCGTCGTGAAACATTTTGAAAAGTTTAAAAATTAATAAAAAATAGAAAAAATTGTCGGATCCTTGTAAAAATTAGACTTATGTGAAAATCCTTAAATCAGTGCGTACCACTGCACTTTTCATTATGTCTGGCTGTGAGTCTGAGTAAGATAAAATCCGTTCTTTGTAAATTTTTTCCTGCACCCGTAGACATAAATACATCTCCTGCTTTAAGGTGACGTAATGCGAAGTTTTTGACCTCAGATTTATTTTCAGCATGAAAAATTAATGCTAGGAACCATATTATTCGCCAAACCCATGCAGAGCAGTGTTATTGGATCAGCTTCAAAGTTTTTGGAGACACCGAGCACCCAAACTCGGAAGATCCCTTTTAATGCTGTGACTGCACGAATTTAGGGAATATATGCCAACTTCATCCGGGTTCCTCATAATTGATAATGGCCCGAATTCTCACTGATAATCATTTGAAAAAATTAGCCTCTGAATATTTTTTGCATTATTGGTCATTATTTTAACTTTGGGTAATGGAAAATCAGGAGTTATCGAAATTATGTCCTTGACGTTAAAAAAATGCATTGGAATTCACATTGAATAATATTTGCTTGAAAAAATTCAATTTGATTATTCTGTGAATTTTTTGTCACTTTTGGTTATTTTTTTGAGGTTAAGATTAAAAAAAACTCGGAAAGAACAATTCCTAAAGCTTCAGGGCATTTATCCACTCTTGTCCCTTGACTGATAGGGTCCATCAAATGCAACATCGTATCTAATTTATTTATTTAAACATCAGTTTCGTAAAAATTATTTATGAATATTTTCTTCGAATGAAAGTATGGGGCAATCCGACTCGCCCTGAGGCGATTCCGACGCCCACACCTTTTGTAAAGTTTTCCAAAAAAAATTAAATAAAACTTATAGTTTTTGAAAAAAGAATCATTTTAATTAATTTTTGTTGTGTTAACATTTATAGCGGCGATATGAACAAATTTTATATGGGAGCACGGTTGCCACTTGCTCATTTTATTTTGTACCAATATTTATAAAAAAAAATTGTACCAAATTTGGAAAAAATGTACCAATTCTTTTATGTAGAATAAATTATTATTGTTGGTGTAGCGCACTGCGACTTGCAGTATTTCCATAAGCCAAGCTTCCAATAGAAATTTTAGTATAGATCCTACTTCTATGGAGTTGAGATTACCATCTGGTGTTTGGTGGTCACCCAGATTTCTTTTGCGAATATGCATAAGTGTGGGGCACTGTCCTAAGATGTGCTTCGCAGATTCCTTATCTTCTCTGCAAAACCTACATGATTCATTAGATGTAAATCCCAGTTTTGTTAGGTGATAATTCAAACTACAATGACCTGTTAGGATTGCTGTAATAATTCTAAGACTATTCCTTGATAAATTCATACATACCTTGAAGCATTTTAGGTTATAGGTTCCTAATAGTGTTTTCGAATGCTCTAGTCTTGGTCTGTATTCCCAGTACATTTTCCTCTGATTTTCTTCTTCTTTCTTAATTAGAATAGAGAGTGTTCCTTTACCTATTCCGCAGAATGGCTTCGGACCTACGAAAGAAGTGGATGCTGTTTTCTTTGCTAGTGTATCTGTCGATTCATTCCCCTTAATCCCAATATGACCCGGAACCCAAAGGTTCCAAACCCAATTATATAACCCAAGGATATTTAGTGTATCAAGGCACTCCGTCTCCAGTTCTGAGGTGACATGGTGAGATTTACGTGCATTGATAATAGCTTGGCTATCTGTTAGGATCGCAATGTTTTGGTTGCGGTATTTACGCTTAAGATTATAGTAAAGTATGCACATCTATCAATTACGTATATTTCCGCTTGAAAGATACTGCTGTATCCACTCATGGGTTCCGAGTATTTTATCCTCAGACCAGATACTCCTGCACCTTGTTCCTTCCTCTGTATAGAATAAATTACTTTATTAATAACTTTTTGCCAGTTTATTACATAAAACACATTCATTCATTTAAACAGATCAAGAAGAAGAAAACATAAGCAAAACAATAAATAATAATAAGTAAGTCTAAGTAATAAATAAGTCTGTTTAACATTTTTGCTATTTACTTATAGCGTTTTCTTTTCTCGATAAAATGTTGCATTTTTTCTGCTCCGTGCGAGGGCTGTCAAATTTCATGTTTTTTTCAGAAAGTATTGTGTACTTTTCTTAAAAATGTTGCCTTCTAAGCGGGGAAAAATGTAACACTTTTGCACTCAATTAATTGACGGGGTGAGAATGTTGCCCTGTAAATTAGCTGATTCTGACAGAGCAGCAGTTTTATGTTCTTTTCTTGCACTAAAAAGGCGACATTTTGGCAGTGTTGTGGGCAACATTAAACATTGCACGAGGCAAATAAAATGCAACATTTCGTCAAGAAAAGAAAACGCTATTTGATAACAAAGTGTTGCCTTTCTAAGGTTAATGTACAAAGCAAAATTTGTATAATGCCGTGGTTTGCTATCATTTTCTTTATACATTTATTGAAACCTTGATTCTTTATTACTTATCATTTTGTATTGTTTTTATATTTTAAAAAATATTTAATTTTAATCCAATCTAACTAACCGAATGCAAATCCTATCAAACGCCTGTGTTTGCAACGGCAACTTCTTAGCTTGTATAGTATAGTCGATCTCCACACGTTTAACACCAACAAATAATTCTGCCACGAATAAATGTACACACACATTTTGTTTTCGTATGTTTCGTTTGTATGTGTGAGTAAATTGATCGAAACATAAACAAACAAACTCCGCTCGTATTTTAATTTCTCCCTCTCTTCTTCTCTTCTCTTTGTTGATTAGAGTAGCACAGTCATGTCGCACAGTAGTGTGAGCGAGACGGGAACTGGACGTTACAGTTATCTTACATCTTACGTTACAGTTATTCTTACATTTTACACATTTGAAAGTTTTGCCCATACCGTGCGCTAAAATGTTTACACATCAAACTTTTTTTTTTTTTTTTTTTTTTAAAATACTCTGTTTTGTCAATTATATAATTGTTCTATTCATTTTAAGACACTTTGACTAATACTATAAATTATAAGATATTTTTTAATCTTGCTGTATTAGGATGTTGTAAAAATAAAATAAAATAAAAAAAATAAATAAATAAAAAAAAAAAGAAAAAAGTTTCATTTATTCGAATCAAAATAATAGTGTAGATATGAATAACAAAAAAAAAATGTCGGGGGCCAAAATATATATCGTTGGTAGGTTGTATAGTGTAATGTATATTGATATTAGCCACTATATCTTAAAGCATGAAAAAATTCTTATAAAATTTTAACAAAAGTTAACGCATCCATCAGAGCTGTAAAAGATTGCAGTCTTTTTCAGTTTGAAGTCAACTGACTTCTAAAAAAAAATGATTGCAGTAATCCAGTCTTTTTGTGAATGCGGAACTAAGACTTTGAAGTCACAAGTCATATTAAAGTCAATGACTTATCCTTCATTTTTGAAGTCAATTTTTTGAAGTCATGAATGATCAGTCTCTTATTTGCAGTCCTAATTTCAACAAAATATTAATTGATTTGAAGTCATTCATTTTGAAGTAATTTAAAGTGAATTTAAGTCATTGGAAGTCAATTGAAGTGATTTGAAGTCAATTGACTTCAATTTATTTCAATGAAGTCAAATGACTTCACAGAAATAAATTGAATTTATGGGAATCACTTGGAAGTCATGTAAGTTATTTTTTCAGAATTTTGCACATTTTCATATTCACACTTGTTACGAATTATTTTACTTGTTGCAAATATCCGCCCAAACCCAATACGCTATATGACAAAGTGTAGTGCACGTGAAACTAAAATTTGTATACTAGTGTAATCAAAATGCAATGTTATTTGTGTTTTTAAAATTGTGCCGTTAAAACTTAATAAATACATTACACTATCGTCGGCAATTGAAATTTAGAATAGAGATGGGCACATGACGTGATTTTCGTGAGAAAACGAGAATCGAAAATTCACCATGGTGACCTGTTGGTTGTGTTGGTGAGTGTTAGTAAAAAATAAAGACACGCGTGTACATTCGTGAACATGACATTTGATTTTAACGTGAGCAAGCTAGAGCGTGATTTAATTTTTAAAATTCCCACGTGAACATGTGTGAGCGCGATATAATTAATAATCATTAGTCAAAAAGTATTCACGCGTCCATCTCTAGTAAAAAATATTGCACTACACTTTAAGATACACCATTTTTGGTTGAGGCAGAGGTTTATAAAAAAAAAAGTGCGTGGCAGATACATAGTCCTCAAAACCAGAGCTGGGAGGTAATGATTACTTTTATAATATAATTACTCATGAAGTACCATTACTTAAAAGTACAATTTCTCCAATAGGCTTCAAAATTGTTTGAGCTAGGCCCATTACTTAATGCAGAGTATAATTAAGTCGACTTGATGAACAACAAAGCTTTTATATATATATTCGGTTAAACACATGAAGAGCTTTTTTGTTTAATTAAATAATTATACTACTTATAAATACTGTATATTTTTTATCAATCAATAACAGACTTCACTCAGTGAAGGTGAAGTCTCAAATGGCTGCAAGACTTCAAACCAATTTGAAGTTATGACTGTGACTTCAAGTATAATGTGAAGTCATGTGAGTGATTGTGACTTATTTGCATTGAAGTCTCAAATTGATTGCTATAATCAATGAGCAGTCATTGACTTCAAAAAGACTAGTGACTTAATTTTTTAAAGTCATAAGTCTCAAATGAAATCGAAGACTGTAATCAGAAAGCGTAATTCATTTGCAGTGACTTCAATGAATGCAGCTCGAAATGACTGCAGTCTTTTACAGCTCTGGCATCCATATTGTAGAGAATTTAATTGATTTAATTGAGGTGTAGTTAAGCACCTGACGACCTATGTATATTCTAGTATGGTTGAACTTATGTTTTGATTTTTTAGTTTCGAAGTCAAACACTACCCAAACCAAACAATGGACCTAATGCGCTCAGCTGATGTATGATCAGGTTTACACACTGCATATCTCTAGTTAGTCGGAGCTATCGGATATATGGAGGAAGCCTTACTACATAATCTTTAGAAAGTTCAAAGTTTAGCCCGTAAGCCGATACGGTTGATCGGAGTATTACCGCTTCGATTACCGAAGGAATCTTCTTGGAGCCAAAGCTAAACTGTTTGGCATATCAGATCCAATAGCAATTACATTTTGCATAGCTTGACTGCTAACTCAAAGTTGAACTTAATAGGTTAATTTGCAAGCTAGCGCTTGTAGATATCGTATAATTTACAATTTCTAAAAAATTCTATTTGTCATTCAAACTGTCACATTTCACAGCATTGCTTTTTCTGTTTATTCTTCTTTCTTACATTCGAATTTTTCAATCTTTGTAATTTAAAACCATTGAAATCGTTTCTAATTTATAACTAAACACGAATTGATGATGCGTAGTTAAAAATAATTTAGACAATTGCTGTCAAAACATTTCGTAATTGATATCCTTATTGCAGAGGATACAAAAATGAGTCGTGATCAAGTGTGAGTATGATTAAATTGCGTGAGTAAGATTCATTGTTAATTTATTTTATTTTGAATTAAACGAAAATCAGTAAAAGAAATAAAATTTAATAGGTAAATAAATGTGAATGAAGTAAGTTAGGTACTGGATCTTGTTTAAAGTGATCAGGTTTCAATTGGACAAAAAAAAAAAGAAAGAAAAACACATACACATACATATAAACACCATGCGTTGTCTTTTCTTTGCTCCAGCTCCTGGGCTTCGTTTTTATTTCTGTCATTTATTAATGTCATTTCTAATAATGCAAAATTATTTTGATTGAAAGCATTTTTAATTACGTCAAGTGATTTACTACTCTTTTTATTTAATTTTGGTTTTAAAAATGAAATTTAATCCGCCATTTTTTTTTTATTCCAAAATTTTAAAGGTTATGTTCGTAATTCCTTTTGAGTTTTTTGTTTTCAAGTGCAAAAGAGTAAACCAAAAACATGAGAGAAATTTAACAATAGTCTCCTCCTTCTATGGACAAATGCCAAATTGACATTTATTGTTTTGACAAGGCGAGCACTTTTGATGTTGTTGCTTTTTATTTATGTAGGTACGTAGAGCATTGTGAGCTTCCTGATTTTATATGATAAACATTTTTTTATATTTTATTTTTGAGTAAATGGATGATTTTTTGTTTAATTTCAAACAATTGTTGTATTTGTACAGGTTTAAATTTAACAAATGACAATAGCTTCTTTGACATTTGTTTTGTCAGTTTAGTTGACATTTCCGTCAAAATATTTGCAATGAAGTAACAGGGAACTAATGAAGAAAGGGTTTCATTTTACAATGGTGGATTTGTATGCTTTGAAGGCAGAACAAAATGTACAGAAAATATTTGGTTATATTTTAGCAGATGAAAGATTTAACTGTGTGTATTAGGATAATTAAAAATGGCGTTGCTTGGGAGAGGCACTTAAAATGTATTGCATAATAATACATAAACTTTTCATTATTAGAGACTTCATTAGGATTTTGGTGACCATTGAAATTCAAGGCCTCGACCTAATCTTTGAAAAGAGCCATTACCAAAGTTATTTTCGTCAATGGGACATCCTTAATTTAAGGTGTGCCTCTTGAAAACATTTCTAAAGTAAGCTGTTATTTTAACTTAGCTTCTCAAAAGAAGTAAAATATTTGTGTGTAATTCTCTATGAGAAATTAAGGAGGAGGAGGGCGCTAGACAAAGCAAAGAAAGGCCTTAGTCTAAGATCCAGCTGCGAGATTCCAGTACCTCCATTTCGTAAGATTCCTAAGGTATGATAGATTTTTTTAGTTATCTGTTTCAATAGCATAAATACTCGAATGAGGTATCAACTGAAAGGTCTTGATCTGCACTATGGGGTATTTGACAGCAAAAGCTGGCTAAAATTATTTTTTATACAAAATCGAATTCTTAGCGTCCCGTGATCTTTCCTGTGTAAAATGGGTGAAATCGGTTCAAGACCACGCCCACCCACCATATAAGTGAAATTTTCAAAGCGTGATATCAAGTAAAATCTGAAATAAATTCAATAAAATTCGATCCACTTCATGATATTAGTATAGATAATATTTGGTACTAAAATCAACCAAATCTCTCAGTAACCACGCCCATCCACCATATAAGTGAAATTTTCAAAGCGTGATATCAGGCAAAATATTAAAGTAAATTAAATGAAACTAAACACACTAATTTATTTTGGTATATATAAATATTTAGTATGAAAATTAACGAAATCCTTCAGTTACCACGCCCACCTCCTATATAAGTGAAATTTTCAAAGCGTGATATCAGGAAAAATGCTGAAGTAAATTAAATGAAACTAAATACACTTATTTATATTAGCATATAAAACATTTAGTATAAAAATGAACCACATCCCTTGGTAACCACGCCCACCCATTATATAAGTGAAATTTATTTAGATTGGCGTAAAGAATATTAGATAAAAAAATCTACTGAATTTAGCAGTAACCATGCCCACCTTATATAACTATAAGTAAAATTAACAAAAAAAATACATATATGTGTTTTGAGTTGAAATATGTAAGTTAAGTATTTGGAAAGATATAGAAACACTTCCTTTGTAATAGATATGAGAACACCTTTTTTAGAGAAAAAAATTATAATTTAAATACATACTGTAGGGTATAACAATAAAGTTGAAAGCAAAAGATGAAAAACGAAGCAGAGCGTAAAATTCTTAACATTAGCAATAATAACATAAAATGTTCAAATTTGGAAATCAAAAAAGGAATTTACTTATAAAAACTTGGTTATTTTCCAGAGGGGCAAAAAAGGCACATCAAAATTTTGCAAACCTACCGATGCTAGTCTAAATCAAGGGTAGATAATAAAAATATTACGAGGACTCACGGAAGAAACAACTTTAACACCATATATATGGAAGAAAATCCTCAACTTTTAGACATATTTTGAAATAAATTTAGAAACAGTTCGAAGATTTGAATTCAAAAAAATTTTATGCGATTACTACTTGAAATATATAATCGGTTTTGGATCCTCTAGGTTCCGGGTCATATTGCGATTAAAGGAAATGAATCTGTGCATACACTAGCAAAGAAAGGAGCATCAACTCCTTTCATAGGTCCAGAGCCATTCTGTGGAATAGGTAAAGGAACACTCTCTATACTAATTAAGAAAGAAGAAGAAAATCAAAGGAAACTATACTGGAAACATAGACCAAGATTTGAGCATTCGAAAACACTATTAAGAACCTATAAACTAAAACGCTTCAAGGAATGTATGAATTTGTCAAAGAATAGTCTTAGAATTATTACAGCAATCCTAACAGGTCATTGTAGTTTGAATTATCACCTAACAAAACTGGGATTTACATCTAATGAATCATGTAGGTTTTGCAGAGAAGATAGGGAATCTGCGAAGCACATCTTAGGACAGTGCCCCACACTTATGCATATTCGCAAAAGAAATCTGGGTGACCACCAAACACCAGATGGTAATCTCAACTCCATAGAAGTAGGATCTATACTAAAATTTCTATTGGAGGCTTGGCTTATGAAAATACTATAAGTCCATGAAGGGGCACAATAGACCTTAAAGGTCGCAGTGCGCCACCCCAATAATAATAATAATAATACTTGAAATACCTGAAGTTGAAGGCTCTATCATTAAAAAATTATTCAATAAAGTTTGTTTTTCTAAAATAGCACTGAAAAATTTCGTTTTTCGACTGCTCACAACCAACAATAAAAATATAGCAACTTTGACAGCTCATAACTTATATACTAACCCGAGGCTAAAAGTTGAAACTATTTTTAGCCTGAATTGTCCGAATTTTCAGAATAAGAACAGTTTGAAGTTCTATGTAGGAGATCAGCCTGTTTTGAAATTGGAACTACTACATAATACCGTTTGCAGGCTTACCAGGTTTCTTTCAGTTTTATTTATTTTCAGGCCAAGCAATCTAGATTCAGCTTTCCTTTAGGTTGTTCAGAACCAAATTAGGTTGTTTTTAAGGAGTACTTTTTCAGGCCTTTCAGTATGAAACCAGTTTTTTCTTTTTGTTTACTTTTTATTCAAAATTGTTAATAAATACATATACATGAATTTCAATTAAAAATAATTCAAATAAAAAAAAAAATAATTCATAAAATGTTCCATTATATACAAAACTTCACTTCTTTTGCTTTTTCGCCGAATAATTTCTCTTATTGGAAATTACATGATTTATGTATGCTACGAAAGTCTTTGATCTGAAAACTCAAGAACATTTAGTATTTGTACAACATTGAATTCATTCAATGGGTGAATTAGAATAATAAAATAAATTCACATAAGAGAATAAAATAATAATAAAAAAATTGTATATCACAAAATGGTATTTTTTCAAGTTTAAAGAATTTCCTTAGTACGAACAATTATTTATGTTCAAAAAATTTTCTAAGTCTAAATGACGAATATAATAAATTTTCTAAGTCCAATGTTCAACCTACTTTGAAGCTGAACACCAGTCTGTTGAAATGCATAAAATTTTAATTTTGATTTGGGAAGTTCAGAATGTTAGCATGCTGAACTATTTCTTAAAAAGCTATCCTGCTTTGATACTGAAAGTTCACCGCACAAAAATATATTAGCAGCAGTATGTTTATTGCTATACAAGGGTGAAAAATATTTTCAATATGGGCCTGATTTGATGCTGGCCACACTGTTTTTTTATATTCAGACTGCTTAGCATGGAGTTAGGCTCATACATAGTAGGCTGTTCAAGCTGAAAATAGTTTCAACTTTTCGCCTCGGGAAAGCAGCTAAAACAATAATTTTTGCTAGTGATACCCGATACCCAAAATTTCTATGCACACTAAAATCCATTTTAAGAAGTTTGGTCAGAAAATCGAGTACAATACCACAGTGTGCGTTGGTTCGGGACCTACGATTTTGTGCGCTCGATTTTTAGGCTTGTTCCGTAAAGCTTTTGCACTCCTTTTTTTTGTGTTTTAAATAAGTTGAAAAAATTCAGAATAAAATTGAAATAGAAAAATATTCAGAAAAGTTTTATGGAAGTTATTGAAATGCCGCCTCTGTGTCGGAATCGACAACGTTGCTCCTTTTCCAAAGCCAACCTCTCCAATCTAGAATGATATTCTGGATATGAGACGCGAAAAAAATAATTTTAATTAACTTACGAAAACATACAATAATATGCAAATGATTTGATACAGATTTAAATCTGCAACAATTTCCAATTTATACCATAATTTATACAACTTTAATTTAAGCAGTGGAAACAATTCTTCAAATTATAGTTGAATCAAAAATATCATGAATATCCAGTATAAAAAACTTTGATTGGTTTTATTTAAAATGTTTGATTTTGTAATTTATCATGTACCTTAACCCTCTCAGGATTTTCGTACACATATGAGCCGAAATTTAAACTGTTACGTTACAATCGAATGCACTTTTTGGCATATATCTCATCAATACCATATGAAATCACACTCTTTTATGATTGCATATGAAAAAAGGCTTAAAGACTCACATTCCACCTTTATGAACTTAAAGTCCATTCCCTGTTGTTTTTGAGTTATACGCCTTTTAACACGGACTGTTACGTTACATTTTTTGGAAGTGATTTCGGAGGTTGCCTTATATGTAAGCAAAAGTCAGCGAATTTAGTGGATCCCTTTTAAATCTGTATGCATTGTTTGCAAGCTAAAAGAGCAAAGAAACGCCTGAAATCACTGATTTATTGAAAAATAATGTTTTTAAACTTTTTAAAAGCATATATGTGCGGAGTGTTACGTTACACAAAAAAGACTGTTACATTACTTATCGATTTTTGTTTACAGTTGAAGCGAAATTAATGCAATAAAGCATATTAAGTGAGTCAAAAAGTATATTTATTGGTTCTTTGCCTATTAGAGTTTTTCCTGACTTTGATTTAAATGCTAACCGACGTCTTTGTTGTTTTTTCCTTTATCGTCTGAAATTTATTTGGCTACAATCCAAGCATAACCGTCGAAACTATTGTGACTTTTATGGGACAACTTAACTTTTTTGTTTTTGTGTTGTCAATTTCAAAAAATTATTAAAAATACTAAATAATAAAAAGATGTGCAAAAAACAAATTTCTTATGTAGATTAAACCTTCCTCTGTCGATAGAAACACATTTTGTGTAAGTCGGAGTATTTTTAAGCTCACTCAACGTTTTTTTTTTTTTGTAAAAATATGTGTGCATTGCGTACGGCTAAACCTGGACATCTAAAAATTAGTGAATAGTATTTTTTTGACTAGTTGGGGGATCCTAAGCACTAAAATTAACATCTCGATTTTTTCCTACCACGGGAAGTACACATTCTCCTGAGAAGGTTAAATATGCCCTTCTTATACATTCCACGCACATACTATTGAAGTATGAATGTATAAACTCGTAATTGTGACTAACTTCATATCTATCATACGCGCCATTTTTTTGACATTGACAGCTATTCTATCTCGAAGAGCGCCAAAAATACTATAAGAATTGATCTGTCAAATAATTTTCATAATTTTACAAAAGTGTTTTACTATAGCTGAAAATGTCGAATTTCGTGCCAACAAAACAACATTTGCGGGAAGTTTTAATTTGTTTCTTTCATTTAAAGAAAAACGCAACTGAAGCACATCGTTTACTCACTGAAGTTTATCCTGACTGTGCTATAGACGTTAAAATGTGTCAGGTGTGGAATGTCCGTTTCAAAAGCGGTGATTTTGTTGTTGAAGACAGGAAACGTTCAGGCGGCCCGAAAAAGTTCGAAGATGAAGAATTGAAGGCATTACTCGAAGAAGATTCATGTCAAACGCAACAAGAACTTGCAGAATCTTTAGGAGTTGATCAATCAACCATTTCTAAACGATTAAAAGCATTGGGAATGATTCAAAAGCAACGAAATTGGGTGCCGTACGAATTGAAGCCGAGAGACGTCGAACGACGATTTTTCACATGTGAACTGCTGATTGAACGACAGAAAAGAAAGGGTTTTCTGCATCGTATTGTGACTAGCGATGAAAAGTGGATGCGTTACGATAACCCAAAGCGTAAAAAATCATGGGGACCGCCCGGACATGAATCAACATCAACGGCAAAGCCGAACATCCATGGATCCAAGCTCATGCTGTGTATTTGGTGGGATATGAATGGTGTCGTGTATTATGAGCTGTTGAAACCGAATGAAACGATCACTGGCGGCCGCTATCGACTACAATTGATGCGTTTGAAAGATAAGAGGCCAGAATATGAGAATAGACACGACGAAGTTATTCTTCAGCACGACAATGCTCGACCGCATGTTGCAAGGCAAGTAAAAACATACTTGGAAACGCTGAAATGGGAAGTGCTACCCCACCCGCCGTATTCTCCAGACAATGCTCCTTCTGATTACCACTTGTTCCGATCGATGACACATGTTCTGGCTGAACAGCACTTCCGTTCTTTCGAAGAACTCAAAAAATGGGTCGATTCGTGGATAGCCTCAAAAGATGAGGAGTTCTTTCGACGCGGAATCCGTATGCTACCAGAAAGATGGGAAAAGGTTGTGGTTAACGATGGACAATACTTTAAAGAATAAATTTATAATCACTTTCTCACAATAAATGTCTAAATTACGAAAAAAATACGAGTTTATACATTCATAGCAATTCAGAAAAAATTGTGAAAAACGTAATAAATTGCTAAACGGAATTTAATTTCGATGCAATCATCATTAAAAATAAATTTTCTATAAATTAAAACTCATAAATTGTTGAAGACGGTGATGAAAATTATGCGGGTTGGTTGATAATCTTAAATGATGTGTGCTAATGTGCTGCAGGGGGGCCAATGACTAAGCAA
Source organism: Toxonevra muliebris (assembly GCA_963691655.1). NCBI lineage: Eukaryota > Metazoa > Arthropoda > Insecta > Diptera > Pallopteridae > Toxonevra > Toxonevra muliebris. Next base: position 142,257,557 of record OY829326.1, read on the forward strand.
GTGTGTGTATGTGCTACAAGTGATGCCTTAAGATACAAAATAATAAAAACAGAAGAAGAAAAAACGAAGCGCCATTACCGAAGAAGAATTAAAAAAAAAAGCATGGCATCGTTCATCACTTACACTTTTAAATATTGCACATGCTCGTGGTGCGCCTAAAACGATGCAACAAATAAAATGATGAAGATGCAAGAAGAACAAAAAAAAAAACCAAACACTCAAGTGCATGATGCATCATTATCACTCCAGCAACTTTTACTTTACTTGCAACAATTATGGTTGCCAGTTCGGGTGTGTACATGTGTGTGTGTGTTGCAGCAGCTTTTTTGTTGTTGATGATTAAATTAAAAAGCATACCACCACAGCATGGCGTCCAAATATGGCCAACTTTTCTGTGCAATTTCCAACTCATACCACTTATTGCCTTTTGTTTTCATTTCATTCTGTGCATGTGTGTGTGTTTACACTCATGTGTGTCTGTGTTTGTTTGCATTGTGTATGCATTGTGCCTTAGGTAACTTTGCATTGCTTCTTCCCTTTTTCTTCACTGAATTTTTTTTTTTTTTTTTTTGTTCATATTTTGCGCTTGAGCGCAATTTATTGTTTGATTTGGGGGAGTTTTTTTTTTACATTTTTCACTGCCTTTGAAATTTAAATTAAAATTTCGCTTTTTTGTTTTTGCTTTTCGGTTGTTTTTGATGATGCCATCATGAATTTTTTTCCGCCATTAATTTCCTCATTTTTATATCTAAGTACAAGTGTTGCATGCTAGTTGCTTTAGCATAAAGAAAAAGTATTTCATTGAAAAATCTTTTTTTCTACAATTGGCACGCTTGTGAGACTTTCATGTTTAATGATGCTCCTTGCGACTTCAGACTTTTACCTATCGTTTTTTTTTTTTCAATAGCAACATGTATTTATAAAAATTGTAAAAAACAAGGTATAGACACAGTTTATTTTTAAGAATGGCTAACGCTTTTAAAATCATTTTGCATAAATTATTTTAATAATGAGTATACAACATCAAAGAATGATCATCATCATCATCACGACCATCATTCATCAAAGCTTAATGCATTATTTTTATGAATATGTACTTATGTAGAGTTAAAATTCAACTTCAAGTTATTTGGATTGCTCAACTTCATAGAAAGAAAATTTTTGTTTTTAAATTTAGGTATGCAAATTTTTTTGTAATACAAAAACTTCTTATACACTGAATGAATTTTTTGTATAAATTCGCTGAAGCATGAAAGATACGCTTTGATGTTAATACTTCACCTATGAAGAAATTTATTTTTAACTCAAATAATAATATTCTAACATTTAGTATTAAATATCAGCTTCATATTCAGTTTTACTTTATTGCATTTTCATTGAAAAAAACAAAAAACTTTGTCCACAAGTAGATAATTTTAATTTATTTTCTAATACCTGCCAAGGGCATAACCTACCAAGGATCTGAATCTCAAGCAGAGATGGTGTATCCTAATAGATTTGAACGTAAATCTAGATGAGACAACGCTACGAAGAGAAAACTGGAACATGAGCAATGCAGAGATGAGTTTTCAATACGAAGTCAAATATCTATTTAAGCCTTTCTGAAAAAATGTGCAATCAAAATAACTTATATCATAACATCACTCATCCTATGTAGAAGATTAGTAAGAAGAATCTGGAAATGTGAGCCCTATTATCAAATTAGCGGTAAAAAATACCTCTAATTAAGCAATTTTCGTTAGAATTACTCTTGTCTGACTTCAAAAGGCTGGACTTCAAAGGCCATTTGCTGCACTGAACTTTTTCCCACTAGACCTGGCCCATCCTTGGATGCATTGCTCAACTTACCATACCTTGATGTTTTTGCTAACAGAGATGCTTAAAACCAATGAGCGCTGAATACTGGGGTATTATACTTGATTTTCTGGTGAAATTTAAAAAAATGGATTTTGATGTACATAGAACTTTTGGGTATCAGATAAAAGACGATGAAATTTTGCATCACCAGCAAAAACAATTATTGCCTTAGTATTTTAGTTATGGGCTGTCATGGTTAGGTTAGGTTGGAGTGGTTGTCGAGAGACCCACTTAGGCCTGAACGACCCATTGTGATACCACATGGGCTGTCAAAGTTGCGGTATTTTTATTGTTGGTTGCGTGCAATCGCAAAACGAAATTTTTAACTGCTTTGAAGAACTATTTTAGAAAAACAAACCTTTTTGTATAATGTTTTGATGATGGAGCCTTCAACTTCTGGCATTTCAAAAAGTAATGGCAAAAATTTTTTTTTAATTTAAGTTTTTGAATTATTTTTAAGATTTATTTTAAAATATATCTGAAAATTGAGGATTTTCTTCCATATAAGTGGCGTTAAAGTTGTTTTTTTTTTTCGTGAGTTTTCGTTATATCTTTATTATTTACCCTTGAAGTAGACTATCATAAATTGGTTTGCAAAATTTTGAAGTGCCTTTTGATCTGTCAAATAATTTTCATAATTTTACAAAAGTGTTTTACTATAGCTGAAATTGTCGAATTTCGTGCCAACAAAACAACATTTGCGGGAAGTTTTAATTTGTTTCTTTCATTTAAAGAAAAACGCAACTGAAGCACATCGTTTACTCACTGACGCTTATCTTGACTATGCTATAGACGTTAGAATGTGTCAGGTGTGGAATGTCCGTTTCAAAAGCGGTGATTTTGTTGTTGAAGACAGGGAACGTTCAGGCGGCCCGAAAAAGTTCGAAGATGAAGAATTGAAGGCATTCCTCGAAGAAGATTCATGTCAAACGCAACAAGAACTTGCAGAATCTTTAGGAGTTGATCAATCAACCATTTCTAAACGATTAAAAGCATTGGGAATGATTCAAAAGCAACGAAATTGGGTGCCGTACGAATTGAAGCCGAGAGACGTCGAACGACGATTTTTCTCATGTGAACTGCTGATTGAACGACAGAAAAGAAAGGGTTTTCTGCATCGTATTGTGACTGGCGGTGAAAAGTGGATGCGTTACGATAACCCAAAGCGTAAAAAATCATGGGGACCGCCCGGACATGCATCAACATCAACGGCAAAGCCGAACATCCATGGATCCAAGCTCATGCTGTGTATTTGGTGGGATATGAAAGGTGTCGTGTATTATGAGCTGTTGAAACCGAATGAAACGATCACTGGCGACCGCTACCGACTACAATTGATGCGTTTGAAGGATAAGAGGCCAGAATATGAGAATAGACACGACGAAGTTATTCTTCAGCACGACAATGCTCGGCCGGATGTTGCAAGGCAAGTAAAAACATACTTGGAAACGCTGAAATGGGAAGTGCTACCCCACCCGCCGTATTCTCCAGACAATGCTCCTTCTGATTACCACTTGTTCCGATCGATGACAAATGGCCTGGTTGAACAGCACTTCCGTTCTTTCGAAGAACTCAAAAAATGGGTCGATTCGTGGATAGCCTCAAAAGATGAGGAGTTTTTTCGACGCGGAGTCCGTATGCTACCAGAAAGGTGGGAAAAGGTTGTGGCTAACGATGGACAATACTTTAAACAATAAATTTATAATCACTTTTTCACAATAAATGTACAAATTACGAAAAAAATACGAGTTAATACATTCATACTCCTAATATATATATTTTGTTTGTTAATTTTACTTATAGTTATATAAGGTGGGCATGGTTAATGCTAAATTCAGCAGATTTTTTTTACCGAATAATCTTTACGCCAATCTAAATCAGTGCGTCGAGTTTAATTTTTTTTTACAGTTTAAGATGTCAATAATAACATATAAAAAAATGAAATGATCGCATTTTATTTTGTTATAATTAAAAATTCCTTAAATAACCTTAAAAATTAGGCCGAAACACCAGACTACATCCTTAATAAAAAGTAACACACTTTGTGACGACATAAAATTATCAGTAATTTTAATCGCACAACCCTAAACCACTAGCACATTTATGGCGTTAAAATATATATTAACATTTATATTTAAGTAATTATAATATATATTTCACAGAACGGAAATAATACGGTATAACAAGAAGAAATTGATATAAAAGGACATGCATCGCACAGAAGAAGACACTCAGACTTAGATCGTGGTCTAAGGTAGTAACTTGGTGGTTCTATTGTCCTCTATTCGCTAGATTATATGTAATAAACCAACCGATGCATCCGCATGGTAGGCTAGTACAAAAGAGTCGTTAGTTTATATCAGCAGAGCGTCCGCATGCTATGTTCTTCATAAGACATTATTCATTCGTGAGGTATTAATTGGATCTTGGCGTAAGTCCTTACGTCAAGATTAAGTTTCCACTGAGGTATTAATCGGCACCAGGGGGTCGTATCCACGTACCCTGGTGTAGCGAACACACGTAATTGCCACGGACCGTACAACAAACGACAATGACCTAACCATCGTATCACGAACACATACGAACGCAAACCGAGCGCCAAGGAAGGCAAACGAGCGCCAAGGAAGGCAAACGAGCGCCAACGAAGGCAAACGAACGTCCGAGAAGGACGATTGAGGGGATACAAGGAACAAACAAAGACTGTACGAGGTACCAAGAATAAAAATAATCAAGTGTATTTAAAACCAACAGTGAAGAAAATAAATAAACAAGTGAACAAAGAAAACCGAAACGAACTATCGTGAGTTATTATTTACGCACCCTGGTTACTCGCTGAGTATACCCTGACGAAAAGAAAAGGAACCAGGAAGGTTCGTTACAACTTGAAATATATTTTGTATTTTAAAAACAATTTTTGGCCGACTAGATATAATGAGACTCTTAACATCCGACACACAATTCTTTTGAAAGCATTATATATTATATATATTTAAATTTAATCTTTTTTAACAAAAAATATTTTGAACATAAGTTTACAATTCTAAATTATTATAAAAGCTAACTTTGTCTACAGAATGTACCAAATTTTAAAAACATGTACCAATGTACCAAACGCAGAAAAATAGAGAAAAATGTACCAGTTTTGGTAGAATTGTAACGAAGTGGCAACCGTGAATATAATAAAATCTGCTTACCACAAGTTTTCAAAAACTGGTTGGGAAACCAGAGAAAAAATGAACTGCGCCGCTACTTTTTGCATCACGATAACGTCCCAACTCACAGTGCTAAAAAAAAGAACAACTTCTCTCAGGGATTGAACAAATTCGTTTAGCAGCATATTCCCTGGACCTAGCGTCGTGTGATTTCTGGTTATTTCCAAAAATAAAAATACAAATTTGAGAGAAAAGGCCATCGGCAATAATGAAGAGATAACTGTCGAAGTTGCAAACCTAAAAAATGTGACAGTTTTACGAAGGCGATCTACCGGCTTCAAAAATGTATAGAAATTAATGGCAATTATGTCAAAAAATTTGAAAACGATGAAGATTAAAGTTATGAAACTAAAATTTCTTTTAACGAACTTTTGTTAGTCCCTCGGTATCCACTCTAGATTTGAAATTTTGGCCAAGTCCAGATCTAAATCAAATTCTCTAAATGAAACAAATCTATTTTGGCCACGCGCTTCATATAAGCTTCGCCAATGTGCGTTTTCCGAGTAATCTCATAAAGCGCGGTTCACGTCAAATTGGCACGCTTTGTTGTGGTCACCACGTCGCCCCTAGTCATAAGAACAACAAATTTTTTACTGGGATTTGTTAACAATACCGTTACCGTTAGTTGATAAATTTTTCATATTTATTGATCGCAAGTTGGAGATTGTGTGCACAATGGAAGCTGCAAATAGAAAATTGATTGTGAACAAATTTATTGAAAATCCGTCGTGGTCTGGTTCAAAGATTGCGAAAGTGTTTAATATCTCCAAAAGAACGATGTGAAGAAAATCTTTGTGTTGAAAGAGCTAAAAAAGTTATGAACAAAACGGGAACCACCAACCTAAACTTAAAGGCAAAGATCTTGAGGTCCATCAAAAGCGATTCCGGACTATCGGATAGCGATCGTGCCAAAAAATTCAATACCAGCAAAAGTACTGCTAGACGAATACGCATAAAAGCTGGGCTAAAGTGCTATCACCATGGATTGGTATCAGACAAATAAAGTAGATGTAGTGCCCAAATATATGAATCCACCCAATTGCCCCCAGCTTCGACCGATCGAAAAATACTGGGCTATTACAAAATATAAGTTGAAGAAAAATGCAGGTATTGTCAAAAATGTGAATTCAATGTTACTAAAATGGAACCAAATAGCCGCAAAAGTATCCAGAGCGGATGTTCAAAGGTTGATGGGGTCCATTAAAAGGAATGCCCGGAACTTTTTGCACAACAAAGAAATTTAAATCTTTTAATATTATAGTATTAAAACACAATATTAAACTTATCATTTAATGCATTATTTGTTATTCTGAGTGTTTTGGTTAAAAAGATACAGCAACTTTCCTGCGTGCCAATTTTGCGTGAACCGCGCTTTACTTTGCCGTGGTAAGCATTACATTGGAACTTGTCTTTGGATGCAGGGGTGGCAGCAGAAATAAGACTGAGACACAGAAACTTGGTATGGGAACTGCAGTCTCGAATAATGATGGTGAACGTAGATATATTAGTGGGAAATTATTAATAGACGTGGCTGGTTGCGGCAACACCAACATTGATTTGGGTGTTATGGGAATTTGAGGCGGTGTGGTAATGTGTCTTTGTTGTCATTATCTTTGACAAATAACGTTAACGAAACCTATATCCAACATATTAATATTACTGTCTAGAAGTCATTTCCAAACTTGGAAATTAATTCTCATTCTTACATTTAGATAATTTTTTCAAAACGAAACAGACTTGAAAATTCAATATATTAAAATGTACTCTCACTTAAAAAGTGCAAAGGTATTAAAAGCTTCACTTAAAAGATTATTATAAAAATATGAAACAAAAGCAAATTTTAAATATGTATATGAAAGAAGACAACGTACTTATCAAAAGAATTAAAATTATACTCATTTAAAATTGATGATGAAACATTTATGAAATGCATACGAATTGCATTGCATATCCTTACAAAGTGAAAGCAAGGAAGCATGCATATTAAATTGAAAAAGGGGCAGAAATAAAAGGCTGCCACACACAAAACGTAAGCGAAAATAATTGTTTACGCTGTTTTAACAATTTTTTTTATATGCAAATATATAAGAAAAAATTAAAAAAAAAATATATGTAAAAACGAAAAAAATAAGGATATTAAAAATGTAAAATGAAAAAAAAAAAAAAATTCAAAATGAAACGAAATCCCCAAAAGAATTTCACAAAAGATGACGAAGATGAAACGAAACTTTGACTTTTATAGTATTAGAAATAAACCAACAACAAGCAGAATAAATATCAATATTCGCATTCGTTGCCACCCACATCATCTTCTTCATCTGCACCCCCATCATCGTTTCATTTTGAATGATAATCAAGCGTACAGAAATATAATGTTTGAAGAAAAAAAAAAAATTGCACATTGCACATCGTTATCCTTAATTTGTATAAGTTTATGCATATATGTATGTACAAATGTATATGTGTAATGGTACATGTGTGTGTGTGTGTGTGTCTGTGCGTAGCGGTAATATCTCAAGGTACCTGTGCATTATTAAGTACGAGTGTGTGTCCTTAGTGAATACATTTTACTTTTACTTCACAACGTAACGTAATGAAATGTAGAAACGTAGCATAATGCACGGCGCGTAACCAAATAACGAACCAACCAAGCAACTCAATTCAACCAACCAACAAACTCAGCATCATTTACTCACTTTTCTTCTTCTGGTTTTGCATCTTCTCCATCTCTTTTTCGATTTCTTTGTTTTTTTTTGTTTTTTTTGTATATTATTGTAATTTACATATGCATAATATCCTTTAAGGATATGCATTTTTTTTCGCTAACGTGTGCAAAATATTTATTTTCAAAAAAAAAAAAAAAAAACAGGGAAAAAGCAGCAAACAGGTTCTGAAATATCTAATGAAGTGGTTTTTTTTTATGATACTGCAGTAGCAGCAACACCCCCGGGCATAAATCCATTTTGCAGTTTTCACATTTACGAGTATTTTTATTATTACTGTGTTTTCTGTGTGTGTTTTTTTTTCCATAACATTCACTTGAGGGTATTGCATTGCGAAATAATGAGTTACAGTTGCAGTAAATATGCGCCCGGCATTGCTCAGGTTCATGCAAGGAAATTTCTCATGCATTTATTTTTTAATGTAAAGAATTGATTTGATGTACACTTATGCCAGTATCAAGGCCGTATTTAGGGGGAGGTTTTGGGGGTTCCGACCTCCCCCCCCCCCCCCCCGAAATGTGGAAAGTTTATTCTAATTTTTTAGATTAATTGCCAATGGATGGAAAAAAAATCAAAATAAAATCTATTTAACGATATTTTTTACTTCCATCGGTTTTTTTTTTCTAAAAAGTTAAATATAAAAAATACTTTTGAAATCTTAGTTACACTATGCGATCAAATCCGATTTGTTTTCTTCGACATGAGGTTAGACTACGGATTCAAAAAGAGAAGGTGATACTGAGCACTCCTGCATTCATAGTTTTTCTAGGTCAGTAACTGTTTTTGATTTAAAGTTTCGTCCTGAATCGGTTTGAAAAGTTTAAAAATTAATAAAAATAGAAAACATTATCGCATCCTTGTAAAATTAGACTTGTTTGAACCCCATTTTTTTCCTAAAACGTGACGTGATGGGAAGATTTGACCTCAAATTCGTGTTCAACGTGAAAAATTCTTTCGCAAAAACTCCATCTTATTAGCAAAACCCATCTTAAAATTAATTTTATGCATTATTATTATTATTGCTCAGAGCACCACGACTAGAAAGATCTCTTTCAATGCTGTGACTTTACGAATTTAGGGAATATAAGCCAACCTCATCCGGGTTCCTTATCATTGATAATGGCTCAAATTCCCAATGATGATCATTTGAAAAAAATGAGCCTCTACTATTTTTGGTAATTTTTTTGAGGTTGGGTACATCATCAGAAGTGGGAAGTCAATGAGTTAATGAAATTATGTCCCTCACGATAAAAAATGCACTAGAATGCACATTGAATAATATTTATTTGAAAAAATTTAATTTGATTATTCTGGGAATTTTTTGTTACTTTTGGCCATTTTTTTGAGGTTAAGAATAAAAAAAAATCGGAAAATTTTTCCTAAAATTTTAATTTTATAGGGTCCATCAAATGTATCATTGGTTTAATTTATTGTATTTAAAAATCAGTTTGATAAAAATTATTTATGAATATTTTCTTCGAATGAAAAGCCCCCCCCGAAAAAAATTTCTGGCTACAGCCCTGGCCAGTATTATAAATATATTTATAACATTTATGAATGCAATTATCATTTGTTTTGCATGTTCATAATCTTAATACCGTAGTTCCATTAAAACGCCGTATATAAAATCTTGAAACAATATTTTAGAACTGTTTTTTTGTTTACTAGTTCTTCTCAAAACTTGATGCTAGATCAGTTTTTGATCCGATCTTCAGTCCGATTATCATCAGCATTGTGAAAATTCTAACCAGAAAATGTAAAAATTAATCCCATTAATATGTAAAACTAAACTCAGCGCTTTTCCCGCTGATTTTGGTGCTTTTTGAAAATTAGAAAAAAGATATTTAGCGCTCAGCGCGTTTTTCAATTTAAAATATCTTTGAAAAATCGAAGAAATTTTCATTGACTAAAAGTATCAGATGTGTGTCTGTATTAGTGAAAAAGTTAAAATGTATTGAGTTTTCTCGCACTTTTATAAGGAACAAAATTTAACGTTTTTTTTAAAGAAAATACGCGTTTTATTCTTCATTTTATTGAATTTGAAAAACAAAAGTTGGCTACACTGCCTTGCGATGTTTTGAAATAATTGCAAGACTTTCGACAAAAATCAGTTTTTGTAAGGAAAATCTTATGTTGTTGGTTTTACACCAATCAGACCTGTAAAAGACTGCAATTTTAAATCACTGAAATCACATTCAATGAATAACATTTTGTGATTGCATTCATGGAATTGCAAAATTTGACTAAAGATTGTAAAATTGAAATCTTTAGTCATTTCGTTGTCATTGACTAATTTCTATTCATTAATACAAAAATCACTGAATACTTCATACTTGATAATACTTAAGCCAAGCAGTTTTCCCATGTTTACTATGGTCATCCGCCTAAAGAAAAAAATTAGGGACTCATTGCATTTAATGACAGGAAAAGAAATCAACAACTGGTAACATTATATTTAATCAATGTACTTCTCGGCATATATAAAAAGAAATAGTTCACCGGGAAATAACTAAGAGTGGCGAGAAGCCTCAAAGTAACAGAAGTACAACGAAAGTAATTATTTCTAGGGACTCCCGTAATACTGAAATTCATTCGTTAATATAACGAATTAGTGTTTTAATTGACTTAGGTTGTTGTTGTAGTTTTTGCTTTAGAATTTTGTCTGATAGTACTGGGTTGGCCATATTAGGTGGACCCATCAGATAATATAATAACTTTGACAAGAAAAGTCAGATCGACTAACGACAGCACGTTTTTGAATCGTCAATCGTAGGAGATTTTTGGTATGGAGAAGTACACACCAATTGGACCCGCTGAAATGTTCAGTTGTACATTCAAAATAACTTCTAAATTTTTCCGATTGAGAAGTTTTTTACATCTTTTGAAGCATATTTTTCATGAAAATGGTATGGAGCACTTCTGGTTTCAACAAGAAGGCGCATTACCTCACACAGCTCGTGTCACAATCGATTTGGTAAAGCCATTGTTCTCCGGTCGGCTGATTTTGACTATCCTCCGCGTTCGCCAGATTTGACCCCGCTGGTCTTTTTCCTTTGAGGCTACTTGAAAGTTTATATTGACAAATACTGTGGAAAATGCGAAAACGGGAACACTACGCCAGTCGAGCTCAGGGCTATATCATCTTCAAAAATTTATGTAATCAAGTCTCCTTAAACAAAATTAAATGAATTTTTCACTTTAACCGCAGAATATGTGTTTTTTCATGTTTTTTTTTTTAATAAATGGTACATGTTGCTCTTTATTATTCACGCTTAGATCTCGTAGAAGTAATTTCGAGTTAAAGACTGCAGCCAAAAGATTGTATTCAAATGATTTCAAAAATGTGATTTAAAAAATGAATTATTATTCGTTGATAACAATATGATTAGGAATAAATTTTTTACATTCTTAATCAATGAATACAAAATAATTTAAATAAAAAAAAAAATTTTAATATCAAACGTTTTTAAAACTGACTAAAAAGTATAAAATAATTTTTCCTAGCCCCATACAGATTTATAACCTCATACGGATTCATAACCCCATAAAGATTGTCATGAAAATACTTAATTGCGAATTTTAGTAGATCTGAAAATATTTGCATGATTTAAAACGAAAAGCGTGGGACGCTTATAGATAGAGGTAAAATTGGTAGCGGCTTAAGTGAACCATTGTTTAGCATACTTCGATGAGCATTTCGGATCATTATCTTGCTGAAACACTCACCAAAGTGTCACATTTTTGTCGGCAAAAGGAAGCATGACGTTATTGAGTATGCCATTATATCTTCAATGCCGTGGATAGCACCTACATCGTAGTAGAAGAAAAGATAAAATTTCGCTAAACAGCATCTGGATTGGCTAGAACACAAATGGCGCAATATTCTTTGGTTGGATGAAATAACGGTCAATTTATTTAACACTGAGCGTGGAACACATCTTGTACGATAATTTCCAAATACAGCTCACCATAATTAATACACCATAAAAGCAGTCAAGCACCATATGGGTATATTTCTTCTACTATGGTGTAGATGCTATCCATCGCATTGGAGGAGTCAACAGGAGCTGATGACTATGTTGGTATACCAAATAACGAGATGCTCCTCTTTGTCGAGAAAAACATGCTACTTCGGTGAGTGTTTCAGTAAGATAATGATCCGAAACACTCAGTGAAGCATGCCAAACAATGGTTTGAAGAGAAACACCTCAATCTTTCATGCTGGCGTTCTCAATCACCCGACCTCAAACCGATAGGCAATGTATGGTGGGAAGTGAAAGTACCCTTAAGAGGTAAGAACCCATCAAACATTAATCAGCTTTGTTTATTTGTAAAGTTTATATAGAAAGTTATACCGGTGAGCCCTTGCCTGAAACTGCTTGCTTCTGTGCTGCGGCATTGTTTGGCTGTAATCAACAATAAAGGATATTCAACACAATATTATAGTAATAATACAATAGTTTATTATATCCTTAAATTAAATCTTTAGCTTTTTCTTTATATTAAATCATTTTCAGTTTATATTCCACTAAAGTTCATAAGCTGCCCTTATTATTTTACACACACAATGTAAGCAGTATTTGAAATGTTTAATTACTATTAATTATTTTATTTTATTAAGGGGTCAAATATGAAAATATATTATGTTTTTTCGTTTAACTTTGTTTTAAGCAAGCTAATAAAAATTTTATTGTATTATTAAAGTAAATATTTTTTTATTTAAGTAACTTTGAAAGTTAAACTACTCACTGTCCCTATTATTTTTCACATCACTGTATATGAAATATGCAAAACCGCAACCAAACGTTTACATATTTGTATATAAAGAATATGTAAATACTGTAAATGTTGAATGTTATTTGTCAAAAGAAATGTTAAATATTTTAGAATTATACAAAAAATATCCGGTTTATAAAGTTATCATCATAAAAATTATGTGAAATTTCGAATTTTTTTGAAAGTTACATAGTACTGATAGGATACATTATGAGGTCTTGTGAAAACGCTAATTATAGTTTTGAGAATCATTTTCTTGTAAAAAGAAAGTCTTTCATTGTGCAACAAAAGGACCATTTTTTCTGCCAACATTAGATTTATCAACTAAAGTCAGTAATTCTTCGGTGCTCGAGTTCGAGTTATTCATTTTCAATCACCTTCGTATTTTAGTTTTCATTACAGTTTATCTTATGTTCCCACAAAAAACAGATAGAGGAATATGGGATTTGCAACGCCATTACTTACGTTTGTAATCTCTTTAGATGCTTGGCAGCTATTGACGAGACTGATGGTTTAATGAAAACAGAAAACGTATCTAAAGACAATACTACTTCAAGTGCTCTCTTTGAAAATGACCTTTTGAGAGAAATCCTACTAATGAAAGGACGAATTTCTGACGCGCTTACACACAAGAAATGTCAAAGTTCATAAGACCCAACTAATGAAAACAACAACAACAAAAGGAATAATTTTCTAAGAAAGTCTACGTTGGTGAATTAGTTAAGTTAACGATAATTTCTGAATTAAAATCAGAAAAACAGAAAAAAAGAAATAATGGATGGATGAATGACTTCAATTAAACAAAGCAAACAGAACGAGAGAGCAATAGCAAATACAAAGGCTGCGCATAAATGTAAGAAAGAGAAGCAAATAGTAAGTTCTATGAAATAAATTAACAGGGAGGGGCATGTGGAATGTGGATGAAAAGCAAAAAACAACAACAACAGCAAAAAAACACAAATTTCTGTCAAGGATGACAATAACAAAAAGTAAAATAAAAAATACTCAAATGCGAATGAGGGTTGCATTGCATGAACTGCTGCAGGTATACATACGTAAACACTCATTCACACACACACAAATAAACAAATGTATGCGAAGAGTACAAAATGAGAAATAATGGAATGTGCAGAAAAGAGAAAGAGAGCGCGAGTATTACATTGAGTGTTTAGTTGAGGTATGGAAAAGCAGCTTGGTTTAGAAGCACAGTGGGGCGCATATTAAAAAAAATAAAAAATGGAAGTAAGTAAAGGTGGTGATGGTGGTGCATGGATATTTAGGTATCTGCTAAACTGTTTCGCTTATGAATATATTCATGAATGTGAGAAATAAGTCAGAAATGATGATGAATATATTGATGTTTTACTGATTAATTTATGAGGAGATTGGAACAGTGAATAAATAAATATTTGGGCAATTTGAAATAATTATTTTTTTTATTATTTAAAATTTTAGCTATGTTAAATCCCTTTTAAACATTAGAATCATAGCAGAAATCGGTTTAGTAGCTTTCGAGATAAGATATAAATATAGTGGTGATCATTTGCTATGATCAGTGGCGGGACCAGGGGTGAAGTGGGCTATAGGGGCTGAAGTTCCTCCCAGTCTCTCCCTCTTAGCCTAAAATTTTGCTCAGACTATCGTTTACTCAGCGTTTGGTCTAAATTTTGGTTTAATCTTAATTTGCCTAATTTTGCCTCCTTTTAACCTCAGTTTTAATGTAATTCCTAGTTTGAGTTGTGGTCGAAAGTTTTAGTCTAAAACCGGTCTAAATTTTGTTTTAAATTTTGGTCTGAATTCGGCTAGAACTTGGGCCCAGTTTTTGTTTAATTTATTGTCTGAATTTGCTCTAAAGTTTTGTTTGCTTTTGGTTTGTATTTTAGGTAAAATTTTTTGGTGTGAATATTTATCAGATATTCCCACTAGTTTTTGGCCTGAAACTTAGTTTGCTTTCATTCGGTATTTAGCGTTTTTGGCGTAAAATTTTGTCTAACTATTAGTCTGAGTTGTGGTCTAAATCTTTTCTGAATTTTGACTTGATTTTTGGACTGAATTCTGAAATGATTGGGCCGATTCGTGGTCTGTTTTTATTTTTTTCAATCAAAGTCTGAATTTGGTCCCATTTTGACGTAGATTTTCATTCTGAATTTGGTCTTTTTCTTGGTTTGAATTTCGACCTGAAAAAGGTGTTTGAATTTTAGTTTGAATTTTGGTCGAAATTTTTATTTGATTTTAGTTTGAATTTTGGTTTCAACTTTTAGTGTTGATGGGTTGCATTATAGTATCTCCCAGCGCTCTCACATGGTTGTACGCATATCCCACAGTTTGAGATTTTTAAAATTTTTTATCATTAAAAATAAATTGAAATTCATAAATGTTATAATTTTTTTTTTAAGAATTTTAGTATGTACGTAATTTTATTCACTTCTGCACTCGTTGGAAAAATATTCGTGAAAATATTTTACCCTCATTTAATATACACTAAAAAACACACACACTACAGCAATGTATGTATATGTAAGTCTGTTTGCTGCAAGGATAATGATGATAATAATAATTGTGCGCGCTTTGCAATTATGGCGGTTGCTGTATAGCTCACATGCATGTATACAAACGTAAAAATATGAATTTATCCCAGCGAAAAACTCTTTCAAAATAGTAAATACAAAAGTAATAACTTTCATAGAATTTATTTTAAAACTATAGTTTGAGAACACATTCTATCTGAAAGAGACTCGAGATTGGCCACTCGTATTTCCCCTTGATTAGGATGATAATGTTGTTCGCTTGCTTCTACTACTATTATCGATCTGGGTCGAGCTTTTTGCATCCATTCATGTTGTGGTGTCCATTTGTACACCAATGGAAGGAACCTACAGTTTTATATCGATTCTAAACGGCGAAGTAAAAAGCTTTTCTTAGATAATTTTTACTCTTGGAGGTTGGATATTACCAGCGGTTTTGTTATTTTCTATTTTTTGATTTTTGAGCGTGCCGAGATTTGAACCCGGGCACCTTTGCGTAGCAGTCCAACACACTCTAACCCTTAGACTACGATGACCACAACCCCTGAAGATATCACAATTGACCATAGCAGAGAAAACAAAACTTCGTTTTGGAGCTTAAACACCTTAGATTACAAGATTTGATTTAATTTTAAAAATATTAAGAATGACTTTAAAATAAAATCCATTAAATTAAATCTGCGATGAATTCACAGGCAAATACTTATAAATTTTTTTCTACTGGGTTATATCGTGCAATGAAATATGAATTCGCATATGCAAGTACGAATGTTTGTATGTATAAATGCTTGCGTTGTTTTTGTTGTTGTGATGATTATTATTGCTTGAGTGGAAAAAGTGAAAAAATGGAAATCAAGGAACCGCCATTAAAAATCATCATCATCATGAGCATCGTTCTTCCCACCAACAGCAACAACAAAAACTGTTGTAACAGCAGCATCAGCAACAACATCAACATCATTATCAATAACAACAACAAAATAATTTCATATCCTCTCATCATTCGCAATAATAATAATAATAATAACAATAATCCATCGTAATAATGTTTTCTACTACTTTCAACTTAGCGAGCGAGTGAGAGAGTGTGAGAAGAAGGAAATCGGGAGAACGAGAGAACGGCATAATATAAACGAGAGTGAGTGAAATGGAATTGAATATGAAAAGAGGAAAATTATGCATATCCTTTAGTATTTGATTGTTGCAAAAAAAAAAAAATGTTTTTATTTTTATTTTTGTAAAATTGTAAGCTTTAAGTTGATTATGAATAAAAAGGAGACATTTTTTTTATATTATTTTTGTTGTTGTTGTAGTTGCTACTTCTGCTTCGCTAGAGGACAGTTACAAATTCTAGAAACTTTTTTTTCTATTTATTCCTTTTTATTTATGAATGTATGTGTGTGTGTGTGTTTATTAAGGAAAAAGGATGTCGAGGAGCATTCTTTACTTTTGTGCGCATGAAAAAGTATCTAACGAGTTTTTATTTTTTCATTTTTTTTTAGTGAAATATACATATATAAGTAGGATGCAGCGGGAGGAGCAAGGGAAAACGGGGGCACTCAGCGTTAAACTTTTATTGAAGCGAATTTCTTTTGAATTCAAAATTTTAGCGTTTTTTTTTTCTTCTTTTCTTTATTTTTGATTTTACTCTGAATATAATTTTGCATATTTGCTGATAATAAATTTTGTGATTTTATGATTACGGCGATGTGGGAATTGAGTGCGCTTTGCCGCAGGATAAGGAATTGGATTTTGAATAGAATTGTGTGGGAGTGTGTGAGTATTTCTTTTCTTTATTTTTTCACTTGCAATTTGTTAAGTGTACTTTGGGAGTTTGGAAAGAAGGGAATGTAATTTAAAATTATTTTATTTTTTTCAATTACTTGGAGTTACAAGTTTTTAAACTTAGATTGAATATTTAACTGTAAGTAAGACCACATAATTTGGTATTGCTCTTAGATATTTGGAGGCATTTTTCTCTGCTGAGGATGATAATAGAATATAGAAGCCAGTATTTGTGAGTTACTTTAGCAGTTCATCAACCACAAGGAACCTTAGTAGGGGAAATAAAATATCCTTTTGCAGCTAGTATACTTAGACCAATATTTTTCCCGAAAAATGTTTGTTACATTTCTCAACTATTTGTTTTGAAGTGTCGTGCTCAAGAAATGAAGGTGGGGTCAGTGGTATAGGAGCGCAAAATTTTCAGAATTTTGTAACTAATACATTTTTCTCAGACACTAAAGATGCAATATTTAATAATAGTATTATTTTGGGAATATTCTGAAAATTTGAAGAGCTGCAAAAATTTTCTTGCAGATTTGTGGTCTGCGATCTAAAATTAGTTAAAAACACTTCTTGAATCTTCGGAATTTAAAATAGAAGAAGCTTCAGTATTTCTGCTGACATCTCCATGCACATTATAAGCATTTCCCTATAAATCTGATCCAGGGGGAGGACTATAGGGGCTGAAGCCCCCTCCCCCCCCCCCCCCCAGAATCCAACAATCTTATAGTAAACAGTCATTTTTGAGAAATCAAAAATATTTAGATTTTTCCAAAAAAACAAGCCATCAGCAGTGAAAAACTTTAAGATTTAAAATATTATTTTATATTATATTTTATTTTAATAATAATAATTTAATATAAATATTAAAATGAGGTCGGATATTTGAATCAATTCTGATTAGCCGCCATGCTGGGAGTGCCAATAGGATGCAGGTTACAGTGCAACTGGTTATTAAATACATTCAGCCTACAATTTCAACGCCAGCTTTTAAATGTCTTACTTTCAGAAAGCTTGATAATGGTCTAGTTTTTGGATTGAATTTTGTATTAAATTTTAGTTTGATATAAGTTTAACTTTTCCGTTTTTGCCCGTTTTTGATCTAAATTCTGGTTTGATTGTAAGTCAGAATTTTGTTTTATTTTAGTTTGAGTTTTAATCTGAATTTGGTCTGAGTTTTAATCCATGTTTGGTCTAAATTTTGATTTGCTTTCTAGCGTTTGCAGACCAGCGTTTGATCTGATTTCTGGTTTCCTTTTGATTTGTATTTGGCGTATTTTTAGCCTCAGTTTTAATCTAACCCTTGGTTTGTGGTTGTGGTTAATATTTTCGTCTGAATTGGCTTGATTTTGATACTATTTCGATCTGAATTTCGGTCTGAAATCGGTCTGAATTTTGTTTTAAAATTTGGTCTGAATTCGTCTGGAATTTTGGTCTAGTTTTTATTTAATTTAAGTTAAAATTTTTTGATGTAAATATTTATCAGATATTCCTACTAGTTTTTGGTCTGAGTTTTGGGCTACTTTCGTTCGGTATTTGGTTTCCTTTTGGCCTAAAGTTTTGTCTAACTATTGCTCTGCGTTGTTGTTTTTAGTCTGAGTTTTGACCTGAATTTGATCTTATTTTGGTCTGTTTTTGTTGGAATGTTGGCCCGATTCGTGGTCTGAACATTGTTTTTTTCACCGGTTATTGCCCGGTACCCGAGAGGTTTTTTGGCCAAATTAAGATATATTTACATTTTAAGTAATGTATAACAGGCTTAAAGAACGTATTAAATTTTTCATAAAAATTAAGTGCTTGGTTATGAAGTTGTGAGATCGTAAACTCACCACCAGGCCGATATTAATAGTGATATCGATGCTAATGAAAATATATTTTAAAAATTCGTTTAAACTACTATCCAAATCAACTGTTATCTTAATTTAATTTTTTTCGGGTTTTTGTTCCGACCAAAAATGACCCCTAAAATAGAGATGTATCAAATTGTTTCATCAAAATTTTTTTTTCAAAGGAAATTAAAATTTCCTTCAAATTGTTTTCTCAAAAGAGATCATTTAACAATATAAATCCATCAGAAAAGTCATAATCAAGATTTTGATCTGAATTTGGTTCATTTCTTGGTTTGAACTTCGATTTGAAAAAGTATTTGAATTTTAGTTTGAAATTTGGTCGAAATTTCCGCCTAAATTTCTATCCGATTTTAGTTTGAATTTTGGTCTCAGTTTTGTTCTAGTTATCTTTTAAATTTTAACCAGTATTTGATAAAACTTTTGCACCAGTTTTTGGTCTAGGTCTGGGTTTTGGTCGATAGTGAGTCTGATATTTATCTTTTAATTTACTGAAGTCAGGTCCCCCGCCTCCCCCAAACCCAAATCGTAGAACCGCCACTGAGTCTACTGAATCATGAAGCCTATTATAGCAAAAACTTAATTAAAATTAGAGGAATCCTACTACAAAATATCGCTCTGCATGATTGAATAACTTTTTTGTAATAAAAAGTCACGACTGCGATGTAACTTTGGACAGTACTGTCGTATACACTAGCAGATCCACCAGATATTGCAAAGGGTGGAATGCAAAATTCAAGAAGTAATAACGACTGTCAGTACAAATACTGATATTTAACAGTGATTTCAAATATTTTTTGGATCTCGTCCCCATTTAGCCAATTGAAAATTCCCATCTCAAAAATTTTCGGAAAAAAATTCCCTAAAGTATATATTTTAATAAATATGTATTTTATTTACTACTACTTAGTAAAGTTTAAATATTATGTATATTTATATACAAAGTAGCCGAGTCATTTACAGTCTCATTAGCAACCTTTTCGTACTCCTCCTCAACTTCCGTTACTATAGCTAATGGGTACACTATTTCGGAGCTAAATCGAATCCAAATCTTAGCAATATTCTTCAGAAACATTGAAAAACGTTATAACACCAAGAATCTAATCTAAAAGTTCATACGGCAATAAGATAAGATTTAGAAGTGGGCTAGAAGGATAAGGACCTTAACTCAGTATATTGGACTATTGTACTCTGTCCAGATAGAGGAAAAGGAGAAAAGAGAATGGAGGAAGAAAAGGAAAAAAGAATTTTTACTCCCCACCAAATTTCTTGGTCTCTTAAAGAAAGTTGAGAAGATTAGGGAGGGGAATTGAGTGAGCAGAACTTATCCCTAGGGCATCGCTACCCAGTAGGCAATCTTTGTTTTGCCCCCAAGAAATCCCCATGTCTCTAAAGCTCAAAATTTGCTCTATAATCTCTAAAAAGGAAACAAATCTTTATATCTGGTAGCACTGGTACTTAATATTACAAAATCTCAAGTTTCAGTATTTTTCAAAAAGTCCGTTCTCAGTATTTAATTTTTCTGGTATTGTCATGTATTTCAGCGATTTCCAAGTATTACGATTTGGCACAAAAAAACTGTTCCAAATGCAGGCGACAGATATGGGAATACTGAATTTGTTTGGTAATTCATTGTCATTTCATTGGCATTAAATCATTTACAATGAGAAGCTGATAGAACTAGCATTGGAAAAACCAATTAAATTAATTTAAAAAAAGCCCTAGCATTAGAAAAACTGATGCTAAGGATTAAGGAAAAGCATTAGCATTTTAACTATTTACTGGGCATTAGACTAGTAGCTCGGCACGTAGCTTTCTTCGACGTTGCTCCCAACATATTATCAGTATAGAGCAGTTTAATCTCCAGAAGAGTTCAGTATTTTTACTTAAAACATAGGATACTATCTTCCATTCTTCTCTCAACTTCACAATAATTTGTCTCTATCATCGTACATGATTTTGAGTCAGTCTGCCTAATTTTTCTAGAGGGTAAATAGTAATATTTGTTATTCCTACTGAAAATAGGCAAGCAATTTCAATTATTTTGATCAGTGACATTTCCATTATTTATTCGGAAACTTTTTTAAATTTGTGGGATATCATGCAATTTTCTCAGCTTTTTTTTGTTCCGATACACACACTCAAGTATATTACTTCATCTCAAATACCTTTCCATACCATCATTAATTTGTATCGAAGTACTCGATGTAAAATAATTCAATTTTATCTGAATTCTAACGTCTAAATCATTTCATTTCATTTTTGTTCTCATACTAATGATTTCCGATTGCAGCGCCCACAAACGCCATTACTGTAATTTCTACGCCCAATTCAACGGAAAAGTATTTGGATTTTCCCTTCAGTCCTCTGCCTGTGTGTGTTCGTCTTCATCATCAGAAATATACCCGTACTCATAATACCGGAATGCGTTATTAAGCTGAATAATTTTCACAACCCCTTCAAAAAATTCCACTTAAGTGCAACAATATAATAATTTTTCTACCCTCCCACTGTCACTTATGCTTGATGTCCCACCCTCACTCCTTCTGTTCCCTTAGCCATCACTTTTGCTACTACACACTGCTATTCACACAATTCTGAATACTTTATATACACCAATTGAAATGCGTAGTTTCACAAGTATTGGGGGTGCTAGTGGGTGGTGAGCGACTGGTTGGTTCAGGTTTGGATTGGAGATCCTCATAAAATGTATACTGAGGATTCAAAAAAAAAAAAAAAAAAAAAAAAAATAATGAAAAAAAATATGAGAAAATGAAGAAAATTTGAATTGATGATTCTGATTTACGTTGATGAGTTGACGAGGTTTTCCAAGCAGCAAGCACAGGATATTAAATGTTACGTTAATGAGGACGATTATGTCGATGATTTTTGTTGATGACTTTCATCCATGTTGATGATGACGATAATGGTGGCGTACAATGAAGAATATGAGAGCATTGTTGTTGTTGTTGCTGGGTAATGGTGAGGTCGTTAGAACTGATGACTACTTCACTTAATGCAAATTTCAAATTGAGTGCTGCTTGAAGCGTTTTTTGCTTCATTGAATGTAAAATTTTCTATTTTATTATTATTTCTTTTTTTTCTGTTTTTTTTTTTTAGAACTTTTGCTGATGTTTTGCATTTGGTGCCGCCACCACCTGAGTTGGGATAATGAATGAGTTGAAGCTTTTAGTATGTATGCATGTAAAGAGGGGGGAAAATGAGGTTTTTATTTAGGTACACATATAGTTGAAGCACTCTACATCTACATATACTAGCATAGCGTATATGAGTATTAAAAATTTATGCTTCAAGTGTTGATTTTGAAATTAATATGACGACAGAAACTTTTGATTATGTACATTGTACCTACACATAATATGCAAATGTGAAGTTTTTCTAATGTACATATAGAAACATTTATTTATTTATAATTGTTTAGATTTTCTAATAATTTGCATGCAATACAAAGCAAAACCGTTAAGCTTTTGGGGATTGTAAAATATCAGAAAGAAGTGCTTTGATTAAAAATATTTCTGATACATTAATACCGAGAACTTTTAATAATGATAGTTTTATTTATTGCAAATTCAGCCTTGGAAGAAATTACTTGAAGCCAGTATTCGAAAAAATGTATTAATCTATAAGTTAGAAATGTTTGTTTCTTGCGGTTGCTGTGAGACATGTGTCAAGTTTGATTCCTAGATGAGGAAAAATTTAAAAGCCGGAACAGTGCTGAACTTCCACTTAGACCTTTGGATTTGACAAAAGCTGCAGGTCCCTTTCATTCGTATATAAATATGACGCGTAGAGCACATATAAGTAGGAAAAATTAAGGAAGGATCAGAATTTTTAAACCAAATTTAGAATTTTACGCCTGTAGATGTACACTTTAAAGTATATTTCACTATTATGAACTTAAGTTTCAGATTGCGATTCATCAGCTGGGCTTGAGAGTGGCATATGTGGGTGCAGTTGTCATTAAAACTAATGGAGACAATAAAAGAATTAACCCTTTCGTTGTTTTTGCCTAATATAATGTACAAAAAAATGTTCATATTTCACCACTTCTCATTGCAAACCTATCAGGAAATTTAAAAATTAAAAATGATTTTCTTTATAATTTAAGTTTAAGCAAAAACGGGAGTACAGTTTTTTTTTTATTTGATTTTGAAAATCAGTCCAAATTACATTTGTGTGAATTTACGAAGTGAAGGTACAAAGTTTAAAATTTTGAGCAAGTATATAAACTTTTTTTTTTAATTATAATAGTTTAAACCGAAAGTTAAAACTCCATTTCATCAGGGCTGTAGCCAGAAATTTTTTTCATTCGAAGAAAATATTCATAAATAATTTTTATCAAACTGATTTTTAAATACAAAAAAGGAAAAATTTTCCGATTTTTTTATTCTTAACCTCAAAAAAATGGCCAAAAGTGAAAAAAATTCCCAGAATAATTAAATTAAATTTTTTCAAATAAATATTATTCAATGTACATTTTAATGCAATTTTTTTTATCGTGAGAGACATAATTTCATTATCTCATTGGCTGATTTCACGAAACTCATCAATTCCTAAACAGTTGTAAAGTTCTATTGTGAATGGCAACATTTTTAGTGAGCAAGCGCCATTTTTGGTAGCGAAAAATTTGTATATGTATTATGGCTGTCATAATTGACACAATATATTCATATTAACGCCATACATCAAACATACTTTGCAAAAACATTAAATTATTTATATTCATTATTTAAGTTTTTGGTTTTGTTAAAGGCGAAAAATAGTAAAAAACTATTCACAATAGAATAGTTAGCGCTAAAAAGTAGCAGCATGTTCACAACACGAAAATTGATAAGCTGCAACTGTTTAGCAATTGATGAGTGTCGTGAATGCAGCCATTGATTTCCCACTACTGATGATGTATCCAACCTCTAAAAAAATTACCAAAAATAGTAGAGGCTCATTTTTTTCAAATGATCATCATTGGGAATTTGAGCCATTATCAATGATAAGGAACCCGAATGAGGTTGGCTTATATTTATATTCCCAAAGTTCGTGAAGTCACAGCATTGAAAGAGATCTTTATAGTCGTGGTGCCCTGAGCAATAATGCGTTAAAAAATTAATTAAATTTTAAGATTGCCTCCTAAAACTGCATGGGTACTGAAAGTGGATTCTGATAGAACTCGAGAAAAAATATTATACGGGTCTCGGTGTTTTAAAAGTATACGATAAAATTTTTTTTTTACGTAGGCCCGAAGTTTGCCCATTTCTAACAGATTAAGTTTAATAGACCATAAGATAACTTGTAGTTTTGCATCAGAGCTTGTTTGTGTGTTCAGCAATTTAAAGTAGAATTTTCCGTAGAATATTTTCTTCCAATATATTAACCCTTTGGCACCCACCATTATAGGTATTTTTTGCATTTTTCGCAAAATTTTCTTTTTTGACCTATAACGAGGGTTGATAGAGGATTAATATGCTCAAGAAATATGTTGCCCATGAAATTTTGCAATAGGTCACTGAACAACAAAAATCTGTATACTTGATTTTAGTAAAAATAAAACCAAATTCCTAAAAGGTTTCATACGCAGGGAAAAAGTGAGTCTTTAAAAGTCTTTTCTAAACTTAAAGTTTATTTTACATTACAAAATAAATCTTAGTTGTTTTTTCCATAAAAAAAGATTACAAAATTAAAATTTTTTTCTCGAATTTTTACTCTTTTCATGCATGTTGGTCACTATAATGTACAAAATTCCAAATTTTTGGTTTTTATTCTTAACATAGTCCCACTCTAAGAGTCAAAAACTAGAAGAAAAAAATTTTTAACCCCAAATAAAAAAGTTGAGAAGAAAGGGTTAAGGTAATTTTTAGTCTCCATTGCTACAGATCTTCGAGATCACTCAACTTTCACTCCTTCTTTCGCAAAACACCGGTACTAAAGTATGCCGTAGTACGTCCAAAATTAACGTGACTTCAATGCAGCAAAAAAAAAAAAAAAAAAAAGGGGAATACCGATCCACTTTGTTGACTTCAATGTTGCAATGAAAGCTCTTAATGAGTAATGCATAGAGTCGAGGAGGTAGGAAAAACGTTTTTCAGAGCAAGAAATGAGACAGGAAAATGTCGACATGTTTGGTGAAAATTATGAGACCCGAAAAGTCTTCGAATAAGACGCCCAATTTATGCTTTAAAGGCTGGGGCCTCTTTATGCAAGGATGCAGACGAAAATCTGTCCAGATAATTATGAGGTTATGGTTGGAATGTTTCACTCAATTGTTTAATGCCAATGATGTTATGCAGTTGATCAATTGTTGTTGGTTTGCAGGCATAAAACAGGCAATTTAATGTAGCTCCAGAGAAAAAAGTATAAGGGCGTTAAATCATAAGATCTTGGTGGCCATTTCACATCACCTAATCTAGAACTAACGCGTTCTGAGGACTTTTCTTGCAACAGCTCCAATATAACGCCCGCTGTGTGATATGCTGCGCTGTCTCGTTGGAACCACATGTTGTCCAGGTCCATGCCATCCAATTAAGGTCAAGTTGACGTCACACAAAGGTGGTGTACGACGAGGAATCGTGAGGCTTGAGTCTTCAGCCACACTTTCGTTCAATTGATTACTCGGTTGGACGATAATTTCAGCTGTGAATATTTCGTTGCTCTCGAGAACACGAATTTCTAAAACAAATTTTAACAATTTCGACCCGTTGTCGAAGTGCTCCATGGTAAAATCGAAAAATGTCGAAGAGTGCTGCCACCTCAGACGTCAGAGCAATAAGTTGTCAAAATTTGGATATAACTATTGAAAAATCCTTAACTATTATTCATCTATTGAACCCCTCTAAAGCCAATTTTGATAAGATCTTTTGTTACGGCAGAATTATGAATTTTATTTTAAGACTTTGAATGCGATTATGTATGGAATATTTACCTACCTTTATGTATTAATTTATATTTATTATATCTCGAAAGGAAAAGTCGGATCGGAACAAACTATAAACGATTTGAAAGGTTAATAGTTCCACTTTATTGCATTGTTTTTATTTCACTGTTCCGAGTGCTCCGTATTGCTCTTATAGATGGTTTGAAATAGGTTTCAAATCTCACTTTTAGGTTAGAATATCACGAAACCCTGGAATGGTAGAAAAATTCTGTCGCCAGATTCTGATTTATTAATGACTAATCCATAGTCTAGCATTATCCAAAATTTCGCTAACCTGCACCATGTAATCTCGAAGTAAATCTGGTTAAATAGGCATAAAAAGAGCTGACAATCAAAATTCGAAGCTAAATTAAATGTATATTTATTTATTAACAATAATTTTAATGTAATAAAGTCAAAATAAAAACAGGAACTATAGGCCAAAATCCAATAACCGTTAAAAATATATTTTCAATTTTTATTTATTCGATATTAACATGAAAGAAAGCGATAACTATTTATCAGCTTTATAGGCATTATCGCCTCATCATCGTATTCAGACTGAGTCATAATATAGGCATATAAAACCATTGGTTACATTTCGGCAAATTTGCTTTTTGAGTTCTTCGGCAATGTTTCGCAGCACGAACGGATCCTAAGGGGAATCGGTTTTTAGGATTCAGCCACCTACTTACCAATGAAAATCTTATATATAAACCCTGCTTTAAGAAATCTCTGAATTCGTTACTGGTTGAAAGTATATGATACAAAAATCTTCATATTTTGATCATTTGGCAGGTGGCGTTTATTTTGTAGCTTCTCCTATTTTCTTTTTCTTAGTTCTATCCATAACGGCATCATATTTCGCTCGTTTTTTATTGGCGGTCGTCCACGTTCCGATTTTTGAGTTGTGGTTGGTTGTAATGGCCCGATGGCAGACAAAAGCAAGGATAAGCTGGATGCACCAGGCATTGTGATGTTGATGGTTCTTCGGATGAAGTCACTCCAGTTTCTGTACCCACATTTGGTGGTAAGCCGTAAGCCTTTTTCACTTACTCGCTCTTCCAGAAAAAAGGGGCAGGAATGCACGATTTGATTTTTTGTTTTCGATTTTCATTGCTGTTTATGTTTTGGTTAAGATCACGTAATCAGTGAGTGATTTCTTGATTTATTTGTTCGCTTGTGAAGTAACATTTTCGGATCTTAATATGTATGCATAAAAATTGGAGAGAAATTGTCATTTCCTAACCCAGTAATGCCTAGCGGTGCCATATGGTACCTCAAAAACAATTTTTTTCTCAAGTTACTTTTTTGATCTATCTACTTTGGTTCCCGCTCATTCTTAATAGGTTAAGTATCAATTCAAAATTAATAAATATATAAGTAATTTACAATTTTTTCTTGGACTTATTTACCTTTTTTAGTATCGTTACCAGCTTCATTCGAAAGATTCGGATCTCTTTCTCTTCAAACATTTTTTCAATTTCTTGAATTATGTTAATGACATGAGGGAACGAAAATGGAGCTCCATATTTGTTCTAGCAATAGGATTTGAAGTTTTCTGCTAAGAATCTTTTTGAATTGAAAAATCTTTCAAGTTGCGTTAACTTTAAATAATAGAAAGTTTACTTTTTATGATACATTTACAGCATGAATTTCTTTTATTGACAAGATGTAATAATTTCACCTCAACTGCCATATTGACATATCGTCGCCTGAGAATTGATTTGGTGTATAGGCATACGAATTTGTACACACATACGCCAAATCAATTCTCAGGCGACGATATATATGTATGCAAGTGCACACAAACAAACATATACATACATATACATACGTGCATGAACTATTACTAACTAAAGTGAACGTCAAACATCAAGAAAGTTGGTGACACTTGCAGTTGTAGAGTTGCTGCCGTAAGTGCTTAACAATATAAGTAAGCAGCAGCAATTGCTGCAACAAATTGGAAAAGCAATTTTCAATTTATTACACAATTGAAATATTTGATTTGACATACACATATACCCATGCATGCATACATATACACACGCATAGAGTGACATATGCAAGTATGAATTGACATTTCTTGAAAAAAAAAAAAAAAAAAAAAACATAATCGAATTGCATTGTCGCGTTAAATATTTGTATATAAAAAAAAAAAAATAAATAAAAATGTTTTGAGAAAGAAAAATGCAACTATATAACAATTTTTGAAAAGTTTATTTAGAAATTGTTAGTTTTGTTGTTGTTATGATTTGTTGATACTTGTTCACAAGTGAAATGTCAATTCAATTTTTTCTTAAACGCTTGCTTATTTTGAAAATACTTAAATGTTTATATATTCGTACTGATTTTGATTGCAAAGTTATTTTTTATTTAAACTGCATTCCACTAGTTATACTATAAGTGGTGCTGACAATAATTTCATTTGTAAAAATTATGTACTATTTTCATTGAAATTGAAGGCAACAATTTTTTTCCCTAAAAAAATTTATTGGTATTGGAATTATTTAAAAACCGCCTCAGCCAACAACGACCTTGACCACAGAACCGAATAGAAGAGTAGCATGCATGTAGCGAACATATGACCAACATGGGTTTCGTCGATGAACCTTGCTTTGAGGATGAAATTGACACAACCCATTATTTTTAGTTTGTAATGCAAAAAATCGATAAGTTAAGCCAAATGACTGATTTTTATGTAAAAACCCCGGTTTTTATCGAGTAATGTTTATGAAAGATGTTGTGAAGACGAGCTCTGCTCATTTTATTCTTCATCTAAAACCTTTTAAGTTTCTTAAAGAACTTAAAAATTTATGGGCGTAAGATTTCAATCTAAACCTTCTAAAATCTATTTCTTTTAAAAAACTTGATCCAACCCAGGGCCGTAGACAGAAATTTTTTTCGGGGGGGGGTTTTCAGAAAATATTCATAAATAATTTTTATCAAACTGATTTTGAATTACAATAAATTAAATCAATGATACATTTGATGGACCCTATAAAATTAAAATTTTAGGAAACATTTTCCGATTTTTTTTTATTCTTAACCCTAAAAAAATGGCCAAAAGTGACAAAAAATTCCCAGAATAATCAAATTAAATTTTTTCAAATAAATATTATTCAATTTGCATTCTAGTGCATTTTTTTTTTTATCGTGAGGGACATAATTTCATTAACTCATTGACTTCCCACTACTGATGATGTACCCAACCTCAAAAAAATTACTAAAAATAGTAAAGGCTCATTTTTTCAAATGATCATCATTGGGAATTTGAGCCATTATCAATGATAAGGAACCCGGATGAGGTTGGCTTATATTCCCTGAATTTGTGAAGTCACAGCATTGAAAGAGATCTTTCTAGTCGTGGTGCTCTGAGCAATAATGCGTTAAAAAATTAATTTTAAGATGGATTTTGCTAATAAGATGAAGTTTTTGCGAAAGAATTTTTCACGTTGAACACGAATCTGGGTCAAAACTTCCCATCACGTCACGTTTAAGGAAAAAATTGGGGTTCAAGTAAGTCTTATTTTACAAGGATCCGATAATTTTTTTATATTTTTATTAATTTTTAAACTTTTTAAACTGATTCAGGACGAAAACTTAAATCAAAAACAGTTACTGACCTAGAAAAACTATGAATGCAGGAGCAATCAGTATCACCTTCTCTTTTTGAATTCGTAGTCAAACCTCAAGTCGAAGAAAACAAATCGGATTTGATCGCATAGTGTAATTAAGATTTCAAATTTATTTTTTATATTTGATTTTTTAGAAAAAAAAACCGATGGAAGTAAAAAATATTGTTAAATAGATTTTATTTTGACTTTTTTTCCATCCATTGGCAATTAATCTCAAAAATTAGAATAAAGTTTTCACATTTCGGGGGGGGGGGGGGGGGGTCAGAACCCCCAAAACCCTCCCCCTAAATACGGCCTTGATCCAACCAATCAAATTCAAACCTGAAATCAGAATATTATTATATTATTGACCTAGGTTTAAGTTTTAATTAAGTTTAATTAAGCCAAATTTTTTTTTCAAAATCTGAAGTGATATAGACTTTCGAAAGAGCGGCACCACCAATTAACTCCTATATGAAATAACTCCTAATCGAAAAAAATTAAATAACTCCCAAAAATCTTAATATGAAAAAAATTAGGAGATATTTCATATTTTATTGGGAGTTACAGTGAAATAACTCCTAATCGGCAAAAATTTTAGGAGTATTTTCATTTTTCCATTAAAAATTATTTTATTTTATATTAGGAGTTATTTCATAATGAGATGAAATAACTCCTAATGTTATTTCATAATGAGATGAAATAACTCCTAATGAAGAAATGAAATAACTCCTAATGAAAAGATGAAATAAGTTCTAATATTTAAATATTTAATATATTTCAATTTCGTAATGTTGTTTTTTGAATACAATACAAACTTTGCACTTTGTATTTTGGCATCAAAATTTAATTCCTCGTACTAAAAATCCAAATATATCAAATCCAGATATCTCAAAACGGGCAACGGAAATTCGACCAAAGAAATTTCGACCAAAAAAAAAAAATATTATTCTTTTAAACTCTCAAAAATTTAATCACAAAGTCGAATTTTTTACTATTATCTTTTTTTATTCTCAAAAACCTATACAAAAAAAAAAAGAACTTAATACAATTTCTTGTTTTCAAAATTAATATATTGATTGAAAAATTATTTTCTGTAACTACCGTTGTAGTACCTCATATGGTTGTTGTTGTTCAAGTCATAAAAAATTTAAAATTTGGCTCAAATTCCTTTTACTTAAAAAAATAATAATAATTTAGTTTTAAATAGGAATTTGGGCCGAAAAAACTTCTGGTCGAACTTCCTTTTCTAAAGTGTATTTCAACCAATATCAAAAAGGAATTCCGACCAAAATGTTTTGGCCCGAATTCCTTGGGTGAATTTCCAAAAAAAAAAACAATCAAATTCGGCCAAAAACTTATTTTGGCCTAAATTCCTTCTTTTTTTTTTTTTGTTAGGAATTCTTTTTTAATTTCGGTCGAATTTCACAGAGCCTAAATAGTTTCTTTGGATTTATTCCATTCGCAAAACCAAACAGTGTGGTGATTAGACGTTTAGGTGCCGTCACTGTAGAATGAATTTATTATAGAGGGTGGAACAATATCGAAATTAATAATATCCATATTTAGCCTAAGTACCTCGTGGTGTTTCTTTGAAAAGTTTACAGGATAAATTTCATTTATTTTTGCTCAATTAGGAGTGATTTCATTTTGAATTAGGAATAAACCCATTTTTGCATTAGGAATTATTTTATTTCATTATGAAATAACTCCTAATTGCAAAAATAACCCCTAAAAATTAGGATGTTTTTCATTTTTGTATTATAAGTTATTTCGTTTTTTGTTAGGACTTATTTCATTTTTCAATTAGGAGTTATTTCGTGGAGCCGAAAGAGCTCATATCGTAAACTTTGTATGTCTGTACGATTTTGCCAGCTTAACCCTCTAGTTCCCAAATTTTTGATTGATTTAAAAGAAAATTGGGATTGATAAATTTTGATGTAAAAAGTATAATCTGATCTCAAAAACCTAAAAAAATTAAAGGATGTGGTTTTATGAAGCCGAAAAAGTTGAATGCCTAAAAGTAATAGTTGTTAAAAAAAACTTTTTATCAATTTGTTTTAAGTAATTCAATATTTTGTATAAAACAATCGAAGTCCTAGCTACTCAATCGAGTATCTAGCTACTATGACGGAAAGTATTTCATTAATTTTTTTCACTTTTATATCAACTTCAATCAAAATAATTAATTTTCCTGTTTTTCACAAATTTTTGACTTTGATTGTCGCTAACGTCTGCAATACGTATCATAACTAATGCATTTGTTCAAAAGTTTGGGGAATTCCATAAACGATATGATAAAATGTAGCAACAAAAAACTATTAAGGTGGTAATTACACCCGTTTTGATGAAGACTGTCTAGAGACATGCTTGGGAACTTGAGGGTTAAGAAGACTACACTACTTGCTGCCTAGTCCATTTTTGATTATTCTGTCCATCAATCGAGTCGAACCGCTGTAATTCACTCCTGTTTACCATAGAAAATTTTGGGTATTTGAAGTTAGGTTACGTTCTAATTCAGCTGAAGAACTATCGACAAATCGTAACAAACTCTTCTTCCATTCAAAAATTTGTAAAAAAATTTATTCTATTTTGGTAAATTTATAATCTCTAATATATGCTCATACTACGGTGGAAGATCAGAACTGGACTCCAACAAAAACAGCTAAATTTTGGAAGAAATATTTGATGTACTAAGTTTCTGTCTTAAAGTTTTGTTTCATTAACTTTTCGGAGGTGAAAAAGTTTGATTAACACCTTTAACTGTCTAACAGTCGAAACTTTACAGCAGTAGGAAGAATAAATATCATATTCTCACTTAATAATCGCTAATTAATCCTCGGTTCTTATAAAAAACTGTTGGAACGAAAATTATGGGTTTTGTTGTTACTTTATAGATAAAAAAACAATCACAACTTGAATGCTTATAGAAAAGATTGTGCTCTGTTTATGATAAGGAGTGAGATAGAAAAAAACTTAACACACGTTTTAACTAATAATTTTTTTTTTGGGTGTAAAATTTAAAAATTTCTTTGATCTAGTTATCTTTCAAAAATATGTCAGTTGTTATTTTTAAAGGCAAACATGTTGAGTTATTGTGAGTTTGATCAAAATGAGTGAAGAAAAAGAAGTACGTCTTAAAATGTTTAAAAATTTTCAAAAAAATCCAAATTGGTTCTACAAAAAGTTGGGCAAAGAATTGAAGGTCTACCGTCAAACTGTTTCCAATGTTATTAAACAGTTTCAAGGGAATTTGACCATCGATAGGAGACCTGGTGCGGGAAGAGAACAAGGACCACATGATATTGGAAAAAATAAAATAGAAAGCATATTGAAAAGATCTCCAAACACATCTGGTAGAAAAGCTGCTCGGTTAGCCCAGTGCTCTGACTATTTGGTGCGAAAAGTTAAAGCCAATGCAGGTTTGAAAACATACAAAGTCCAAAAAGTTCCAGACAGGAATGCTGCAAAAAATTTAGACGCCAAAAGTAGGGCTCGGAAATTTAAATCGAATTTCATACAAAAATATTCATGTTGTAAAATGGACGACGAAACGTATGTACTGGCAGATTTTACGCAGCTTCCGGGTCAAAATTTCTATGGTGCTGATGCTCGAGGAAATGTCGAAGAACAATTTAGAATCCAAAAGCAGACAAAATTTCCTAAAAAGAAGCAAGTCATTTGTTATAGTGGGCTCTATTAATACCGAAATATACATCAAAGAATGTTTGAAAAAAAGACTTCTTCCATTCATAAGAGAGCACAAAGTGTCCACATATCTTTGGCCCTATTTGGCATCATGTCACTACGGCAAGAAAGCTGTGGAGTGGTACCAAAGTAATAACATAGTTTTTGTACCAAGAGAGGCCAATCCTCTAAATTATCCGGAGCTGAGACCAGTGGAGAGATATTGGGCTCTGGTGAAAAGAAACTTAAAGAGCACAAAAAAGGTGTCCCAAAATATCGAAGATTTTAAAAGGAGATGGGCAAACTGTTCCAAAAAAGTGTCTGAAACAACTATCAAATCTCTAATGGAAGGCTTACCAAAAAAAGGTCCACGTGTTCATAAATAGTGGTTAGAACTATAAAAGTTATATTTTTCTGTAATCTGTAAAATATTATCAATTAAATTAAAAAAAAATCAAAATTCTAAGATCAACCGTTTAAAAATTTTTGAATTTTATATATGTTAAGATTTTTTCGATCTCACTCCTTATGTTAATGTGTTATTTTGTAAAAATTTAGTTTTATTTAAGATACTCTCCCCCAGTTGGGTTCAATGTAATTTATTAAATTAAACACGCCTACTCCATTTCTATACTATAAACATAAAATAGTAACCGCCTACTAGTTCGTATTTCTTTCTAATGTTTTGATTTATATATCACATATTAAACAAACGAACAAAGAAAAAAATCATTTTAAGCTCTTCAAAAAACGCCCTTCAATTACATTAAATTGCATTTAGGATATATTTTTCCAATTTTCTTAATACACAATCAAAACGATAAATTAAATTACAAATAATTTTTCTTTTTCATTGTAACTAAAATGAAAAGAAAATGTAGCCAAAAAAAAATATTTATACAAATATACAAACTTAAATGAAAATGTTCGCCTCGCCAACATGCCCAACAAATTGCAACATAACATGTCAACAACAGCAACCAACTACATTCAGGCATTAGATACGAGTTTGTATTTGCAGTTGTATAAATGTACACAAAGGCAGTGAGATGTGCAATAGAATGCATTCCGATGCACATGTGAGCAATCGGCAAAGCGCAGCTTTCTATACCCCAAAGTACAACCAGTTTCTTTCTTTTTTATATGACATGTCCGGGAAAAGATGAATAACTTTTTCGTTTTCAAAAGAAGCGTAGTTCACACTGAACACACAACTTCACTCAATTACTTGTTATGTACACCAAAGAAACGATTGGCTTCGTTCACTCGTATATGACGAACTTAAATTGCTTCCAATCTGCTCTTAAAAGGCGTACATTTATTTGAACAAGAATGTGAAAGCACATTAATTTTGCCGTGGGGTTTTTTAGTTAAAAGCTAAGCAGAGATTTTTTTTTTCTACTTTCGCCTCAATTTTTTTTTTTTTTTTTTTTGTGGTTGACAGTAAGAATAAGAAAATTGTTGTCTAATGTAGGAAAGATACAAAATATTCTTGCAGAAAAACGGGAGATTTCCTGGTTTGTTGACATATTATTTTTCTTTCTTCATCCCTTCGATTATTTTTTATTTTTTGGGTTGAACATCTTAAGATTTATTTACACTTACGTGAATGTATTTGGCCATAAGAAGTGCTTATCCAGAAATGGACGTGCTTGTGTTAAGTATGTGGGCACTTGGGTGTAATGTATGTCCTACAAATACATGTTTAATGTAATAGTGCGGGTATTTTCATGTTTATTGTAATAACGTAGTAAAGTGAGTTTTATATATGAAATTGAATTACAATTTACTATTACTTATCTGTTATTGAATTGAATTTTTAGGTACTTTTAAATTTCTTCAAAACAATGTCTATACTATGACTAGGCTTCCAAAATTCGAAAATAAACAAATTGAGGGTACTAAACTCTTTGGTAGAATCAGGATCTGACCGTAAAACTTTGATTTAGAGGATAAACCAGGACTTTGGCAGTTTACAGCCGGTTTTCTTTCGAGAATGCACACATAACTACTTAGATAGTCTGCTCTTAGACGGTGAGACTAATCTCATCAGATTTTTTTCATTGAAGTTTCATGTTGCTCTTACACCGTGAGATTAGTTGCATGAAACTAGTTTTCGTCACTATGGAAAAAGATTGCACTACAAAAATGTAACAAAAAAGTAAAATCATTCATCTTTCGGTTTTCGATTTTTTCCTAATTGGATTTTTCTTCGTCAAGTTATGGTTGACGAAAATGTTGTGGCCAGAGTCTCAAAATATTTACTTTGGCTCTGGTGTCGGAAAATGTCAGGCCAGGGTAAATTTTATTATCTGATACCTTCATTAAGTATATAAATTTAAAATCTATAACATTATTTTGGAAAGTGGGAGCCCAGGTCAAAAAAACTACCTAACTATGTGAAATTCATTACCTAATTAATAAAGAAGACAACTGTTGATATTAATATATCCCAAGAGGAAAACATATTCGCTGGTTTAGGATAAAAATTGCATTAAACAATCTTATGAATTTTGTGTGAACCAAATATGGCAGCTTATGTCTATTTATTTGATATGAATCAGTGCCTTACCTTTTACCAACCATTTTTTTTTGTTTTTTGTTCGTTCGTTTTAAGATGGAAATCTTCATAGAAGATAGCAGAACTCCTGTTCTACGGTTATGTCGGATTCCTACCGACTAAAACCACCTCCTTCGTCTCAGTTCAGTTCTCGATCTGTTCCTGCTATCCTGTTCTCCTTCTCTTTCAGTGGCACGAGGCTTGATCATAATCGGCGCCGCCATTGTGCATGTCGTCTTCCATTTTCCCACCGATTCGCCCATCTGTATGGTAAAATTCTCCAGTGTTGGTGTCCTGCCAAAGACTTGCCTCAGCTCCTCCCTATCGTTTTTAAAGCGTACGCAATGAAATAGCACATACCTCGGGTTTTCATTTTCATTCGGACATGTTGGACAGTATGGGTCATCGTCATGTCGTAATCTATGCAGGCACTCCTTAAAGCACCTATGGCCGCTTAGCAGCTGCGTGATGTACGATCCGTTGATACTAATTCGCAATGACGGGAATCGTAAATGCGTAAATGCCCATCGCCTTTTTGTAGAGCACTCCCAGCGCTGCTGCCTCTCCGATATAGATCGTTGACGTTCTTCCATTTTTAAAATTCCCGTGGGTCTTTCTCCTGCTTTATTACAGGGCCTCTTGAACGTGTTTGTCTATGGGCAACTTTCCCGCATGACACATATCGCGTCTTGTGTTACGGTTCAGAAAGCACTGGACACCCTCAATGCGCTTAGACTTTGGATACAATATTTCCTTATAAAATTTTGATAGCGAACCTTTTAATACTTACAATGAAATCGTAACAGGTGATGAAGCTTGGTTTTTTAAGTGCAACCTGGAAATCAAAAAGTTGCCCATGGTAGAGAGTTCAAAAGTAGAAAATCCATCTCTTAAAGCAAGACAATAAAAATCACCAAGAAAAGTGATGTTGTCGACTTACTTCATCAGGGCAAAAATTGTAAATGCTTACTTTGGAAACTGAGTCAGACTGGGTAGCTCCTAAGTGGTTAACAGAAAATATCTTACCGCAAGGTTTAAGAAATTTCTTAGACGATTTTGGGGAATGTTTTGAAAGGAGTATCTACTTAAGAATTGCATTGAAATTCATGTAAGTTATGAAGAGAAGATAAACAGTTATAAAAGTTGAAGGTATGAAGTAAAACTTTATTTATCTTTTCTTTTTTTTTCAACCAACTTAGCGAACTTTTGTTAGTCTCCATTTTAGATAACAGAAGATGCCAGCACCAACTTTACCGCCCTGATTATACTTGCTTGTGTAAGGCTGGATTGAGTTTTTATCAAATTTCAAATCATGTTTGTCTTTTAGGAATAAGAATGCCGAACGTATCATCGACTACACTATGCGACAATTTTCGGGATATCGAAATCAAACCGCACCGGGCTATTTTTTTCTGAAAATATACATATCCAATAGCAAAACCCTAGCTGGGCTTGTAAAAGTTAGCTCAATATTTTTTTTTTTTAATATTTTTTGAATTTTTTGAGCCTAAGGCCATTTTTGGGTTTTTCATATACCCCAATTTTGAATTATAAATCTATTTTTTTTTTGGATATATCGGATGTATGTCATCGTGATTTTTTTTAGAAATGTCTTTTATGTACAAATAAACCCATTTTGTAAAGAACCCATATCCTGAAACCCAATTTTTGAAACTAAATGTTAGAAAAATTTATTTAAAATTCCTTGCCACTGCTGCTGGCAAAAATGTACTAAAACGAACTAGAAAAAGTAATTTATAAAATACCAATACTAAATTGAACTTAAATTTGGTGGAATATCGTTTTTGGTACGAAATCTTTGGAAAATCTGTAGGAAAAGTTTAAATAGATAAAAGAAAATTTTAGAAAAGTAGCACAGGCTACGTTTTTTCTTGATTTTATTACAAAAAAATAAACTTTTTTATACCAAAACATTAGAGACGAGCTCTTTTTGATAATGGACCATTTCCAACATCATCATCTGAATTATCTGATTCATCACCAGAGAATTCCATTCCGTCCACTTCTTTTTCTTTGTCTCGTTCTTCATTTTAATTTTCATTTTCTTCGTGGTCGTATTGAAAAATATGTTTACTCCATCAACATGTTTCGGCTGATATGGCATCTGGATATCGTTTTCCTCTGTATCTGAAGTGAATGGCATTGCAGGTTAATGATAGCGCACTTCCAGCTCATCTGATTCGGTCAACTGTCGACTGAAGTAGCCCAAATGGTGATGAAGAAGGTGAATTTTTAGCGATATATCGACTTCAATTTTGGAAAAAGCATCCAACATTCTTCGCATATATCCTTCATAATTGGCAGAACGATGTTTGTCTAAAAGTCCAACGATGATTTCTCTTATTGACGTCCACGCAACTATTTCATTATCTACCAAAGCCCTGTCAAAGTGTTCAGACTTTACCAATTTCCGAACATCAAGACCATTTGAGCAGAACCCCTGAAATATGCAATCGAAATGTTACAGTCGGAACTAAAACCGAGAACT
This sequence comes from Toxonevra muliebris, assembly GCA_963691655.1. Lineage (NCBI taxonomy): Eukaryota > Metazoa > Arthropoda > Insecta > Diptera > Pallopteridae > Toxonevra > Toxonevra muliebris. Next base: position 142,295,580 of record OY829326.1, read on the forward strand.
GTAATTGTTTCGCCGAAATCGGCATTGTGTAAATGTGCAAAATTCTATTTTATTTCACATTTATCTAAAAATTCACGTTAAGAGTATCGATTTTCAGTAAATTTAAAATAAAAATATTATTGTATATGTTTGGGAATAAATGTGTCTTATCGCTTTTTAATTTTACATCACTGATTCTCGGAAAAATGCTACGTAAAAATAAATACTTCTAGTACATTTTAATACATTTTTGATAGAAGAAGTAGTAAGAACTTTTAAATATTTTCGAAATTAATGTGAAACAATTCCAAAAAATTGCAATTTTCTAACATTTGGTCTCAAAAATTGGGTTTTAGGACATAGGTTCTTTATAAAATGGGTTTATTTGTACATACCTTAAACGACATTTCTAAAAAGAATCACGATGACATACGTCGGATACAACCAAAAAAAATCTATTTATAATTCAAAATTGGGGTATATGAAAAACCCGAAAATTGCCTAAGGCTCAAAAAATTAAAAAAAAAATTCGAGCTTACTTTCCAAATTCAGCGAGGGTTTTTTTTTTAAATCAATTCTCTATCTGAGAATCGAAACCGTTGAGAACTGGTCCTTCGAGCATTTAAGAACTAAGTCAAGGAAGTGACTCATTTAATTATAACAATCCATTTGGACATTTTTTAAGAATTTAACCCCCATATGGGAGTTCCAGGCAGCTGGAACTCCAGTCTAGCACTCATTCACCAAGCCACGGGGGTGACCCGGGTTTTGCTATTGGATAGGTATATTTTCAAAAACAAATTGTCCGGTGCGGTTTGATTTTTGGTGTTGCACAGTGCTATGAATTTAAAATCATTATCTAGAATCATGAATTGTCTTGTCCTACCCATTCCGTTTTAGGGCAGAACTTTCTATGCTTTGGTAGCCATAAGTGTTATGAAATGCAGAGTGAAGAAATTTTTTGGATTTTCTGAGTTTGGTTCAAAAAGTATTTAAAGAATCCAATTTCTTTTTTTTTATTAATTTTTTAACTTCCTTACACGCAAAGAAAAAATTCGTTTCTCAGAAACGAAATTTTCACTAAACGAACTTCGTTCATGGAATGTTTTCATAATGAACGAACATTTATTTATCATAAACGACTGTATTCGGTTGCCATGAACGAAGATTATTCATCATAAACGGTTCAATTCTTTCACAACCGAAAAACGTTTTCGACAAACGATTCTATTCCGTTGCCATGAACGAACATTTATTCATCATAAACGGTTCAATTCTTTTACGATGAACTAAAAACATTTGCAATATTTCCCTGAAAAATCTAAAAAAGAAAGCAACAACAATTTTCATATGTACATTAGCATTTTATTGTGGTTTTTGTTTAAATAAAATTTTCTGATTAAAAACTAGAGAAAGTGTATGAAATTTACATAAAATTATATTATTACAATTTTTGTATTATTTATTACTTATAAATCACACACTTTTATTTGTTTTTTATAAACATTACGCACTTTTTTATAGACAAAAAGAAATGTGATGAAATAATTTCAATGCACAAATAAAATTCTTCAATAATGCGTTGACAAATGATACTTCCCGTTATGTTGTGTTGATTTGTTGTTGTCTGGAGTTTGAATGTAAGCGTCGCTGCTGCTTCTTTTTGCGACGAGAGCGAGGTGAGAGGAAAACGAAAATAAAAAGAGAAGAGAGTTGTGGACTTTCGTTTAGCAGAAACGTTTTTTTCCATTTGCCAGAAAAGAAAATTGCCTTAATTTTATCGTGGACGAATTTTCGTTCATCATAAAATTGTTAATCTTTTGCAGAAAACAGTTTTGGTTTCTGCAAACACGGCAACGTTCCTCAGAAACGTTTTTGTTCAGCGTAAAAGTAATATATTCTCCACAAACGGGCGATAAACGTTTTTTTTCTTTGCGTGTAGTTTTAAAGCTCAATACTACGCAATAAACTAAAGTTCGTAATCAACAATTTCCAGATTAACTACATAGGTGCCTAAAAGTTTATAATCGCAATTTTTTTCAAACTTCTTGGCACCAATTTTTAGTTTTTATTTTTTAGGTATTCCCGTTGGGATTTCAATTTCCACTTTTCCCTAAACCAACTCCATATAAAGTAAAAGTAAAACCAAAATATCCTTGTGAGTAGCAGGAAAATACAGGAAATTTTATTTCATAAATTTCCTTACAAAATTATTACTGAATTTGCATTTTATTAATAAAAAGCTAGTAACGAAAAAAGAAAATAAATTCGAAAAAATGGAAAAATTATCTGCATTCAAATGGAAATTTTTACGCTTTTAGATTATTTTATAAATGGGGAAAAAATATAAATGTATATAAAGGAATGTGAATGAAAAATGTGAAGATGAATTAATTTCTTATTGCTGAATTTGTATATTTTTTTTTTTTTACCATGTAGTTAGAGAGTGAGTAATTTTTTTCATGTTCGTTTTTGTTGTTGGCTTCTTTTTTTTCATACTTATTTTATAATAATCTTTTATATCAATAACAATTTTCATGCAAATGAAAAATTTCTGCTTATTGAGCACATTTTTCTTTCATTCATTCAGTTATTCATTCATTCATTCAGCCATTCATAGATTCAAAGTAAATATACAATTTATGAATTGTTGATTACTTTGATGCTGTTCTTTAGAAAGGAAAATGAAAAATAATTTGAAGTACCTGTACATATTGTCGGTCCCGAGGTAAAACTCATTAAGTTACTTATTTGAAAAATAGAATAATTAAGATTTTGCAATTATTTGATCTTTGAAAATGAAATGGAAAATAGAAGTAATTCAATTTGGAAGCTTAGTTGTATTTATATTATTAATTTTCTAAAATATTCATTCACACATGCTACCACTCGCAAAGAAATATACTAGTTATTAATAGGAAAAAGGTTCATTTTATTTAAAAAATTTATTCAGAAAAACATGTAACAATATAGAAGTAGAGCATTTATATTTATTACATACAAATTACAATAGAAAGTAAATTTCATAACAAAATACTCATATTTTATTTGCACCCAAAATGAAATAATAATAAAATTGTGATATGATCTGCGAAAGCATCAAAAGATGACATGAATGAATGTCACATCAACATCATCACCATTGTCATCATCATATGTCATATGTGACATATGCGCTGTTGTTGTTGACATTCCAAAATTTTTCGTCAAAATTATTTCTCTATGAAAGGTAAACGAAAAGCGGCAGCTGTTTTGGCTTCCAAGGAAATTGCTCTGATTGAAGTTGCCAGGAATATGAATACTTTATTCACCCTATATAATAATAATAATACTTAAAAAACAAAAACATTTGTTTTTAAGGGTGTAAATTTATGCGTAATTAATTATTTACTAAATTATTTTAAAAACTATTTGAAACTAAAATGATGTGATAAGAAGTTTTCCGAAGACCCTGGTAACCCAGTGCTACTTTCAATTTATTATTATTACTTTTCTTTTTATAAATAAATAAATTTTTAGGGAGAAAATATTTAGGCGATGTATGTTTGAGTGTTTAGTAGAATGATTCCATATTTTGTAGAAAAAAGAGAGTACAAAAATGAGGTGTGCGCTAATTCCTAGGAGAAGTCGCATTATTTTTTTCAAATAACAAATGTAATTTGGCAAAATTTGGATTTGTGCCAGATCCTAGATCCAAAAATCACATTTTCAATTAAGTTTATGAAGAATCATCATTTGACCGCTGTAGTTTTCCATTGGTTCACGAAAAATTCTAGGGTGTAAGAATTTGGTGGGGTTGCCACATATGCTGATGAATTCCCTCATTTAATACATATTCTCACCTCTTGCATTCTGGACAACCTGAGCGACCTAAGCGAAGATGAAATATTTAACCATCGCGTGAGTTTAGGTTGAGCCAGTGCAAGAGAGGACTTTTGTGGCGCCGCTCTGACATACTGAGGTTAAAAGCTACTGGAGCTGCTCCTTTATAAGTATTCTCCTCAGGTTTATGAGGACTCCAGAGTGCCGAAAAGGTTCTGATAATGTCTGTACACAAAATGAGCAGCAACAGAAAAGTTCTATTCTTTCATGTTAGGTTGGCGAGAAGCGGTAACCATTCTAAAATGGGAAATCCATGGATCGACAAGGGCAGGGAAGCAAAAAAAATCGAAATTTTTCTTCTTAAGTCTTATTTAATGGTTTGAAAAGATGTTTAATAACGTTAGAAATATCGTCAAGTCGTATTAGTTAATGTGGTGGACTGTTATGAAAAGTCAAAAAAAAAAAAAAAAAAGGTTAGGTTAGGTTGGAGTCGCAGCCTTCTGCAAGAAAGCACACTTAAGCACTAGGCACATTTTGTTTTGATATCTACAAAATCCAGAATTATTAAAATGTGTTCTGTAAATAAATTTGATTGCGTCATGCTTTTTATAAAAAAGACGGAAAATATTTTCTTTATTGATTTTGAAGTTCGAGAAAATTAATTTTTGCCTCGATGTTACCCGTACAGGTGAAAAATCGAATAAAAATATTTTTTTCCCATCTCGAGCCATCCCTATCAAAAATATCACACAGAAAAAATATTGAAAGCCGAATAGAAATAACCTACAGTTTTTGCCGAATCCGAACGACGATGTGAAAAGCCATTATCACCAAAGAGAAGGTGTCGTATAGAAAAATTTGTAGTTTATATTTGCCTCAATAGAGGCACACCACAAAGAGGTGTACTATCTCCTCTTATTTGGAAGTAAGTAACGTAGACTATATTTGCTCTGCCCCTAACTCAAACCCCGCGTTCTTCACCCATACCCCCAGTACGGAGGAATGGGTAAATGGCGAGGTGGTCACTGACAATTCAATTGACATCTATACATATGGGTCTAAATTGGAGGAAAGAGTCGGCTGTTGCATTTTCTCTAGTAAGCTGGGTCTCAGACTCTCCGCCTTCCGGACCATAGCAGTATCTTTCAGGGGGAAGTAATGGCTATAATTCAAACCTCCAAATGGGTTTTTTCTAACGATCCATTCGACAGGAATATTACCATTTACACGAACAGCCAGGCGGCGATAAAATCCCTTGCTGGTGTTTTCACTACATCAAAGCTTGTCCTTGAATGCCGATCTTCACTCAACTCTTTGTCAAACCACTCTCAGATTTACCTATATTGGGTACCTGGCCACATCCATATATCAGAAAACTGCGAGGCCGACGAGTTAGCTAAACCGAGCTCGCAGCTTACTGATATATCTCCTTCCTATACCACTGGTGTCCCTTTTACTTAAACTACCTTGAAGAAGCAAAAAGATCCTAGATAGCGGAGCACACTTGTGGCACTACCAGGCTAACATGAACCACTATGGACAATAAACGTACTAGACAGCTACTCCATCAGCATTACTACTTCGATGCTCACGAGACACTGTATAATGGGGAGACATGCCGCACGACTGGGACTGCCATTCAATGACTTCTGTCGGGGTTGCGGCTCCGAGGAAGAAGAAGAAACAGTACTCCATTTTATGTACGAATGCCCATCTCTGGCTAAGAGAAGACTAAAACTCCTGGGCTCACCTACCTTCACTAGTCTGTCCGAGCTATCTTCCATAAATATTAAGGACATAGCCAGATTCAATATGGAATTCTCTTGGTTCTCCACTCCGTAAATGGGGCAGTCGCGCCGAAGTCGATTTTTGGAAAATTTTAAAACAATTATCCTTGAATGGGGATAAAATCCATGGAAAGGTTAACCCCACAGTATCTATCAGTAGCTACTAGGATAATGCCGAGATATAATTCATTTAACATTCATTTAACGGTTGTAGAAGCTCGAATTAACTTTTTGAACTAATGACTTCATAATCAGGGGATCAAGCTGAATGTCAAGGCATAAAATGTTTTTTTTTTTATTGGTACGGTTTGGACGACCCGAAATTCAGGCACTGCGACCTTGAAGATCATTTGTACCATAGACCCACATAAAGATAAAAGGCGATCAGCAATTCTGATGAAAGCTAGAACATATTTTGTGGTAGAGGTTTTAATTTCGTTAACTATTAAAACCGCTTTGCTAAAAATATCCCTTCATTATCCAACGACATCTCAATTCAAGTTTGGTGAGGAAGTGGTCTCAAAAGGGCGCTATAGCGCTTATTGTGATTCATAGTAGGTCTGGGTCAGTGGATCAGTCACTTTCACCAACCAATCAGCGACATCTCACTCAGAATGTGAGATGTCATCTCATCGTCATCATATATGTCTCGTTTGACTGGTCCTTCATCGACTTACGCTTTTCGATATCGACAATTACGAGTATATAGTTATTTAACTATTCATAGTTTACAAAACCTTTACTTTCCTATATGCGGGTCTCCTTGAATGACATTTTAAAACTAAAAGATTAAAATCATTTAAACTTTTAATAAGTTAAATGTGTACAATGGCAGAGTAAACTCGAGCAAAGAATTGATAACTAATGAATTGTGGACAATTCAACCCTTATTTCAGCAAATGAAATATAAACAAACACTGAATTCCACTACATACAAGAATAAGAACATAAAACATACCAATGCTTTACTCTGTACGCCATCATCTACCCCAAATGCGAGGGGAAAAAAACTTCTCAGTTTGCAAAATGCATTGAAAAAGCTCTTTTCAGTTGCTTTGCTTGAAAGCTATTTTGTTTGCAAACTTTTTACATACGCCGCCATTATTACGCGCGTAATGTAGTGCGGACCGCAACCCTTTTTTCGCGTATTCATTGCATTTTGAAGTTGAAGGATTTTCGAAATTGATATGTGAGGATTTTTTCTTGTACGTACAAAAAATTCTAATAAGAAATTGTTCGAAAACAAAAACCGAAAACAGAATATCTTTGAATTGGTGATTCAGTAGAAGTTATTTTTGCTTTATGACTCTGATCGTAGTAGACAATGAAGTACTAGATGATGAATTAGTTAGAACTGCAATACAACACGCAAAGAAAAAATTCGTTTCTCAGAAACGAAATTTTCACTAAACGAACTTCGTTCATGGAATGTTTTCATGATGAACGAACATTTATTTATCATAAACGACAGTATTCGGTTGCCATGAACGAAGATTTATGCATCATAAACGGTTCAATTCTTTCACAATAACCGAAAAACGTTTTCCACAAACGTTTCTATTCGGTTGCCATGAACGAACAGTTATCATAACCATTCATCATAAACAGTTCAATTATTTTACGATGAACTAAAAACGTTTGCAATAAAATGCAACATTTCCCTGAAAAATCTAAAAAATAAAGCAACAACAATTTTCATATGTACATTCGCATTTTATTGTGGTTTTTGTTTAAATAAAATTTTATGATTAAAAACTAGAAAAAGTGTATGAAATTTACATAAAATTATATTATTACAATTTTTGTATTATTTATTATAAATCACACACTTTTATTTGTTTTTTTTTATAAACACCACACACTTTTTTGTAGACAAAAAGAAATGTGATGAAATAATTTCAATGCACAATTAAAATTCTTCAATAATGCGTTGACAAATGATACTTTCCGTTATGTTGTGTTGATTTGTTGTTGTGTGAAGTTTGAATGTAAGCGTCGCTGCTACTTTTTTCTGCGATGAGAGCGAGATGAGAGGAAAACGAAAATAAAAAGAGAAGAGAGTTGTGGACTTTCGTTTAGCAGAAACGTTTTTTCCATTTGCCAGAAAAGAAAATTGCCTTAATTTTATAGTGAACGAATTTTCGTTCATCAGAAAATTGTTAATCTTTTGCAGAAAACGATTTTGGTTTCTGCAAACACGGCAACGTTCCTCAGAAACGTTTTTGTTTTTGTAAAAGTAATATATTCTCCACAAACGGGCGATAAATGTTTTTTTCTTTGCGTGAAGGTTTATTACCCTAGAGTCTTATCGTGCAAAATGAAATGAAATGAATAAATAAAAATTCTCCAATTAATTATGATATTTTCAAAATTTATTTTTGAGTACTCTTTTGCAATGGACGGGTCCAGTGGACATAGGCTACATTCCTACGTGCAGAGTCCAAGAGGCTGTCGTCAATTGCAATATGTACACAAGTACACAGATGGCTTAATGCCATGACTTCATTATTATTTGGAATGCTATAAAATTTAAATATATCCACCTTGCCAAATTCAGTACACTGTCCAACTCAATATATGAAATCTTGCAAAACTTTACTCTTGATAATTTTAAGAACTCATCTGTATTATACTCCAACGATTCCTAAAAGGCTGTGTAAGATGCAAGGTAGATATCAGAAAAGTTGTGTGTTTTCTATATGCCGACTTCTTAGCAGAAACTCCATCAGCATTACGACTTCGGTGCTCACGGGACACTGCATAATGGGGAGACATGCTGCACGACTAGGACTGTTATTCAATGACTTCTGTCGGGGCTGCGGCTCTGAGGAGGAGGAAGAAACAGTTCTTAATTTCATGTGCGAATGCCCATCCCTGGCCAGGAGGAGATTAAAACTCCTGGGCTCACCTTTCTTCACTAGTCTGTCCGAGCTATCATCCGTAAATATTAAAGACATAGCCAGATTCATTATGGAATCCTCATGGTTCTCCAATCCGTAAATGGGGGAGTCGCGCCGTACTGTGGTATCACAATGAGCCTAAATGTGCTTAAGTGTGCTTTCAAGCAGAAGGCTGCCACTGCAACCTAACCTAACCTAACCTATATGCCGACTTAGGTATGAAACTCTTTAGTAAATTGAACCTTTCTTCAATGCCAAAATGCCGACTCTGTATGATAGATTACAGAATATATTTCATGTGATTGTGTTGAGCTAGTAGTCAAACGAGTAATGTTTTTTCTGAAAGAATTATTTAAGTCGAAGAACAATTAATTAGTGGGAAATATTCCATATTTAGCCTCTGAGACCTGAAAGATCTTTTGTATCCAAGGGAATATAATGATTGCTTTGGCTAAGATCACAAAAGTACAATGGTTCATGGTCTTCCTGGTCACCTCGAAATCTAAGTTCATTTGAGGCGTCGAACACAAGACTTATATATACCTAAACTAATTCGAGGCAGTGACTCAATGGTCCTCCTCTGTATGCAGTGTCTATCGACGGGAAATTCTATGCTGAGAAGGCCGCATTGTAAATATCATTGGAATGTGCAAATGACAACGTTTACAACAAAGCTTTGGAAACCTTTTGCAAAGCTCATACTACATTAAAATGGTACAGAGATGATTCGAGAACAAAAAACGGTACTGCTGCTTGGGTGGGAAAAACCTCATGCATTTTCTAAACGAAGATTTCTGGTCATAGAACTGTGTGCTCAGTTCAACCTCGATCGTAAGTGTGGGAGGCAGGATACAGTTATATACTCCAAAAATAGTCAAAACGCATTCAGAGCACTAGGCTGTTTCGAGATATCCTCAAAGCTAGCCTGGTAAAGCCTAGAGCTGTGGAAGGAATGAAACATGGCGAATAATGTTCGCGGGCACATAGAAATAAGATAACCGGCTACTTATATTAATACCGAAGTCGGTAATTTCAATAGCCAATTTTGAATTTTTAATCGATAAAGAGGCCATGTCAATTTGCCTTGGGTCTTTTCTAGCACTAGACGAATTGTAAAAATGAAGTCGGCAGTAGATTCGTGTTATCAACCTGTTGATGGGTTTTAGTTTTTCATGTGCCCGAAATGATTAGGGAGCTGTCTTCATGATTGTAGACACATTTTAAATATGCAGGGCATGGAACGCTGAGTTTCAAATTATCGGGAATATTTACTTTAAGTTAAAATTTGTAGGTAACCTATTAACTCATCGCCACCAGCCTTAAACAACTTACTTGACACCTGGATATTTTTTTTTTTTTAATTTCAGCTTAGCAATGGACGCTTTATAAATATGTAAGTAATTAGATGAAGACTTTGTTATTTAATTGGGGTCTTTAATAAATCTTTTTGTACCCTACAAACTTTATGTATACGGTGGTTTGGTTTTTTATCAAGTAACGCGCATAATTTAGTGCCATAGTGGATCCAGGGCGGGGGTTTTAACATAAAAGTCAAGGTTTTTCAGTTTTTATGTTTTAAAGTTTTTACATAGTTTTAATGTTTCTACAACAATCAGGTTACAATATATACATTCATTAGCAGCCAAAGGGAGGGGTAGGGGCAGGGGGAGCGGAAGGGATTCAGCATGCATGGTGGAGTCGATCTAGCTACATATATCCACCTGTCCTTGTCCACGAGAATTTAAACAAAAATTGAGCAATCTGAATTAAATTTAGTACAGACCTTGCTTAGAGCCAGGAAAACAATATACACAGAAATGGGTTAAATCGGTGAAGTGGGCGTGACACTTTTCATACAAGTGAAAGTTTCATAAAGTATTATTGAAGGAAGTACCAAAAACAAATTAAATCAAAATCGGTATACTTCACTGAAATAAAATAACTGTGGTCAACATCGGGCAATAACCACATCTACCAGCTATACAAGTAAAAAATTTCATCTTTCAATCTTTTCATGGTCGCTATAATTCAAACAAAACTTATGCGATTTTGCACATTTCTTATCGCTAGATACAAGCTAAGTTTGTAAATGCGTAAAATTGGTCAAGTAGGCGTAACATTTCCCATAAAAGTTGAATTTGAAGCAAGTCGCAAATCACCACCGGAAAAAAAATCACTCCGATTTTGTTGAAACGTGGTAAACTTGTTGTACTAGTGAACTACATTTTTTATGCGAAAGGAGGGTAAGTAATATCAGCGGATTGCCAAAATACAGGGGCGTAAAGTTCGGACTTTTTTTTCTAAAAGAAAGCTTATGCTTTTCCCTTTAAAATGATGTATCAAACGTAGTGGGCACGTGAAGTAGTCATAACAAATCAAGACTTAAAACCAGGCGCAACCAGCGCGTCGAACGCCCGGAACGGTGCGTTTCGTTTTCTCTTTGGATTATTATCCACGATATTACTGGGTATTTTAAGAATCTTAAGCCAAAGAATATGTTATTGTCATTTATTTTTTAAAGTAAATTTTTCATATAAATATACAGTGGGGACACAAATGTGTAAATGCTTTATATATGTTTTGAGATCAAAGATATATGTTAGTATGAAACCGATTTCGGAAAAACCTTTTATGTTTTCAAATCTCTATTAATTATGTAATTATTTAGTAGAAACAAATTCAATATTATTTTCAATTTCATTTAAGAAAAATCAAATTTTTAATAAGAAGCCATTTACGAAATTGTGACGCGATGTAGCAAAATGAAATTCTATTAAAGAAAAAAGTGTGGATGAATGTTTTTATTGTTTTGGTTTTACCACATCTTGTATAAGAGTTGTAGTTATCCAACGGGAAAACGAAACGAAGTTATGTGCAATGGTCAATAGCTATGGCATGTTTGCTGTGCACCACCGTTCCGGGCGTTGGCGCGCTGGTTGCGCCTGGTTCTAAGTCTTCATTTGTTATGACTGCTTCACGTGCCCACTACGTTTGATACGTCATTTTAAAGGGAAAAGCATAAGCTTTCTTTTAGTGTAAAGTAAAAAAATATCAAAATTCTCGCATTGCAAGAAAAAATGGAAAATGTGTTTGAATTTGAGTTTTTGGTAAAAAAAAAAAAAATTACAGTACTTAAAATATTTTTATTGAAAAGACCCGACAAAACCCTATTAGAAACATTAAAGAATTTTTGTAATAGTTTAATTTTGTCCCACATATGAATTTTTGAAAATTGTCATAGAGAAAAAAAGTCCGAACTTTACGCCCCTGTATCTTGGCAATCCGCTGATATTACTTACCCTCCTTTCGCATAAAAAATGCATTTCACTAGTACAACAAGTATACCAAGTTTCAACAAAATCGGAGGGATTTTTTTTTCCGGTGGTGATTTGGCGCGATTTGCCTCATTTGCAAATATTGAATCAAATTAAATGCTATTCTATTGAAATAACCTACATAATAACTATCGAAATCCAGCAATAGCCACGCCTACTTACCATACAAATGAACGCTATAAAGAGCAATGTCAAAGCAAATATTGATATGAACACAACGAAATTCGGTATAGTGGGTTAGGTAAGAAAATAAAGTATTTCACACAAAACCCATAAATACTTTCCCTGGGAAAGCCAACGGAATAACGTTAAAACATTAAAAAAAAAAACCATAAAAATCTATCGTGGTTTTTGTAGTGCTTGTGTACCGCTCCAAGCTGAAGTATTCTCTCCATAACATAAGCGTGGACTATGGCAATGCTACTGGATTACCGTTTTCGTCGTATTTTTTGCGGCAATCCAACACAATTTAGCACGAGTTTGTTTCCTACAAACTCGAAGTATGTCTCCTGATATCTTTGCAATTATATTTCAAACTATGCAATTATTGATCAGAAACTTTTTAAAAATATTTAAAGATATTAAATAAAAGCAAACAAGCTCCTCAAGCATACTCAAGTGATTCGAAACCATTAGATATTTATGCACCCCTTTCAATTCTCCTCACGAACACCGACTATCGAGCTCTCTGCCTTCAAAATGAATACGAAACAAATTCACAATCAGACCGATTATCTTCAAACAATCTTCATTTGCAAATTGAAAAGGCACTTACAAATGCACCCTACGCTATTTTGTCATTTATGCACATCTTCTACGTTCATTAATGCATTTAGCATTTTTCCAATTTTCATTAGAAATACAAAAACCCACAAAAAAAGGAGAAAAAAAACTCAACACATTTATAATTTCAACATTTAAGCAAATTGCATCATTGAAAATGCATTTCAAAAACTCTTTTCCAAAATCCTTTCATAATAATAATAACTAAATCCCCATAAGGACATGAAGTTGGTTGCCACTTTGGCGCGCGCATAAACCCAATTCAAATTCAAATTTTTGCATGAAAAAGTGTAATTTTTTTGTTTTTTCTTTTTTGTCTTAAACAAAAAATCCTTTTATGATAATTTCTCAAGAGTGTCGTCCTTTGATCAGTGGTGCAAAAATCATTCAAGCATGAATTCCACTTCTTTTTTTCTTCGGTCTTTTTTTCAGATTTTTTTTTAAGCCCCATACACGCACATAACACATAAATACACTCGCAGACATATATTTATTTTCTCATACACCTAAAGAATTTATGTTTTTTTTTCAAGGATCTTAGGATTTTTGTTTTCATTTTTTTTTATTGTTTTGGTATAAGGATATAAAAATAATCATAATCATCATCACCAAATTAAAATTTGCCCGCACACGAATAGCTGACTGACATTGTTTTGTTTTTGTTGGTTTGATTTTCTATGTATATGTGCGTGTGCGTCTGTGTGCGTTGCGGTATTGTGCGGTTGTGGTAGTAAGAAAAAAATCGTTTAAGGAAAAAAAAAAAAATGTGTAAAAATTGCGTTTTTATGCAAAACTGACACCCTAATGCATTTTTCTCGTTCTTGCCCCCCTCAAACATTTACTCTGCTTCTATGGGGAAATCATTGCAATTAAAACGTAATTGTTTTTTAAAGGATTTTTGCCGCTTCCACTGGCAATGCTGCTGATGAATCTTTGTGTTCTTATTTTAGTTAGGAGTTTTTTCTATTTTTGGATTTCCTGGGTGTGGCAAAATTCATTTGCATAATTTTTTAATCACACATTTAAGCTTTTGCTTCTGCTTCTGCTTCGAAAAGGACCTTCAGTTAAACGCGTGTCCTTATTATTTCATTTTCATATACACACATATGTTTTATGTATGTGTGTGTGTAAGAGTGTTTAAGTTTTACAGGTGACGACAACTCATTTGCAAAATTCATGTTAAAATATGTTGATTGCTTTGGGATTTTATAATTTTTGTATTAAGCACCGACATACTAATATGCTGCCAAAGTATGTACAGTGGGTATGAGAAGAAATCTTCTACAATTACTGTTTCATCAGCAAAAAGATGTAGGCGCGGGTCAAGAATACTACCCTGTGGTACATCAGCTTTTACATATTTATATGAGGTCTTAGTATTAATTTTCGTGATTGGTATGATTTCATTTAATCGCTGTATTAAAGATTGCAAATCAAGCCCTCATGCCACTCTTTGTCGAATGCCTGTGCTACATGCAAAAACTCGGCAGAACCAGCGTTGTTTTTTTCGGGTTTTTTTTTTTTTAATTCCCAGTCAGATTCTATATGCTTGGTCCATAGTAGAATGCGTGCATTGAAACTAAAATTGATGTAATAAAATTTTTCATTTCATTATTTTGCTTTATCTTAAATTAAATAAGTTTCTGATAATTTTTTGAATGAAACGTTGTATGCAGGGCCGTCGCGAGAAAATTCGGGCCCGGTGGTAATAAACTTTGGGCCCCACCGCCCTTATCTCTTTCCACCACAAATGATACAATAAATATCTATGTATGGGGCAAGGAAAAATTATTTTATACTTTTTAGTCCGTTTTAAAAACGTGGTATATAAAATTTTTTTTTTATTTCAATTTTTATCAAGGACTCACGCTGGTCGCCAGATATATTTATGAAACCTCTTTAATTCAGTCCGATATTCTGGAGCTTTTCAAACAAATCTGGCATGAGCAAATTCGATGTATATAGTTTTTTTCCTATTCTACATAACAAAAATCTTTCAAATATAGGGCCCACACCCGTCTGCAAAATGTCTTCATGATTGATAGATGATTAGCCCGATAAATAATTTACATGGTTTGTAATACAATTTTCAGACGCATAGACTCTTGTTAAAGTTTTTCTGAATTTTAGGATTTGGATTTAAATCACCCCTCTCTCGTCGTGCCTAGTTGTATGCCATCAACACCTACGTTTAGGGTTTTGACGCCAGGGCTAATGCCCTATATACCGCTATCTACAAAATCGAAACCGATGAACAAACCCAGAAATGATGGTCAAGTCAATTTAACTCCACTGTTTTGGTGACAGATTCAGTGTTAATTTTTTCGTTTCTTGAAAAAGTCTACTATTAAATTTTCTTAACTGGGATATTCTAAATTTCAGGTAATATCTCTCTAACATGTGTCCAAATGTAAATTTGAAAAAATTTATTCTAAAATATTTTCTAATATTTTTTAACTTTGTTATACTTACTGAAAAAACAGGATTAGTAAATTTATACTCATTATTCTTGCAGAAAAAATTATAATTGCAAAAAAATGCACATACTCACACACACACACACACATGTGCTCATGTTCCAACACTTAAGCATCTCAAATACATGTGCATGTATGTGTTTGTGTTTGTAAAATGCTAAAGCAGCTTTTAACTCATAAACTTAAGACATTCCTCAGAAGAAAAAAACAAAATTATACTTGCGTGAAAAAAGTACTTAAATTATAAAACTTTGCACTGAAGAGGATGGATGGGCCAAAAGAAATGAGAGGGAAAGAGAAAGATAGAGAGAGAGAAAAAACACTTTTACAGATTTTATAATCTCACGAAAAAAAAAAATATCAAGATTAAGCGCTGCATAATTATGAACGCAGGTGTGTAGGGTGCACTCACACATACACACTCGAATATTCATACATTTACATACATATTCAACCATATTATAATCATATATTTAAACTTCAAAAAAAATGGAATGCATTAAAATTAAGTACTATTAACATATGCAGCCAAAAATGAGAATGGGTTTGGTAGTAGCGAAATAGAGTGAAAAGACTGCAAATGGGTTCCCTGTGCTGCAAAACCAAAAAAAAAAAAAAAAAAAGGAAAAAAAGGGACGAACAAAATATGTTAATTCTTGTTAGAATGATGAGTTCATTGCTTAAACGATAATTTTCTCCTTTTTATTTATTTTTTTTTTTTTGTATTGTGTTGTTGGTGCCATTGGGGGGGAGACACAAATAAGGCAACCGTTGGAGAACATAACAATAATAAAAATTCGGATTATATTTTTTGATTTTACTCAAAATGTTTTTGTATCACCTATGTCACAAATTAACCAAATAGTTGCGACTGAGCTCAGTTGTCGATAGAGTGACCTAGAATGGCGGTTTTTCATTCGAAGAAAATATTCATATAAAATTTTTATGAAACTGATGTTTAAATACAATAAATTGAATTCAATGAAGCATTTGATGGACCCTATCAGACTATGGAGAAAAGTGGATAAATGTCTTAAAGTTTTAGGAAAAATTTTTGTTTCCGAGTTTTTTTAATCTTAACCTAAAAAAAAATGGCCGAAAATGACACAAAAATTCATAGAATAATCAAATTAAATTTTTTCAAATAAATATTATTCAATGTGGATTCCAATACATTTTTTATCGTGCAAGACATAATTTCGATAACTCATTGACTTGCCATTACTAATAATGTACCCAGCCTCAAAAAAATGATTAAAAATGCCAAAAATATTCAGAGACTAATTTTTTCCAAATGATTATCAGTGGGATGAGGATGGCGTATATTCCCTAAATTCGTGCAGTCACAGCATCGAAAGAGATCTTCCGAGTCGGGGTGCTCTGGGCAACATTGGGTTAAAGGATTAATTATATTTTAAGATTAAGAACTTTAAAGCTGATTCAATAACACTTCTCTGCATGAGTTTTTGTGAACAATATGGTTCCTAGTGTTTGCGAATGAATTTTTCATGCTGAACGCGAATCTGAGATCAAAAACTTCCCATCACATCACGTTTTAGAACAAAAATGGGGTTGAAACCCCTGAAAATACCGTTTTTGGTCATGACGTGCTACAAACTTCGTACGATTTCAATTTAAATTTATTTTTCAAATATTTATTTTTATATTTGACTCTTTAGAAGGAACCAATTGAAGTAAAAAATATTTAAAAATCGTTCAATAATTTTATTTTGACTTTTTTCCATCCACTGGTAATTAATATCAAAAATTAGAAAAAAGTTTTCACATTTCGGTCAGAACCCCCAAAACTTCCCCCCTAAATACGGCCTTGGATAGATAGATAGATAGTTCTTTTATTTGACATTTTTTATATAAAAATACAATCTTTTAATGGCTTAACTAAAAGAACATACGACACTCCCTACAATTAATTCCCAATAATTGAAAGTTTTCCCACCCACGTGAGCCTACTCCATTCAATATATGAACCATTTCATCTATATTTAAGTTGCATTTCTCGAAGTACCAGTACCGGATTGTTTTTAATATTGTACACCTTCCTAGAAAATGCGTTATATCTTCAACCTCATTTAAGTTGCAGAGTGTACAATTTAAATTACTGTGACCTCCTAAGTATATAAGGTCTTGAAAATCCATATTATTTTATAATAGTCGAAATTATCATTTGAATAGCTACCACCAATGTTGTGATCAAGTTCTTTATATATGCGTAAACTATTAAGCGCTCTTTCTGTTTTTCGAGTTCAGCTCTTTTAACGTTAAAAATATATTATTATTCCACTCCCGCCTATTTGACATGTCCCAGCTGCAAGATAACTTTAATGACGTAATTATATTATGAATTGATTTTCTCCAAAATATTTGTTTTTCCAATATTATTTGTGAAAGTTTGTGAGGGAGCCTGTTATCTTCATATTCAAATAGAGTTTTTCAAAACATATCTCATATGTAGTTCCAGCGTATATAAATACGCGTTGGAGATACCCGACTCTAAGAGCATGCAATATGAAGGGGTATTGCTTGGGAGATGAAATATACTTTTTAAAAAATACAATTGAATTTTATCAATTTTCTCAAACATTGTAAATCCCCATACTTGACAAGCGTAACTTTGTATCGCTCTAGTTACGGCTCAAAACAACTTCCATTTACTTGATAATTTAATTTTACTCTTCGCTAGAAAAGTGCGCCAGGTCGCGTTAATACTATTTTTTGCTAGGCTATTTCTGTTACACACATGTTTTCTTAAAACTAGGCTGCGGTGTTAGAATAACTCCTAAATAATTATATTCAGCTGTGATTGGTATATAACATAACATAAAAGAAGCGAGAAGCTCGGCCAAGGTCCTTTATGGGCTGTTATGCTATAATAGTGGTAGTAATCTCTCTCGCTCTTGAAAGAATAGTCGTTCATCGAATCGCAAAAGAATATTCACTCTGTAATGATTTCGAGAGCCATGTACTTTTAAAGAAAGTGTTCAGTATTTTCACTGTTTTTTACTCTGTCTTAACATATTGACACTTGATCAGATGGCAAGCTTATCTATTACTTATCAAAGATTAGGGCTTTGCAGAATTAACTTTACGATTTAGTCCATTTTTAAAGATGCACCCAGTTTTATAGATTAATCTAACGCCAAAAAATCGGCCCCCAATAACATGGCAGCAGGCCCGATGGAACACCAGCGGTTGGAAACAAGCTCGTCAGGGTTCTGACATAACCTCAAAAAAGATAAAAACTAATTTTTTTTCGGATTTGGAGATTAGACCATGTTTACTATATGTTTTTAGGGTCGCTAAATTGGAATCTGAGGTTTAAAAAACCCCAGCATATCAGGGTTTTGACATAACCTCTAAAAAACCTCATGAAATTTTTTTTTTGAGCCCGGGGGCCAGATCATGTTTACTATATGTTTTTGGGATCGCTGAATCTGAATTCCAAAAAACCCCAGCATGTCAGGTTTTTGACTTAGCTTAGATAACAAGGTACCATATTTCGAATGGTCTGACCTCCGGACTCGAATAAAAATTTTATGAGGTTTTTTTGAGGTTATATCAGAACCCTGACTAGCTGGGACCCCGGATTTGGTTTCAGCCATTCCAAAAGCATGTAGTAAACATGGTCTGACTGTGGCTGTGTTATTGTCTAAAACACTTCTTGAATCCCTATCTGGGAGAGTTAATTTTTGTACACATTGAGTAACTGGCGTGATCCGAAAAAAATTGCCAAATTTTTCCTTTAGTCACATTGATATAAATTATCCGACTAGAATATTATTGTATATTGCGAAAACTTTTTTTCTGGAATACGACGGCTGAAGCTTGATTAATCCAATCTCCGTTCATTTTTGAACCAGCAGTGTATAAAGTGTGATCATAATAACTTTCCAGAGATTGATTTATAAATGAGCCATTATAAGGTTGAAGTTTTGTGATAATTTAATCCACCATCTTGTATCAAAGTCCTTCAAGGGGCATTAATTTTACTTCCCAGGTAATATATAGATATGAAGATATAGAAAAAACTATTGTATTAAGTTAAATATTTAATTTGAATCTTGAACTTTCTGAACTATATTTAAACTTCTTAAATTATTTCAGTAATATAAATGAAGGGTTTCCACGTGATAAAAATATATATAAAATCGTATACAAAACAGCAATATAAAAAAAAAAAAAAACAAATGCCTTCCAAATTGAATGCACTATAATAATTTTGTCATAATGAATCTCGGTAGAAATTAATTCATATTTTTATTAAAATAATAATATGTGGAAAATATACATGTGAATGTATGTAGGTAGGTATATATTTTCTCTCTGGGGATTTTCAACAACGGACATATACATACTCGTATATGAGTATGTATATACTTACTTAAAAACAATTGGAGCGCACATTTGCATTATGATGCCTTTTATACTTTTCTATATATACATATACATATGTATATATATATATATACTTTTTTTTATATATGTGTATGTTTTACTTATGTAGGTAGGCATAGGCACAACTAAAGTAGAAATTAAGAGAAAATGCACAAAGCTCATAAAGCATAATAAACATTATGAAAGAAATTTTACAACAACAACAACAAAAATATATTATGGAAGAAAAAAAAAAATAAAAAGAAATTATAATAAAAATGAGTATAGGAATAATGAAAAAGTACTTCATTAAAAATCAACAAACACAGCGTTGCATATTGTTTTTTTTTTTACTTTATATTATATTTTAAATACCCAATAGGAAAAAGGAAAGATAGTAGGGCAACTTATTTACTGCAATATCGCACGGACAACCCACTTAATGGCCGACCGACCCCCGGAAAATACCCGATTTGATCGACTTTAGTGTCATAAAAAGCATTAAACGATATAAAATTAAGGTAGAATCCTCATACGACCTATCGTCTGGCCATTCGCCCTCGATCGTACTACTTGATATTACACGGGAGGTAACTTTAACACTTTATAGCCTGACGAATTCTAATACTAATTGGCTAAAATATAGAAAATACATTAGCTTCCATCTGGAGCCTAATATATCCTTCAAAAATAATCACAACATTGACACTGTTGTAAGCGATTTTACCCAAATGTTGAAGCACGCTGCTGAAATCACAACACCCCAATCTAAACCCAAAGTTTATGTATTAAGCTCATCAGATATAAAAACGACCCTAATTAATGAAAAAAGAAGACTAAGGGCAGAGTGGAGCAGACCCATAGATCCTTAAACCTTAAAAAACAATTAAACAGTTATACCCGGAAACTCCGCAAGACCCTACAAAGCCATGCAGGAAAAGATATTGAGCAGTATTTGTTGAACCTTGAGAACACAAAAGCAACTGACTATTTCTTATGGAAAGCAGCGCAAAAGCTAAATAGCCCCATTAACACGGATGCTCGAATTCGACTGCCCGATGGTAAATGGGCTCGCAACGAATTCGAAAAATACACCGTATTAATGTATTTGCACCCAACCCAGAAGTGAAAACGACGCATTTGCATTCGTCTCAAACTTCACGAAATTAATGGTTCAATTAATGAAATAAGCAATAAAAATCACCGAATATTATAATTGGTACAATTAGTCTGAGTCTACACTGAGCAGGAGGAGAGTGGGGGACCATAACTTCACATGAAGTTATTCCCCCATTTTTCTCCTCTTCATTGTGAATTCAGACTACTAAGATATACGTGAGACCCGCTAACTCTTTACCACAATACTAATCCCATGCACTGGCATGGAATCGTGATTTTTTTCTAAATAAAGAAAGATGCCAAATTACTGCAGCCTTAATATCTTATTGAAGCATTTGTCCTCTACAATTAATCTGCATCTGATTCTGTTTGGTGCTTCACGGCATATATCACTCTTGGTATAACTGACAAAGTTTTAAGTTCGGTTTTAACTTGGGCACCAAAACGGCAAGGACATGGAGAAGTTCAATACAGAGCTTAATATGTACTATTTTTGGTATTCTTACGGGGAGCAAGGCCGTATTTAGAGGGTAATGAGCGGGGGTTTTAGAGGTTTTGAGCAATTTCCAGTATACAAAAACTAAAAATGAAGGATTGCTCAGCATAATTTCCTTTTTTAGATAAATTAGAATTAAATTGTGAATTTTTAATAAATGTAGTAATCGGAAATTCATTTTATCCTTCAGTTTATTTAAATATAAGTGCACGTTTCAGCTGATCGATTGAACGGCGATATTCAATGGCAGAGAGAGAAAAAGAGAGTTTCCTATAAAGAAACTTCCAGCATGTTGGCAAAATTTGATTGAATTTCATAAAGCAAAAACAAGGCATAAAAAACAGGAAGAGCTCTCTTTTCGAAAATGTTTTTTTTTTTTTTATTAATCTACTTGTTCTTTTAATGAAATCAGAAACTGAGCTGAATTCAAGGGAGGTATTCCCTAAAGACCTTTTTGATTCTGATTCCGTTTTAGTTAAGGTACCGTGAAAATGCAAAGTAGAAAACTAACAGGAGATGATGATGACAGAGAAAAACCCTTGAAGATAAATCCTTAAAGCCAGTCTTAAGTTATTAAGTAAAATTAAAGTTTGCTCCAATTTCAATTGCTTCTTTAATGATTCTTTGAAAAGAATTCCCAATGGGTGCTTAAAAGCAATTCACATACATACGTATGTGCATATGTACAGTGTCGGACAAAACTAAAGCACGGATTTTTCCTTGTTTGCATTTTGCTCAGTAATATTGTAAAACATGCTTGGACTGAAATTTTGTTTATGAATGTAGTAAGAATATACACTCGTTGTAATAAAATATAATAAAAATAATATCATTTTTCAAATAAAATAAAAATATTAACTCAAAAGTAACAAAATGCATAAAACTGGCGCAACAAAACTAAAGCACGTATGGATTATATTAATGGAAAAATTCGATTTCTCGATTTCGATTATTTTTTAGAGCTGTTACACATTTTCGTGGCATGGATACAGTAAAATTGCTCAAAACGTCTGCAGAAATGTTCTTCCATGCCTTGTTTTTATCCTTTATGCGCTGCTTGTTCCAATCCAAAATTTCTTATATATTTTTTGAGATTGAGATTGGGTGAATGGGTGGTCCTCTATCAAATCCCGATCTTATTGGCAACAAACCACTCTTTTATGCACCGTGCTGGGATCGTCATCGTGCTGGTAGATTTGCTTTAACAGCAGATCTTCCTCCGTATAAGCTAACATAACATTCTAGGGAATATCTTTATACATCAGACCGTCCTTTATACCTCTTATTTTATGAATTGGACCGATTCCATGGGGGGAAAAAAATTACCAGACCATTAAGTTCCTCCCTCGTATCATACAGAGCTTTTCAAATAACACGGATTTCATCGTTGCCCTTTTGGTCTGCACACTAGCTTCAATTCGTCGCAACCTTTCATATTAAATATAGATTCAACAGTAAAAAGCACGGTCTTTCATTTGGCAGTGGCCCCGCTAAAGTGCCCGGTTACAAATTCCTGCCTTGTCTGTCGATTCTTTCGAGAAATAAATGGCTTTTTCATTCTTTGGTATGCTGCTAAGCCACCCTCTACAGCTTTTCCTTGGATAAACCTGTGTAAAATGTTTAAACGCAATTTGTTTTCAAGATATAAAACGATCTTCTTTATAATCCGAATGATGGCCTGATCCTCACGTTTGATTGTGCCCCGCGGTCTACCACCTCCATACAGGGTGACAATTGTAAAGTGACGCAAGTTTAATACTCTGCAGCAAGCTTTGCCATTTACCGTTACTTTAATTTAAAAAGCAAATTCATTCATCATTTGGCTTTGCTTTTAATTTCATTTGAATTTTTGTTATTACATTTTGAAATTTCCATAAAAATGGACAAGGAAAATATTCGTCGTGAAATTATGAAATTTCATTTGGCAAATTATAGTAGCCGTCAAATTGCAAAGGCTTTAAATTTGTTAAGTCGTACGGTAGACCGAGCTATTATTCGTTATAATGAAACTTGGGGTTTTGGAGATAGAGACCGGGGAAAATTTTCAACAGTTGCCACTACTGGTTTAACAGAAAAAATTCGTAAACGAATCAAGCGAAATCCAAGGCGCTCAATGAGAAAAATCGCTAAGGAAGTGGGAGTAAACCGTGAAACAGTGCGAATCATTGCAAAATCAAAGCTTAATCTTAAGCCGTACAAGCTCCGAAAAGCTCAAGATCTGACACAAAAAAAGAAAGATTTGCGACTGGAAAGATGCAAGGCGTTGCTACGCTCCTCCGTGTTAAAAAATGTTGAAAATATTTTGTTTACAGATGAAAAAATTTTCACAGTTGAACAACATTTCAATGTGCAAAATGGCCGAATGTGGCTAACATCATCTTCGCAACAAAATAGGACTGTTGGCCGAGTTCAAAAGCCAGCTTCCGTTATGGTATGGGCTGGAGTTTCCGCTAATGCCAGAACCCCTCTAATATTCGTTGAAGAGGGTGTTAAAATTGACCAGGTTGTTTATCGAAGCATTTTAAATGAACATGTTCTTCCCTGGGCCCAAGATACATTTGGAAATGAAAACTGGACTTTCCAGCAAGATTCTGCACCTTCCCACATGGCAAAATTAACGCAAACATGGATAAAAGACAATTTTTCTGGATTCATAACATCTCAAGAATGGCCACCATACTCCCCAGACTTGAATCCAATGGACTACTCTATTTGGAGTATTTTAGAGAGTAAGGCTTGTGCATCTCAACACCAGAGTCTGGAGTCGCTGACAAATTCATTAGAGAAAGCCTGGACTGAAATTGATCAGGAAGTCCTGCGGCGAACAGTCCTACGATTTCCGGATCGATTGAAGGCATGTGTGCAGGCTAAAGGAGTTATATTGAATGAGGTGGGGTTCAAATGAATGCTTACATATTCAGCAATGTTAACACTTAATTGTACTTAATGGAAGTACGTCCTTTTGAAAATAACTGCTGAAATGTGTGCGTCACTTTACGATTGTCACACTGTATTTTGTATTTAATAAATGGGAAGCCCGAAAACGGCCAATAGCTCGGGAATTAACACAATAGCGAATACAAAATTTTTTAACAATGCATGCCACTGATTCAGCTTAATTAAATTTACTTTTCTCTAAATTGTGCTGAATACTTTTTTCGAGCCATTTTGGGAAGCGAAATTTTGAAATGCGAACGGTGACGGTGAATGATAAGCAACATCTTATATACGCTTCCAATTTTTTTTAAAGCCTGTTTTTTGATTTCCAAAATAACGGGTTTCTAGTTTAAAGATTGTTGTTGTTGTTTATTTTTAACAATTGATTGTAATTGTAAGCGTAAAAGGTTATGTGCTTTAGTTTTGTCGCGGCAAGTTTAGGCATATTGCGCAATGTTAGTAAAAAAAAAAGAAAAACATTACTCAGTTTTTAATGTTATTTTGTTTCAACAAGTGTATAACTATGCACTAAATTTATAAAACAAAAAAAAATATGTGCATACTTGCATATTTTTAAATTTTATGGAATTAAATGTTGACAAGGAAGAGTTCTTGCTTTAGTTTTGTCCGACACTGTATATATAAAAAAAAATGAATAATGCAATTTTAACTTCTAAATAAGAAAATATTTATATTAAGGTATACTATACATTAAATCACATGATGAAAGCTTGAAGTGTTGAAGAAACAAATGTTGAAAATGAGTAAGGAAATGCAAGAAAATAGTGTGAGGAAATGTAAAAAATACATATATATTTTTTTATAAATTCAGAAGCTTTTCTTTTCTTTTTTTTCAAATAAGAAAAAAGGAAGATGATATAATTGACATATTTTGTAAAACAAAAATTTAACTTATTCTCTTGCACAGGCTGCTACATAGTGCCACGCCCACAACAGCTATATAAACAATTAAAATTTATGTACATATGCATATGTTGATGTATATTAATTTTTTGCACATTTTCTTTGCTTTGATCTTTCATGCATAAAAAAGTAGACGCCTTGAAGTATGCAATGATTTGTTTTTTTTTTTTTTCTGTTTTTTCGCTGCACTCATAGGTAAAGTGCTTAAGTGCTTACTTAAGGCGTGGCACTTTGCGTGTTAATGCACACAAAAATGGAAAATATTCAATAATGTTGTGCATTTATATTTTTTGTGAAAGAAAGAAAAAAAAAAACCAAATCACTTTGATCTTTTATGTTTTGTTTTGTTTCATATACTTTAACTATAAGAAAAAAAAAAAAAATAATATGAAAATTGAAACGCATTATTAATGAAATACCTATTTTCTATAATTTTTTAAAATAATAATAAAATGCATGCAAACATACAATTGATTTCTCACAAGTATGAGTGAGAAGTGTTTATCTAAACGCCTTCAATTTTATATTCCACGTAATGACTAACTGTGTTGCTGCATTTTGCCACCTTTTCATTATCCTTTTAATGTTCAAGTGTGCGCCCATGAGCCATGACTGCAAACATTCAACGAAAAAGAAATCCACTTGAAATTGTATTTTTTTTTTTTGTTTTTTTCTTTCTCGTTTTTTTGTTTTATTTCGTTGAAAATAAAAGATTGTTTCATACCTCCTACCTCACAGGTGCCTGACTATCTTTCTGCCTGCCTTACAATTGCTCAGCAGTTATACGTGTATAAATTCTTTTTGCTTCATACTTCTTGTAGCGTTGTTAGATGCTCACAACAAGCTGCTAACGAGCTCACATATGGTGGCGGCTGGTAATCGAGTTTAATTGGTAAAATGGTTCATTTAGCTGTCAGAACCAATTATGAAATATGCTGTAAAAACAATTGAGAAATTTTCAAGTAGTTCTTTGTTGTTTTTTTTTGTATATATGTGTGTGTGTATTATAAATGCAGTAGAAGTATAGAAATTTAAGTTTTACATTGAAAAAAAAAAGAAGGAACATTAAACATTTAACAATTTTAAATCCTTAATGAAGTTTAAATAGTTTTGTAATTTTTCCATGTAGTGGTGAAAAATAAGAAAGTTTAAGTTGCTCCAATCTTGGTTTGTTTCAAGAACGTATTCAAGTTGTGGTTTTTTATTTTTTTTGCAATCACCAATTGTAAGTGGCAAATGTTGGTGACTGGCATAATTTGGAACAGTTTTTACTACCTCAATCTTAAGATAAGGAGTATTGATCAGTTTAAACATTTGATTCTAATTACAATAGCTAGCTTCAAAAGGGATTCTTATGTGGGCGTTAATTTTTTTCCGATTGAAAAACCATCGCAGTTTACTTTAATTTTTTTTTTTTGCGAAACCTTTCGTTCACATGGATCACAGATGGATCTTGTCTTTCCTTAGAACATTTTAACCCTCTAGCTCCCACTAGTATGAGTCATTTTGGGTCCTTTTATTAAAAACTCTTTAAAAGCTAAGTTTAAGGGGAGGTAAAGGGTTAAAATCTTCCATAAAAATATTCTCCAGACAATTTCGTAAGGGTAAAACAATTCTATAAACTAATGTGTTTGCACTTTTTGATTTTATATGAGCCGTTCCCGATATATAAGTTTTTTCGGGCCCTAGTTTTCACAATTTTCGTTTTAATAAAATTATAATTGCAGTTTTGAAAAAAAAATCAATAAGAACCATTAATTTTTTCGAGCCTATACCTCTCAATACAATAAAAACTATGTGTCTGCAGGAACTTACAGTAGAAGTGAAACTTTGTTGTTCATTTGAAAATTACACAGTGCAGCACATATTTTCGGGACAAAGCCAAACCAAACTCAAACGGTAGTATTTAACCTTAGTAACAAAACCCCCAATCCCTATTTTGCTCCACTACGTCACAATTTTTTACGGTGGTTTGAAATTTTGATTTTTTGGTCAAAAACCGAATCAAATGAATGAGAAAAATTTATATACAAAATTTTGTTTAAGATGGATCTTGTCTTGGACGACCTATATTAAAATTTTCCGAGGAATATTTCCTTAGAACATTTTAACCCTCTAGCTCCCACTAGTATGAGTCATTTTGGGTCCTTTTATTAAAAACTCTTTAAAAGCTAAGTTTAAGGGGAGGTAAAGGGTTAAAATCTTCCATAAAAATATTCTCCAGAAAATTTCGTTAAGGGTCACCAAAGACAACCTGAACCATCCAGCTGGTCGTTCTGCTGTTGTTGCTGTTTCTTTTGCCTCTACTTCTCTATCGCCAACTCTTACATGGGCTAAAACTGTTGCCATGGCATCACCGATTATTACGCCTAATCCATCAAATGCTCGTCTGATCCATTAATCATTCTAATGATATTCCTAATGTGAATAAAATCAAACCTAAAGTTATCGATAACTCTCGTAACAATATCAACAACAATAATCATCTGCTAAACGTTGTTGTTGGCCAGAATTTGAATGTTGATCTTGATGTTGCAACTTGGAGAAAATTGCTTCACTTATCATCATTTAAACACACGGTTGCAGAAGATAGCATCATCACTTATATCGCACAGCAAGCTTCTATTGATAAGAATCTCCTTAGTTGTCGCAAATTGATTAAGATGGATGCTCCTACTAATTCTCTACGTAACATAAACTTTAAAGTGGGTGTTTGTGATGCAATGTATGATTTGGCCAGTTGGAGTAAATGTTAAACCGTTCCAGTTTTTTCCAAGGAGACAGGTTCTTCAATTACTCACATGAAATCGTCTGTTGTCAATAATCTCATTCCTCTAAAGTTATACTATCAAAACTGTTCTGGAAGTAGAACAAAATCACATAATATTTGGAATCTAAGTTAGCTTTAGATTTCACTCTCTCTAAATCTGCATTTAAAAATATGGTTAATTCTTTTATTCATAAAGTTAGTTTTCTTTTTAACTACAATGAACTTTTTGGTTCAATTCACAATCGTATATACCACCTTAATCAAAAAGTTCCCGGAATAACCACCGTGTGGCACTCCCATCGTTTCGATTTGAGTTCTGTTTGTACATCTGTTGTTGATATTCCCTCTAAATCTTAGCGTCATAGCTTTACATTTGAAAAAGTTACGTAGCCAAGAGTACATCTATATCTGTGTGTGTTGGCGATTTTTTACAATTTTAGAAATGGATTTAAATTTGCAACAACGAACTTGTATTAAATTTTGCGTAAAAAACGGATTTAATGGTGCGACAAAGATTGGAAATGTTGGAAAAGTGTTTCGGCAACGATTCTCTAAAGAAAACGGTCGTTTACCAGTGGCACGAACGGTTTAAAAGTGGTCGAGAGTCAATCGAAGATGATGAACGCAGTGGCAGACCATCGACATCGAAAACCGACGAAAACGTTGATAAAGTAAAAGAAATTTTGGTCGATAACCGCAAATTAACCATCAGAGAGATAGCGGAGGACTTGAACATTGCCTATGGATCCGTTTAAGACATTTTGGTTAATGATTTGGGATTCCGTCGTGTGACAGCAAAGTTGGTGCCGAAAGACCTCAATTTCATGCACCGTTTCGAGACCGTGTTGACGTCGCAAAAGACATGATTTGCGAGGCGGTATCCGATTCCACATTCATCAAAAGGATCATTACTAGAGACGAGATGTGGGTTTATGAGTACGACATGCAATCCAGGCATCAGGCAAGTGATTGGCGTTCACCAAATGAGTCGAGACCAAAAAAAACCACGTCGTTTTCAGTCAAAAAAGAAGGCAATGCTCACGGTTTTCATGGATTACAACGGTGTAGTGCATTATGAATTTTTACAAGAAAGCCAGACAGTAAATAAAGAGTTTTATTAAGGCATTATGAGACATTTGCGTGAAACAATTCGCCGAAAGAGACCAGAATTGTGGACAGAAAACTAGTGGATTTTGCACCATGATAACGCATCGTCGTAATTTTTTGACGAAAAATGCAACAAATACCATCCAACAGCAACCGAATTCACCTGATTTGGCTCCCTGTGACTTCTTTAATCGAGTTAAAAAACCATTACGGGAAACGCGTTTCAGCAGCCGAGAGGAAGTAATGGAAAAACCGCAGGAAGCACTGATGGACATACCGAAAACCGCATATAAAAATTGTTTCGAGGATTGGATCAAGCGCTGGCATAAGTGTGTTGCAGTCGATGGGGATTACTTTGAAGGGGACAATATAGATTTAGATGAATAAACTTGTATTTTTAATTTTCTGAATAAATTCCGGGGTCTTTTTGATCAAGGCGGTATATTAATAGACCTTTTATTTTAATTTGACATTTCTCATAGAAAAGTTATGAACATTAAAAATTTTCTGTAAAAGATCCGATAATGCTTTGTATTTTTTTTGTTAAGTTTTGTTTAAACTTTTTAAATTTACCCGTGGGTCGAAAATTTCGAATAAACGAAATCCTTAACATTCATAGAAAAACTAAACTTTTTTGTATCTTATCTTTTATCTATTCGGGCTTTTTGGTCGTTGATTTTTTGGAACTATTAAAGAAAAACTTCAATTTCTATTTTCTCCTACGCGTTTTGGTCTTTTTAAGACCATCCTCAACTTTTTTCACTTTTTTTTAGAATGCAAAGTCAGACCCTATATTTAAAATTGTGTTTGCACAGTATTATCACGCTTTCAACAAAGTGTTACCTTTTTGCGTCCGGAACCTGATTTGCGGAAATTTTTTTTTCTGAATAATACAATATAAATACAATAATCTACTATTTCGATCCCTTATTTTTTTTACTCTATTACATTTTCCTTTGCAAGATTAGAAGCGACTTCAGGAAGTAACGTTTAATTATCTAGAATAGAAATAATATTAATGTATGTTTACCGTATAATAATAACACAATTATTGCCAAAAAGAAAATAGTAAGAGAAAGTGCGTTTCATATTATCAAATCAAGAGGCGCACAATGATGATTTCTCTGTTTCAGTTCAATCGTGTGAAATTCTTAGTGCATCAATACCTTTTTTCAAGGATCTTGAATGAGAAAAATTCCGAACAGGTGTGAAAGAATAACATTATGAATAACTTAAGTGTATTCTTCTTAAACTGCTTGAACATATTAATCCTATTATAGCAATCATTTTCATTTGATTTAACAGGATTACTGTGATTGTTTATACAAGAGGCGTGTTGACATGATGATTTTGTTGTCAGTAGATATAGAACAGTAGATAGAACAGTTAAAATTTTACAAAAAATAAACAAAAAATTATTCCTTATTCTACATTTCGTTTCAAAAGACTAAAAAGGAAGTTAAAACATGCACAGCAACCAACACAAAAGCAAACCAAGTACGTATACTTCACACAGATCCATGTATGAAAACAAGAGTATCTTACAAATACCATATTCTTATATGTTTAAAGTAAAGGAACAAGTTGAATACCCTTGTTGTTAGATCTTGTATCTTGGATTTTGTGCAATGAATGACAAATGTTATATAAATATTTTGACAGAAGAATGCCAAAAATTTCGCACAATATGTTGGACAATGCCGGTGGAGAAGATGACCGGGAAACCTACAAAAACAAATCAGTAGCGCAGGAAACGAAGGTAGCGAAAATACTGTGAAGATTGAAATATTTTCGTCTTTTTTTTTGGTATTTTGATATTTTAGTTTTATTTATTTTTTTTTTTATTTGTGAAACGTTAAGTTGAATGGAATGTCGCCAACAAATTTCAGTTGCATTCGAGATTCGTTATTTAAGGTAGAGACAGAGAAATTATAATTTATTCAAGAAATTAATTTATTTAAGGAATGTTACTTAATTGAGTTATATAAATGTTTTCGAATGTTAAGCAACATTAAGCAATGATATAAGGAGTGAGATTGAAAAAATCTTAACACACCTTTTTTTTACCTAATAATTTTTTTTGGGTGTAAAATTTAGAAATTTCTTTGATCTAGTTATCTTTAAAAAATATGTCAGTTGTTATTTTTAAAGGCAAACATGTTGAGTTATTGTGAGTTTGATCAAAATGAGTGAAGAAAAAGAAGTAAGTCTTAAAATTATTAAAAATTTTCAATAAAATCCAAATTGGTCATACAAAAAATCGGCCAGAGAATTGAAGGTCTGCCGTCGAACTGTTTCCAATTCAGGAGAATTTGACCATCGACAGGAAATCTGGTTCAGGAAGAAAACAAGGACCACATGATATTGGGAAAGCCAAGAAAATAGAAAGCATACTGAAAAGATCTCCAAACACATCTGGTAGAAAAGCTGCTCGGTTAGCCCAGTAGTCTGACTATTTGGTGCGAAAAGTTAAAGCCAATGCAGGTTTGAAAACATAACAAAGTCCAAAAAGTTCCAGACAGGAATGCTGCAAAAAATTTAGACGTCAAAAGTAGGGCTCGGGAATTAAAATCGAATTTAATACAAAAATATTCATGTTGTATAATGGACGACGAAACGTATGTACTGACAGATTTTACGCAGCTTCCGGGTCAAAATTTTTATGTTGCTGATTCTCGAGGAAATGTCGAAGAACAATTTAGAATCCAAAAGCAGACAAAATTTCCTAAACAATTTCCTAAAAAGAAGCAAGTCATTTGTTATAGTGGGCTCTATAAATACCGAAATATAGATCAAAGACTGTTTGAAAAAAAGACTTCTTCCTTTCATAAGAGAGCACAATGTGTCCACATATTTTTGGCCCGATTTGGCATCATGTCACTACGGCAAGAAAGCTCTGGAGTGGTACCAAAGTAATAACATAGTTTTTGTACCAAGAGAGGCCAATCTCAATCCTCCAAATTGTCCGGAGCTGAGACCAGTGGAGAGATATTGGGCTCTTGTGAAAAGAAACTTAAAAGAGCACAAAAAAGGTGTCCCAAAATATCGAAGATTTTAAAAGGAGATGGGCAAACTGTTCCAAAAAGGTGTCTGAAACAACTATCAAATCTCTAATGGAAGGCTTACCAAAAAAGGTCCACGAGTTCATAAATAGTGGTTAGAACTATAGAAGTTTTATTTTTCTGTAATTTGTAAAATATTATCAATTAAATAGAAAAAAATCAAAACTCTAAGATCAACCGTTTAAAAATTATTGAATTTTATATATGTTAAGATTTTTTCGATCTCACTCCTTATTAGGTCCTCTTACGGAGTTGTTAGTATATAATACACTATATTACCACTTAGCTGAAAAGTAAATTTCATGTAAAATTTGTGGTCTTGAATATGTCATGCAAAATTCTATGAATTCTAGTAAAGCTTGAGTCTTATAACTCGAAAAGATTTGCTGAAATCTCAAGAACCTTTGCCGGATTTTATAGTGATGAGGTATGGGGGATGTTATTCAGACCTTTCCCTATTGAGATTTTTTGGTAAGTAAATTATTTCAATGAAATACAAAATTTTTCTGCTGGGCTGATATCTAGTAATAGCTACAAGTTTAAAAATAGGAGGAAGAGGGCATTGCCCATTTTCCCATAACGTAAAACTCAAGTAAATTTACGAATCTCATAACATTAGCTTCTCATTAACCAAGGAGTGGCAGTATTCAATAAAAATTTCAAACAGAACTATAATTCCAGAAATTTTCTATTTGTAGAGCCATGAAGTGAAAGCAGAGACGTTCAACTGAAAGCTTCCTTAACTATGGTGTTGATGTGAAGTTACATTTCTAACATATTCAATAGCTAAACCAGATTTTGAAAATAAGGACTCCGTTGAAAAGCAACTTGTTTCTTAGCTCAAATGATTTTAAACAAAGCTTCAACAAAGCACAACTCTGCTATGTTATGCTATGTAGGTTAAGCGAAATGAACGATGTTAATTTCACTTGCTTCAAGGTTAGGCAAGGCAAAGAGATTTCAAATTAGACAGCAATTTCAAAATGTTTTCTCCTCTTAGAACCAATGGATGAAAGAGAGAGGAATTGAACTCGAAGCTTTCTTAAATTAAGTTCTGACACTCAGGGGATACCTTTGTGAATGCAAAGCATTGCGTTGATTGAGGAGGGAACATAAATAAATGGTAGGAGGAAAGAGGGAGAAGTAATTGTGCCTGTTTGTTTTAAATTTGGAAAGGTGATAAAAATCAGAAAAACAATTACAGGTAGCTTGTTCCATATAGGCGTGGAAAGGCGTTGGAGTACTTCATCCACGTCAAATGCGGTTTGTTTGGTTTTGGTGAATACATGGTGAATCTCATGAAAATATCAATAGAATAAAGTCACGCAACACACGTTTCTAAGATACTCCAGGAAGTAAATGGACCTCTTTCCTTCAGTTGCGTTCGTGAATCGCCTGCTTATAAATGCAAATTATATTGAATTTCGGAACAGATATAGATGGTTGTTCAAATCATCATGATTTGAGAGAGAGAGAAAGAGGGCTGGAAAATTAGAGACTATCAAATGATAACGCACGAGAGTTTCGGGTTAAAAATTATTATTTCACAGAGCGTGATTTTATTGAAAAAAAGCGATTAGTTTAAAGTAAGGGGTACTCAAAGACTAACTTAGGTTTTCTCAAGTCATGGGATTTTATACGACTAGCAATTGGTATAATCCCATGATTTGAGAGAATCTATTACAGGATAGTGGTATATACGGAGAGTATATATATATATATATGTTACATTGTAATAGAAAAATTCCAGAGTGGTATTTCAAAGGCTCTTTTATACAATTCAATTGAATACCAGAGTGGTATTCTAAGCCTTTATGGGGGAAATTCAAAATTCAATAATTCAGTACTTATACTATATATATGTATATCGTTGTGAGACGACGATGGTCGAAGTGATGATGATGAGTAGTGCAGGGAGCACTAATCAAACTCAATGAGGGGCTCCTCCACCGGGTCCTCAACAATGGTGTTTATCATGCGGAGATTAGTCGCAGTGAAGCATATCTTTACCGATTTATTCAACCGATGCACTTGTCTGCTTGTTTTGACACGCCAAAAATATGATTATTCCAACGAACATCACTTTGGATGGACATGCCCAGAACATCAAGAGTCGCTGATTTCGCAATAACTATTCACCCATAACCAGGGAATAACAGGCGAATTGAATTCAATTCTGTTCAAAGATTGATTGGAGATCATTATTGAGTGAGTCATAGAATTTCTAGTCAAGGACAAGTCACTTATGAAAATAAGGAAAAAGAGTAAGGAAAACTATCGAGCCCTATGGCCCACAACACGGATAAATCGGTCACTAACGAAACTTGTGATTCATTGAGTGAAGTTGTTACCGACCCTATGCGTAATCAGTTTCGACATCAATGCTTCATGTTAAATCTGTCAAACTGCTTACAAATATCCAAAGCAACCGGCTTGTTCTCACCTAAGCCATGGACGCTATGGTTCCAGTTCTCAACGAGAACAGCCATAAGATCGGTGGAAACTTCAACTATTTGGAAAATATCTGTGAATTTTACCGCCAATGAATTAAATCAATCAAAGCACTGATCCACGGGAATTTTACTCGGTAAGATTATGACATTAGCTTAAATAGAATTATGTTTACATACATATATCCTCTCTATAAAGGAAGAAATGGTAAATGGTAGTGGCGGATCCAACTGAAAGTTTAAGCAAACGATTACAGCCATATAAAATCTTTCCACAGTGTGACTGCTTATAATACTTATAAGTAAACTATTAGATTAAACCTGAAATTTCAGAGTCATTTTATGGATATCTTACTTTTTGAAAGCTTGTGGTCTGCTTTTTAAATTTACTTAAGGTTTGGTTTTTGGTCAAAGTTTCGCAATGAATTTCAGCCTGATTTTTTGTCTCCCTATTGATCTAAATGTTGCTTTGATTTTTTATGTGTTTCTGGTCAGAGTTTTGGTTTGAATATCGGTCTGATTATTGGTCTGAAATTGGTCTAACATCTGGCCTAATTTTTGGTGTGCTCTTGGCCTAAATTTGCAACAATATTTTGGGAAAGTCCACAAAAAATGAAGACTAAGATCAACTACGTAAAGATTACATGGGAAAATTCGACTTCAAAGATTTATTTTCAATCCACACCCCACATAAAAAAATTCAGCAAATAGTTTTCAAAAGGTAAAAATATTAACAGAAGTCTAGACATGACTATGAATACTTCATTATGCTTTAATTATTGTATAAATAATATTTCTTTAGAAATATACCAAAATATATATGTACCCATTTAGAAATAAAGAAATAGTATTTTCAATCTAAAAATCTAAATTAATTTGAAGAAAGCAAACGAACAGAAAAGAAAAGAAAAAAAAAAGTTGGAAATAATAATGAGACCATTGCATAATTTCCGCCTCATACTTTTACTCTATTTTACATTTTTAATTGCAACACTGGCAGCAATAAAATAAAGCAAAAAAAAATCTTTTCTTTTTCTGTTACGCAGAAACGAAGCTTATAATTATACGTCCACACAAGATAAAAAAAAAGAAAAAAAAAAACCAAATACAAAAAATAATAATTGAAAATTGCGCAATGCACACTTAAGTAAGTGAGAAAAAAGGAGGAGGAACGAATGCAGTTGGTGTGAGGTAAGGAGTTGGAGGTGTTGGGTGGAAGGCAGGAAAGCCACAATTAACCGTATACATCAAATTGAATGCGCGACGTACATACTCGTATGCATAAGAATGAATGTGTGAGTGCATGTGGGGAGTTGCTTTATGATGGCAGCCATTATTATCCTTTATTTCAATGCTCCAACTTCAGCGCTTACTCTACTGTGCCCTTCTTGCACATGCTCCTCACTCTCAGTACGCCCAACCAACATAACTTGCAGCAATATATGAAAATTATGCGCAAATTGCAAAATTCCGGATATTTCGCGGCAAAATGGTGTGAATTGCGGTTGTGTTTGATTGTGGCAGTAAGGAGGAGAAGGAAGAGGGGGGAGGGGGGAGGGGGGGGAGGTAGAAAGAGTGAATAGGGAAAGTGTGAGGCGTATAGCTTTGTTATCGCTTCATGCCACATGCCACATCTCCATACATGTGTATGTGTGTGTATGTGCGATGTGCGGCACTATTTGCATAATTGAAATGGAAATTCATACTGACAATGAATGCAATGAGTGGAATCAGCCTCATCATTATCTTCATCATTATACCCACACACACACACATACATCTACCAGCATGTAGTGAGGTATATGTATGCATGTATGTGTGTGATGATAATGAGAAGTGTTTGTGTCATTGAGATTACGTTTCTCATTTGTTAAAACTAAAATTATATACTACCAATTTACATACATACATACATACATACATACGAATAGATAGTAGATATATGTACATACCTTTTTATATTCCTCATAAATGGGTGGGTTCCATTTGGTTAGCCAAGTTGAAATGAGTTGTGAGATTATGCGGTAAGAAAGAATATTTAAAATTTTCTTTATCGCAAGATGATTTTATTATTTTTGAAAATTTTTTTGGTTTTGGTTAAGTTGCTAAAATATATAACGTGTCTAAATTAAAATATTTTTAACAATTTTTTCTAGTTCTTCTCTAATCCTCCTCCTTTCAAGAGAACGATCGCAAATCGAACTGACTTTTAGAAATGTCTTAAAATAAAAGCGAAACATTAAAAAAAAAAGTGGCAACAAAAGCGGAAGTAAATTAAAATCAATTGGGGGCAAACACTGATGAAGACAACGAGGTCTCAGTATACATATTTCATATACTCTTAACTCTAATCATATAGCAAATGAGAAATGCTCTGGAAAGAAACGCTTATTTTACTGTTACCAAAATTACGGTCTTTTTAACAAGAGCGTGTACGGCCTAAGTCTTTCAAAAAATGCCCCCATAAAAAAAAAAAAAAAAAAAAAATCCCTCATTATTTTTAAACATTTCTTTGTCCAATGCGCTGACATATCAATATACTGTCCAGTTACCAAAGTTTTGAGTAATTTCGTGGTAAGGCGAGGTCATATTATCTCTAGCTTTTCGGCGTACGATTGCGGCAAACACCGTCATTTTGACTTAATCTGTCGTTTCTATTGGACAATGCTCTTAGCATTTTTTCTGTTCATCTTAAGCTTAATAATTGCTCAAAAATTCACAATGTGGTTAGCATCTGAAGATTGAGAGGCGCAGTCCAAAATTCTTATCCAATTTTCCTCTTTTCACTTACAGCACAAGCGACTTTGCCCTACCCTCTTAAAACACTCAATTTCGATTTATTTTCCCTAACCACTTATTGGCAGAAGATAAGAGTCTATACTGGTATTAATAGATTATGTACTGGATATTTAAATTTCTCGTTAACATGATTATCCTGTTGAAACTCTGTATTGAAAGCATCCAAAACATGAGCTCTTCCTGGATGCTTAACTAATCTCAGAACATCTTACTGCCCTTAATGGACAATGGACGTTTTATGGGCTTTGCCGTCCATAAAAAAGATTCGTCTGTAAAGGCCACATCGCTCCAATCATTATCCATCTGTTCGACAGCCCACTCCTGCCATTTTTTTGTTTGCTTTGTCGTCAGTAAGAGTTTAGTTATGGTAGCTCACAATTCAATTTGGAATTCATTTAAACGACTTTGGATTATACTAAGGAATATATTAGTGATCTTCTGAGCAAGTTTTTGTTGGGCTACTTCAAGTGTAATTGTAGAATTGGCTTGAATTTTTCAAGATATTTGGAGCAGCTTCAGTTATTGGAGCTGATTCGGTTTTGTCGTCTTCATTCAAATTTTTAAATGAGAAGTTTTTAGTGGAAAAATAACATTTAAGTATCTAAATATTTTAATGAAATTGTTTAACTCTTGTCAGATTTTACCTGCAGAAAAGTGTTGGTGGAGTCTGAAAGGGTTAGGTTAGGTTAGGTTAGGTTAGGTTAGGTTAGGTTAGGTTAGGTTAGGTTAGGTTAGGTTAGGTTAGATTAGGTTAGGTTAGGTTCACAGGGCTGAGCTCTAGGCTACTGTGAGGGTGAGAATGTCACGCACTGACTGGGTGGCTTTTTATGCTTTCCTCCTCGTTAAAAAAAAAAAAAAAAGTTAGGTTAGGTTAGGTTAAATTAGGTTAGGTTAGGTTAGACTGAGTTCCTTCTTAATCAAGGAGAATTTCTCGTTAGCGCAATAGCGTCTTTTTGATACCAATATCTCGGTTGTGATTTGTAATAGATAGAATAAAAGAACGAAATAAGAGAAAGCTTTATTGTTGCTCTGGTATAGCAGGACCCAAAAACCATTTTTTCTGATCACAAAACTTCAGCAGAGCATTTAATTTGGTGTTAGGGTCCTCCCCTATTTTATCGAGGAATGGTTTGCCTAAAGTTTCTACTTCTTCAGTGTCATGGCAACTGCGACAGAAGTCTCTCTGCCGATCGCCCAATGTCCCGTATATTTTTTAGAATCCTTTTATTCCACTTGGGAACTTAGGGCTTCACCAAACATTCCCATATTTTTCTATTCGCTGCCGTTCGACTGATACTATCCATCGCCATTGAGGTCTTATTTGTTTGTGAATAAGCTCTTGCCCCGTCAACCGCCATAACTCTGTGTTGCTTATGATATTCGGCCAGAAGATTTTGCTTACGATGCGAAGGCATTTGTTCACGAACACTTGCAGTTTTTGCGTAATATAGTTTGAAACCAGCCATGTTTCGCTGCCGTATAGCAATGTTGAATTTACGCATGCGTTGAAGATCCTCAGTTTGGTTTCTCTTGAAATCTGCGGACTTCTCCATACGCATTTGAGCCGCCCAAACTTTGATCTAGCTTTGCGCAACCTACTTTCAGCATCTTCTTCTTCTCCTCCATTGGTTGAAGCTATGCTGCCGATGTTATAGAATATACTGCTGTTATTCGTGCGATTTTCGCCTAGGAAAAAGATAAGAGTTGTTTGGATTTGGAAAAATTGTATTGAGGCTACATCATCTGATGTTGGATTGTATCGAAAAGTGCGAGGAAATAACACCCCTAATACATTCTAAAAAAGTTAGAACATGTACCGACTGAGATGAGCCCAACGAGTAATCCCTGTCTCGCCAGGGCATCAGCACACCCGATTCCACTAAAGTTCCTATGCAAAACATAAGTGTTAAATTAACTTGTTGGTCTAGTCTGACAAGGTATTACTTACACTCGACCACTAGTTTATATTTGGTAATGTTTGATTATGGTTTTGGCAGTCAGAGAAATAAATACTTTTGCAACTCACGGTACAGTTGCTATCTTATTGCATCTTCTGCTAAGAATATCTTAATTGAACTAGGTAAACGAAAAAAATTTGACATTTCTAAAGCACTAACTCAGTGTTAGAGTTTCGGGCTCGAGTTTCGGCTTACAGTTGGGTACGTTGATAATTCTTTAAAAATCTATCGGCTGGTTACCCTACAACAGGAACCATGTTTTTTTAATCCAGACTATTAACTATTATTTTTCATAGAGCCCGAAAAATTAATCTATCTCGGCATTGGCTTTGTCCAGTTTTGATCAGAAATTAATTATAACCAATCTTGTAAAAATAATAAATAAAACAAATAAAGATTTAGCTACTTTGTTGAAAATTAAATTAAACATTACTTTCTTTTGAATTGTTAATTTTATTTTGTTTATCTAGATCAGTGGTCTTCAATCTATTTCGACGTGGAGTCCTTCGTTTTTAGAATAAACTCTCTAATAAAAAATGTGGTTAGAACTTTAAACATATTCAAATTGATATTTTTGTTCGATTTTAAATAAAATATCAAACATAAATTATTTGATAGTTTTTAGGAGACTATGAAAATTAAATCTAGTGGTTAATTTTCAAAGTCATGACTTAAGTTCATGTCAATTTCGTTATTTGAAGTTATATATAAACAGGTTAATAAACAAATGTAGTCATCACAACAACAATGTATATAGAGACGGGCAAATCAGACGGCCGTTTCGGAATCCGCCACAATTCGTCATCAGTGATCTTAGTGATAGTTCTTAATCTTTCAATATCCCATATAAGCTACTAATATTTGAAATCATAACCCAGAATTATGGATTTGATTCCAAATATCTTCACTGAATAGAGATATTGAAAGAAACTACCACTACCGTTCTATATACTTATGTTGTTGTTTATTTGAATTTGAAAATGAACTCACTACATATTCCTGTAGAGTGCTTAGAAAATTTAGTGGGTACCTAGGGTTCCATAGAGCACAGTTTTAAAATTAATAATCTAGATCAAGGTAAGCGGAGATGTTTAGGTGAAGAAATGGTTCATGGTTTTGTGAGTCCAGTGCCAGAAACCGTTTTGAAATTTCGAATACTCCGCGTGAGCTGAAAATTGTTTTTCTTCTTCTTCTTCTTCTTGAGCTAATTCTTTTTTTCCCCAATTCACCGACAGATTTCTGCCTGTATAAACTAAAAAAAGAAACAAAAAAAAACATCTTAGTTTATATGTCAAGAAGATAAGGGAAAATATAAAATTTGGAGGAAAATCTCCTAAGATTTTAAAATTTCCATAACACTCTTCAGGAGTAATCAAGCAACAATCGGTCCTGAAGCCTCATCGCAGACAAGGCGATTATAACATTATGGTAAGAAAGCACAAAAATATTCATATGAATGAATAGAAGTTAAAAATCTAATAAATCCTAAGTACTTGATTTTTTAAAGAATCAAGTTTTACTAATTCTCTTTTACACTGATATAAAATCAATTATACCAGCAAAAATAAAACAGAATTAATATTCCTTTGAAAAGTATGCAATATTTCAACACCCACTGGGAGGTGTCTCTACAACAACTACTTTTGAGAAATAAAAAAAAATATCTTTCTGCAATTAACCAAAGAAATTCTAAAGAGTTTCCTGCAAAAATTTTTCAATTATGTCATTTTGTTTATTTTTTTTTTTTTTTTTTTTTTTGGAAAAACGCGACATGTGGTGATTTTTGATGAGGTTGACGCATTTTAATTATCACAGTTAAGTTCTACTTGTATGTCGTTAAAAATGGTAAGTGATGATTAACTTTTTTTTGACGATGCAAAACAAAAAATCACAAATTCACATCACTGTTCAACTCATCATTATTTCAAATTCACAATTATTGAAATATTTGACATGAAAGGGGAAAACGAAAATTCAATCTTTGTGATTTTTTGTGAGATTTTTGTTTTTGTTTCAGAAATAATTTTTAATTAAGCTAAAGTGGGTGTTACACGCCGAGCTATGTGTTTTTTTTCTCCTAACAAAAACTGCACTTTTTTGAATGCGATTTTGCATACGTTGCATTGAAATTAAGAAAGGGGTTTGTATTTTAGGTTTTGTATGCCTGCGTGTATAGTAAGTAGTAGAAATCAAGGATATATATTGAGTAAATAAAGTAAATTTTAAATGTTCTAAAATCGATAAACTGAAGTTGATTTTTATAATTCTAAAATGAATTTGATAGTTCTGAAAAACTGTTTTAATTCAATTTACTCGAATGGTCGATCAAGTTGAAATATCTCGACGTCCACTAGCTAGGTAACTGCCAGAACCACGAATGTAAAAGTTGTTGTTTTGTGAAATAAATCAATATTTTGAACATTTGAGGTTTACAA
This sequence comes from Toxonevra muliebris, assembly GCA_963691655.1. Lineage (NCBI taxonomy): Eukaryota > Metazoa > Arthropoda > Insecta > Diptera > Pallopteridae > Toxonevra > Toxonevra muliebris. The sequence goes on from OY829326.1 coordinate 142,337,112, forward strand.
TTAAGATTATTTGATTACGATTACTCATAGATTTATTCTAGATTTCAAAACATATTTACCTTAAAAAGCGAAAACTAAAATCTTTAAAAAAAATGGGGTTGTAAGCCTAAAATTATCATAATTAAATTAAAAACTAGTACAGATCGGAAAGGTTCAGTCGAAGTCAATGCTAACAATTGTAAAATTTATTAATAAACATTTTCTAATTATATATTGAAGTTTATATGTATTTTTTCAATTATAAAAACAAAATGACGATGTACAGCACTTGGGACCAATAACACTTTTTTTTAAGTTACCAATCAACACCCAGTAGTAATGGGCATATAGAACCAAATTTAAATTTATTGTTATAGAAGTACACAAATTTGTCATTAGTTTCGAAAACAAAATTTTACTTTCGACGAAGCAATCGAGCTTAGTATGTTTATAAAAACCTTAACCGTAAAAAAAATCTGTGTACTTCGTTGGATAATCTTTTTGAAAAGCTACATTTAAAATTTCAAGTCAATTTGATAAAAATTGTTTAAGTTCTACAGGGTGTTAATTTCAAAAACTTGGTGTCGAGAAAATTACCATTTACAATCATTTTTCTATATGAAATTTTAAAGATATCGACTAGTTAATTTTTTAGTCTTTAGCCAACACTAAATAACTGCCTTTCCAAGTTTAAATCATTCGCACTCAGGTTTTTTCTGTACGATGTAGTGCTGCGCCTAGAGGGGTTTGCTGCATTCGCGATTGAGCTCTCCGATCCACAGAAGACCGTTAAATCATCATTGTAGGTGATTAAAAAGATGCCAATGGCTGTTTACACATGGAGAACGCGCACGAAACGTCAGTTCTACGATTAGACTGGTTTAAAATTGCTTGAAATCATTCATTTGGTCATTTAAGCTAATAGTGCGGGCACACGAAAGTGAATTTCAGGCAAATTAGCATTTCATTGAAATGCGTCAAAAACTGTCAAATGAAATTTTCTTGAAATGCAGAAAGTAATAAGCAAACACAAGGTTGTAAAAAAAGGAAAAATTTAAGATCTGTTACATTTTTTGTAGACATTTTCGATATTCATGATAGTTTTTTAGGAGACTATGAAAATTAAATCTAGTGGTTAATTTTCAAAGTCATGACTTAAGTTCATGTCAATTTCGTTATTTGAAGTTATATATAAACAGGTTGATAAACAAATGTAGTCATCACAACAACAATGTATATAGAGACGGGCAAATCAGACGGCCGTTTCGGAATCCGGCACAATTCCTCATCAGTGATCTTAGTGATAGTTCTTAATTTTTCAATATCCTATATAAGCTACTAATATTTAAAATCATAATCCAGAATTACAGATTTGATTCCAAATATCTTCACTGAATAGAGATATTGAAAGAAACTACCACTACCGTTCTATATACTTATGTTGTTGTTTTTTTCCCCATTTTTTAATATTTATTAAGTGAAAAAATAAAATAACGGAATCGGAGAGTAACTCATTTTCATTCCTTCAATTATTCATAATTGCTATATAACTTCTTGGTGTCCAAATCCAATTGAAAGGCAATATTTTTTGTTATTTTTATTTACTCAAAACAAACACAAAAATTCTTCTTCTTTCTCCAAACTGTCAAAAAACGAATTTGAAATTCCTTTTTTGTCGTGCGTTCACCTAAATTTGAAATTCAGAATTTCAACGAAATTCACTCGCGTGTGTCCGCACTATAATGAAATAAATTAAAAAAAAAAATTCGATGAATTAGGAAGACTAATTTTTTAGGCTGAAAATTGACTAACTTTATTTAATTTTTTTCTTTCTTTTATTCTATAAGATTGGAACTTTTCGCATATTAAAACTTCATTATAAAATTTGTTTTTTTTTTTTTTCTTTTGAGCTCCGTTTTTCTGGTAAAGGGCGTCAAAGTCGGCATCTAAAAAACAAAAGCGAGTTAGTACTGAAGCGTTTTTCTAAAAAAAAAAATGTTTCTGAAATTTTTAGCAGCCGTTTTTTTTTTAAACGTGGGTTTCTTTTTATTATTTTTTTAAATGCGTGGCATGTTTTTTACTTTTTATAATTCAATTTAATATCTCATAAAATAAGCAAGCAAAAAAAAATATACTTGGGCGAATTTCAGCCTTAAAAGTTAGGAAGACCTATAAATCAAACGTCGTAATATAATGATTCTTGAATCATTTGATTGAAATGTTAACTGGGCCTAATAGTGTGTTCACATTTTCGATGCCCAAAATTCGATTTTCAGAAAAAACGTTCAGACGGCATTTGATTTTTCATCTGTCAATTTTTATTTTCATTTTTTTGAGATCATTTACGCTTTTTACAAATAACTAATGTCATGTTTGGCAGATGCCAAAAAAAAAATACTAAATATTGTAATAGAGGGAATATTGTTGTAGCATTTTCTCAATTCTCTCAGAAACACAGAGTTGCATAGCGACAAATCATAGTCAAAAATCGTTTTTCGTTGAAAATCGGCTGAAAATCAGATTTTCATTTGGCAATTGTTCTATGACGAAAATTCAATTTTCAAGGGATTTTCAGCAAAAATCGATTTTGGACACCAAAATCAAATTTTCAGCCACCATGTAATCATACTACAAGCTAAGTTTTTCTAAAATCGTATTTTTGAGATAATTTCGAACAAAGTACACATTCATTTTGGTTTTAGTTAAAAGGCCGGATATTTTTGGCTGGAACAGAAAACATCGTATAGCTATCGGGTTCCAAAATGGAGTGCTTGATTACACAGACCTGCGAAAATATGTCTGAATTATCTGAATTCTAATATTGTGCAATTTACGTAGAGTTTGAGCTTTAACACCCCCCTCGACCGGTGCTGAAAATTTCATATATTTATTCATTTTGATTGTTGGTCAAAAAAATTTTTGAGTCAAGAATCCGCCTAGTGAATTCCAGTCACACCAAAATCGGAATTTAACATTTTAAGTTTAGGGTTTCTTAGATTAGAAATTGTAATTTATGCCAAGATCGGTTCAAAAACTTTTTTAGTTCCATTCACTAGGTAAATTATAGTAGTTTATAATGTAACTAACAAAATCAATGTTAAATTTGTTTCTCTATTTTATAAGCGAAAAAATAAATAACAATTATTAATTAATTAATAATTACGCAAAGCAGAGAAGATCTTCTAAGTCCTTCACATTCAGATCTAACGGCTGCTGGACTTGCATCGGAAAATGCATGCTTCTCTCAAGTAGATAGGGGCATCAGAACGAATCGAGGAAAATTAAAGCTGCTTACAACAGCAAACTGATTTCATATATCAATCCAAGTAGACTGTAGGGAGGAAGGCTCTCATTCCACTGTAATTTTTCCTTCCTAGGAGTTTGAAGAAATATTTTCGTTTTGGTGATGACAGGTGAAATCAAACCGAGCAGGTCGTAAAACCTAGCAATTGTAGATGAAACAGAACGTTATCCGCCCATTTTCCATTAAGGACATAACAATTTTATCTATTAATAAAACACAGTGTTTTTCGAGATATTGAGTTAAAATTTATTATGGGTATAGTGCAGGCATTACATTTTATGAATGAAATTCGATTTCGGTCATATGACCACCACGAGCCCGTTCACAGCAATCGATTCTTTGGCCCCAATTTTCCACCACTCTCGCACACATTTCGAACGGAACGTTGACAATTTTGCGTTTGATATTGTCTTTGAGCTCACCTAAAGTTGCTGGCTTTTTGGCATAGACCAGTGACTTAATATAGCCCCATAAAAAGAAACCCAATCGCGTTAGATCGCATGAATGAGGCGGCCATTCCACCGGACCATTTCTCGAGATAACACGTCCACCGAATTTGCCTTTCAATAAATCGATTGTGATGCATGCTGTGTGGCTAGTGGCACCGTCTTGTTCATCCAATTCTGGTCACAAATAATCTTCCAACATAACACGATAGCGCTCTCCATTGACGGTATTATGACCGAAAATTGGAGTAAGCACTCTTAAAGTGGCAACCACCGATTCAGAATTTCGGTAGTAATTTTTCATAATTTCCAAACGTTGCTGGTTCGTGAACTTAACCATGATGAAAATGTTGACTTTAACTAAGCTTTTGACATTGACAGTTCATTAAAAAAGTTTAAAGGTGCGTTCATATAAAGATACGAAATTGTTATGTCCCTAATGGAAAACACTTTAGGTAAGAGTTTTGTTCTAATAATTTTAAGTATCGAAACGAAAATATTAATAGTTTCCAATGAAACTAGTAAAAACTTGTTTGTAGTTTTTTGTAAACGGTACAAAACAGCTGAAAATTTACCTTAATTGCACTTTTAGGATAAGATTCCCCATTTTGGATTCAGCGCACAAATGTAGGGAAGTGTACTTGGGTATGAGTCAGCACCAGGTATGACACTTGCTGGGATATTGGTGACATTGTTAAAGGTACTGATATGGACCTAACAGTTTTATCAATGCCTTCCGATACAATACCAACAGTTCCAGTTTTAAAACAGCGCTATACAATACAAATTCCAGAAGCCCAAACTTGGCTTTTGCCGGGACCTGGGACGGGAGTTGATTGTAAGCGTATTTTCACTGACGGCTCCAGAACAGAACTCGGTTCGGGTTCTGGGGTCTTTATTGAAAATGATGGAGTGCACCTTCACTTTTCCCTTGGGTTGTATACTTCTGTTCTTCAAGCAGAAATTTTTGCAATCATCAAGGCAATAGACCATGTTATTGATAATGGTTGGAGAGAAAGGAGTATCTGTGTATTTAGTGACAGTCAGGCTGCGCTTAAATCCTTGCTTAATCATCTAACCACGTCTAAGCCAGTTTTTGTGGTAACACCGGAGGGAATAGATGTATTGCTTGTATCAGCTGCAAACATCGTGTGTGAAAATCGATCACGAAAACTTTTTTTGATTTTTTCCAAAGTGATATATTTTCGAGTGAATGAATTAAAAAAAAGTGAGTGTAATGCATTAGCATTTAGTGTTTTTCGTAAATTTTTCGACCCAATTTTGGATTATGCCAATATATGGTTGGAAACATTATTTTTTTTTGTTATTCCAAAAATGGCATTATTTTCCGGGTATGAGAGACAGTATATCACCGGGTATGAGACACCACTTAACTATTGTTTTGATCCAATTTTTTTATATTTTTAGCCATGTCAACCCCAAAAAATAAAATCGCCCATGAAACGAATAACATGCAAGCGTCTTGTTCATTTAAAGTGTGCAAAGATTTGCGATAGCGATTTGGTTTGAGAAGACGATGACTAAGAGGAAAATGATGAATAAAAGCTACTATTTCTTTTTATCTTAGCCACTGAAAGGGCTGCAAAATAAATAAATTTATTAGTATGTTTGTTGACTAGATTACTTTATATAACAAACAATATCTAAATAAATTTATGTTTATGAATAGTTATGGTGTTTTTACTGCATATTTTCCAATTTTTATTGGATTTTTGTAGGTGTCTCATACCCGGGCTCAAATTTTTTTCCTCAGAAAATAGGTCATAATATTTTGCGTGCCGAATCACTATACTTTTTTCAGATAAAAATTTTATTTTTATTTTCATTACCTTTCCGACAGTTTTATATACTCATCCCATTTATTTAACCAGTGAAAATTTATGGCTCAAAAACAAACCCCATCTCATACCCGCGAACACTTCTTTACATAGTAAACCACCCTATTATCATGTACAACCTCGCAGATCTAAATTAATTGGTTTTATAAGTTTTTATAACAAACTCTGATAAAGAAAATATACAAAAAATGATTTTGTAATGGGTAAAATAAGAAAATCGTAATCCAAAATATTACACCCAGAAAAATACCCATCTCCCACCCAACAAAGAAAAAGTTTCCTCAATTTAAATCCAAGAAAATTTCTCTCGTTTATGTAAATTTTCCCCAAAATGAAGAAAAATGTGCTCCTTTCATGCAACCATGGTGTTCAATTTGAAGTAAGTTTTTTTTCTTAATTTTTGAAAATTTAATTGCGGTGCTGCCCACCAATTGAAATCAAATCCCAAGTTTCAATGAAATTGTTAAAACTAAAATTTAAGAAAAGTAAGATAAAAAAGTAAATAAAACACAAGAAAATATGGGTGTGGTAAATGGGCATCTTCAAATATAATTTTTTTCTAAAACTTAGTCCTTACAACGCGTCGCTGCATAAAATTTTAACTCAAGAGCTTTCATGAATTACTCGGTCTATTGTTAACATAAATGAGCGTTTCCTTAAACTTGTTTTTTCCAAAATTTAGTCGCACCAGCATATAAAAATTGAAGCACCATTTGGCTGCAAAACAAAAGTATCAAAATACCATAAAAGAACAAATTACCTTATTTAGAATAAAATAAGGTGGCATCATTAAACTTACATATTCTTTGTGTATAGAAAATGTAAGAAAGAGACGAATATACCAAAAATGTTCTCCATACAAAATTTTTGTATATACGCTGTACTCTTTTGGCCTTAGCAGATAATCGCGTACGCTTTGTTTTTCTTTTGAATTTTTAAGTCGGCGTCTCTATTTCAAGCGAAGTGGTTTGTGGCTATTGATATAATTTTTGAAAAAAAAAAAATATATTCAAAAGATATAAATTTCAACAAAGTTCAAATTATAATTTTTTGGTGGCCATAAGGAACTTTTGATCATTTCAAGGCGACGATGCCTGTAGTGTTTGTAAAAATACGTATGAATGTAAACCTTAATTCTTATTAAAAATAAAATAATAAATGAATACAAGTAAAAAAACAACATTGTAGAAAATATTCCATAAATTGACGATTTTTTTTTCCAAAAAGTAAATTGACTTTAATGTATGGAAAATTATTCCTCAAACTGAGGAAAATTTTACCTAAATTATATACAATTTCTTATATTTGAAAAATATTTCCTCAACTCATAAACGAGAGAAATTTTGTATATCTAAATGAGGAAACAGTTTCTATGGCGCCAAATCATTCCCATTTTTCCTCAATTTTATAGCCGTTTTTCTTCGAACCAAGTAAGTATTTCTCTGGGTGTATATAAGGCGGGCCTTTTTTTGGTTGAATCAGGTTCTTCCAATAAAACTGTACCTAGCTGCATTTCCAATCTGTAAGTAGTCCGTTAAATACAATATAATTCCTAAGAATTTCACCATCTTCATCATCATAATATCATAAGAACAATACCTTAACAGCTCCTAGCTTCCGACTAAGTAACTAACTACATTATTATTTATAAATTTTAATACATCATTTCAGTTACAAATTTGTAACTTTACTGTCCATTGATTGTGAAGTGCTTTTTAAAAATGCTGTGTCCTTAAATTCAATTCATAATAGGATTATGCACACTAATTTTCAACGAATATTTAGAGTTAAATTGGTTTATCATCCACTCATCATCATTAACATAACAAAACTAAAAGTAAAGAGGAAATAAATAGAGGATGAAGAAGAAGAGGGTTAGGGTTGCCACTGTATAAGCTACCATAGTAGCTTAAGTACTTTAATGGGATATGTGGAGTAAATAGAGTAGTAAATTGTTTTTCGTGTTGATGAAATGGGTTCAAACGTTTGTTTTAATAATATTAAAGGCGAAGATACATGTACATAAAAAAAGGTAGTACTCAATACATACATATGTTTGTATCATATATATGTATGTATGTATCTAAGTAGTAGGTACTCAACGGTATAACGTAAACTACTTGAGTAAACCGAAATGCAAACACTACATTGTCTATGCTCTATGCAGACATAAAATATCTAAAGTGCGGGAAAGTAAAGAAAAAAATCCAAAAAGAAAATTACAACAACATTTAAAGATTAATCGAAAAAAGGGAAGCACACGAAACTTTATTTGCACTTAAATTAGAAAAATGAGGGCATTTTTTTTTTTTATTTTAAAGAAGGGTGCAAACTAAACAAAAAACTGTTACAAAAAACTGAAAAAGGGATCTAAGTTAGAAAAAAAAAAAATAAACGAATTAACTTATGCATAACGCAACGTAGTATAAAAAACTGAACTATAGAAAAAAGTATTTAAGTAGTAATCGAAAAAGTATAAATCCAAAATGGCTGACCTTCTGCTCTTCACATTTCCGAATGGAAGTGTGAAGTTATACACTACGAGTGTGTGTGCGTGTGTATGAGTGTGAGAGTGTGAAAATGGGCTTGAAATTGACATGCCTTCATGTGAGTTAATTTCGTCAAATTATGATAATCATGCCACCCCTGTTGCCATTACTATTTTTCTTGCCACCACGTATAGAGGGTAAAGTAAAGTAAAGTAAAACACACAGTGGCATGATGTAATAAAAGCAAGAAGAAGGGAATACATTTTTTTTTGCTTTTTTTCCTTTCATTTGGTTTTTGTTTTTTGTTTTTTTGTTTTTTTTTTAGAAATAACTGACACCCAAACCAATTTAACAACCAACCAGAAATGAGCTCAAGTATGTTGTTGATGTACACAAATATGGAAGCTGAATTGAATGAATTGAATGGATAAAGGAATGAGTATACACTTTGGTTGGTTTTGTTTTCGGTTTTTTGTCACCATCATCAGCAACATCGTCACCAACATCGTCACCATTACCATAATAATCAACATCATACAATAGCGACAACGACAACAACAACCACAACAACATTGATGATGTTGAATTAAAATTGAAATTGCAGCCGTTTCCGGTTGCCATTATTGTTATTGTTATTATTATTATTTGAGTGCTTCTTTGTTGCTGTTGTTGTTGTTGTTATTGCTTTCATTTGCATTTATTTGTTAATTTAAATAAATAAATACAGTGACAACAGCAACAACAACAACAGCGAAAACGTAAAATACATAATAAAAAAATAGAACGAGTAGCAAAATTATACATGATTTGGATAATCAAATGAGAACACATCAATTTCACATTTATACTTATATGCATTATAACTATCCCAGTGGTAAAGCAGGCGTTCTAGACGGCAAACTTTCTAGACAAGCTGTAAGCAGTAAAAATTGAAATTGTTTCCTCTTTTGGTTTGCAGATTTTAAAAAGAATAACTTCAAAATAAAAAATTATTATCGGTTTGGTCAAATTTGAAACATTTCCACAGAACCACTACGTAACCACTTTTGACATCATCACCGTTACACTCCATAGACTTCTAGTTGTCTGCTCAAAATAAAATTAAACTTAATGTTGACTTCAAGCTTGTTTGAAAGACTAATAGAATGCTTCCGGAAAAGGTAAATGATATACTTTTTTGCTTAGCTACTATTTTTACTTAACCTCCAAGATTTGATATTAATTTACAGGTAAAACTTCAATTAGAAACCCCAAAAATCTTGACTTTTATATTTTCCAAAGTATCTCTAGTATTTGGAGACTTAGAGATATTTCGGAATATATCAAAAATTAAATTATGTAATTCTAATTTGAAAACATATATTAATAAACATTTTTTTTATGCGGCATCACGTCTTGGCTGACAATGGTAAACCTCAAAGAATATGAAAAGCTTATTACAATTTGAATTCCACTTAAAATCTTCTATCATGCACATACAGTGGGGGATCCAAAGATCAGCACCTCCTTGACGCGTTTTGGCCATTATGATTTTTAAATCCGATAATTTTTATTCTATTATTGTCCAAAAATTCACTGTGAATCAAATTTTGTTTTTGAAAAAATATTTCTTAAAATGAAATTAAAAAAAAAATATATATCTATATATTGACGGCATTAAGATAAGCGGTTATTATAAAAAAATCGTTTCAATTTATTGTGTTCATAATAGCACCTATTTGAAAAACGTTTGTTTTTTGAATTTGAGCTTGTTGTGTAGTTCTAATTACTCCCATTATATTTTACTGACCCGTTATATATCTGTTACATAACTTTTCCGGTGTCCTAGGTTACCGGGATGGAAACTTTCGTCACCGGGGCGACACAGTCAGCCTAGGTACGTTGGCCTGGTAATCTAAATGGTGGATCGCTTTGCCCTTGTGGCCTGCTGGCGTCCACTGTAGGGTAGAGTGCGTTACATACTTCGTCGGGGGCTTTAAGTGGGTCAACTACACTCGGGGTGCTGGAGGCCGATCTTCTCTTCGCTGTATGTTTGGTTTGGAGACTATATAGCAGTGTGGTTTGATCAAGCGTGTGCTGATTGTCTCTCAGAGATCTGAACCAGCCGACTGACGACTGCCAACTTCGAATTCGAAGGTATTTCCATCGAAAGATAACATACTTCAGTTTTTGTAATGTGTTTTCAAACTAATTTTCGAAATGAAAGTTTAAATTATTCAAATGATTAAAGAACGAACTTAAAAAATAAACTACAAGTTCTTTAGCGTATTCATTTAGTCGGACTTCTATTTCTAAAGATATATACATATACATATATACCACCTTGATCAAAAAGTTCCCGAAATTTATTCAGGAAATTAAAAATACAAGTTTATTCATCTAAATCTATATTGTTCCCTTTAAAGTAATCCCCATCGACTGCAACACACTTATGCCAGCGCTTGATCCAATCCTCGAAACATTTTTTATATTCGGTTTTCGGTATGTCCATCAGTTCTTCATGCGATTTTTCCATTACTTCCTCTCGGCTGCTGAAACGCGTTCCTCGTGATGGTTTTTTAACTCGATTGAACAGAAAGAAGTCACTGGGAGGCAAATCAGGTAAATTCGATGGCAGTTGGATGGTATTTGTTGCATTTTTCGTCATGTGCGACGGTACGTTATCATGGTGCAAAATCCAAGAGTTTTCTGTCCACAATTCTGGTCTCTTTCGGCGAATCGCTTTACGCAAATGTCTCATAATGCCCAAATAATACTCTCTGTTTACTGTCTGGCCTCCTGGTGATGCACTACACCGTTGTAATCCATGAAAACCGTGAGCATTACCTTCTTTTTTGACTGAAAACGACGTGTTTTTTTTTGGTCTCGGCTCATTTGGTGAACGCCATTTACTTGCCTGACGTCTGGATTGCGTGTTGTACTCATAAACCCACGTCTCGTCTCCAGTAATGATCCTTTTGATGAATGTGGGATCGGATTTTTACGTAAAATTTAATACAAGTTCGTTGTTGCAGATTTAAATCCATTTCTAAAATTGTAAAAAATCGCCAACATACACAGAGATAGATGTACTCTTGGCTACGTAACTTTTGCAAATGTGAAGCTATGACGCTAAGATTTAGAGAGAATATCAACAACAGATGTACAAACAGAACTCAAATCGGAACGATGGGAGTGCCACACGGTGGTTATTCCGGGAACTTTTTGATCAAGGTAGTACACATATTTGATGATTCTAAATCTGGCGGTGTTGTTCTTATTTCAAAAAATAAAAACAAATCGGAAAAAGAATTTGAAAGGTGAATGATTTAACGAATACTTGAAAACCAATTTCTGTCTTGGTACTTGGAGAAACTGAAAACACTGATTCAGCGTCAAAAATTCCATAAAAAACAGCTAAGTCGGTTCTTGAGTCTGAAACAATTCAAAATTTTTATAGGAAAAAGTTATTTGAAAAAAATTCTCACCATTTAAAAATGAGGCATTTTTCTGAGGATGTTAAGATCTCCTAGGAAGAATGAATGTAAAAAATTATTTTAAGAAATTTTCAAATATTTAAAACATAATTCCTTAACAAAACATGCTACCTGAGTCCACCACTGCAAAATACAATAAAAATACCGGCGTATTTAAATGTTCTAAGCCGTTCCATCAGATTATCGTAATATCAAGCTTTTTTTCTACAGAGAACTGAAGTCAATTTGCCTACTTAAAATTACGGCTTATTAATAAGCGTTTGACAAAGTTTCGTTGGCGCTTTTCATAAAACCTATCAAATCTTTCACTCTGGGAATAAGTGTTGTTGTATTTGTGTGACGTTCTAACATGGATTAAGCGCCCGCCATTGGTATTTTTTATGATAGTTGTCAGCGTGTATTTCTTCTCAAACAAAGCAAACAAATAAAGTTACACATTTTTTCTTCCCCTTTATGTGCGTATTTTCATTGTTATTTATGTAAATTTAATATTTACGTTATTAATAAAATTTACTTCCATATATACCGTGATAAGAAAAACTGTTCATAAAAAACACAGTGTTTGGGACACAATGTATAATCATAAACGCTGGAAAATTAACTCATTCTGATGAACATAGTGGAAACAAAAAACATCTTCAGGTCGAGTGCTCGAAATTTCCGAAATTTTGTAGATTACATTAATTTTTGCGTTATATATTAGAGTTCTGGCTATTGCTCTTTATAAAAAAAAACAATGGATGCGTGCAAAAGGCACGCAAGATATTTGATGTGTAAACAGTTAAACCAACTGAATGCCATATACATAAGCTCACATATGTATAGCCATTTATAGGGATTTGATGTATAATCTATATGCTTAGGTAAATAATTCAAATTAAAAGAATTATTTTATAAACTTAAAAATTTATTAGATATCATTATCTTTTATATATATGTAATAGCCCAATTCACTATAAATTGCAAATGGCCTTACATCAATGCAAATGCAAATTTTTGTTCCATATCGCATGTATTTGTTGTTGTGATAACAGAAATATTTTGCATTTCCACCGAAACCTGAATAGGGCTGATACGTTGTAGTTGAATCATTTTTCTTTTACTCAATGCATCGGGCACGATATGCTCGCATATACGCAACTGCAATTTCATCTTTTTTTCCGCGCTTTAAGTTTTTCTTCCTGTCGATTTGAAATCTTATTAGATGTGAAAATAACGTGGCCTTAGAATTGATTTGGCGTATAGGTATATGAATTTGTACACACATACGCTAAATCAATTCTCAGGCGACGATAAGTGCTTTCCGCATTTAACCTTAGAAAAGCAACAGGGGTGACCAGTCATCCCACTACTTTTTAAAAGCACCGCAAAGAGATTTACCTTAACTGCATTTAATAAAAATAAGAAACAATGTATTTTTATTGAAGTAAATAAGTGATTTTATAATAAATAAGTTTGATTTTTTCTGTTTAACATATTTGCTATTTACATAGATAAAAAAGTGTTGCCTTTCTAAGGTTAATGTACAAAGCAACATTTTTATAATGCCGTGGTTTGCTATTATTATCACTAAATTTTGTTTATACATTTATTGAAACCTAGATTCCTTTTTATTTATCATTTTGTATTGTTTTTATGTTTTAAAAAATATTTAATTTTAATGCAATCTAACTAACCGAATGCAAAACCTATCAAACGCCTGTGTTTGCTACGTCGACTTCTCTGCTTGTATGGTGTAGTCGATCTCCACACGTTTAACACCAACAAATAATTCTGCCACGAATAAATGTACACACACATTTTGTTTTCGTATGTTTCGTTTGTATGTGTGAGTAAATTGATCGAAACATAAACAAACAAACTCCGCTCGTATTTTAATTTCTCCCTCTCTTCTTCTCTTCTCTTTGTTGGTTAGAGTAGCACAGTCATGTCGCGCAGTAGTGCGAGCGAGAGAGGAACAGGACGTTACAGTTATCTTACTTCTTACGATACAGTTATTCTTACATTTTACACATTTGAAATTTTGCCCATACAGTGAGCTAAAATGTTTACACATCAAAAAAAAAAAAAAAAAATTATGAGATAATGCTTGCGTTCAGAAAACGACCTCAGCTCTGCAACATGTTGAGCTAAAGTATCAGAAAAATAATACGCTCAATGAAATGACTACTGCTCAATACAATTTTTGTTGATTATAAAGTGATCGGAGCAGAGGCGTCTTTTGAACTTAACCAATGTTAGTTGATACCAGAAGAGCGTTCAAGTTTATCCATCCATTTTTTTGCAATATTTAACGAAAGCGGAAAACGACTTTCGTATTATTTTACAAAAAAAAAAAGCGGAACAAAAAATATTAATTTTTTTAGTAAAATAAGTTGAAAATCGTTTTTTTTCGGTTTTTGTTTAATATCACAAAAATGGATGGTTTTAAGGTTTTGAGATGTTCTGATACCCTAGTTTATATTTAAAAATAAACATTTTTTTCTCACATATCTACATCGGATTTCTACTCCAAATGCCAGTTTTTGGGATTTTATAAATAAATTTACTATTTTGAGCCATTAGAAGGAGAGATATGACTTTGCAGTGTTAGACAATAATTTTCTCTATACCTTTTCCTATAATAGATTCTCAGACTTAAACACCGAAAAATGCACGGTTATATCCCAAAAAGGCTTCAAACACCAATTTGAAGCACCAAAAATCGGCCAGCTTCAACGAGTTGTACCGAACGCCCCACCAAGACTTTTGGCAAAATCCTATATAGGGTTTTGATTGTTAGGCCAAGTGCTTTTCAGCTATCATAATCATTACGCTGAATCCGAACATGACCCCACATATTGTTGCACAGTGTAATTTGTTCATTTTTTCTCTATTATTTTTTGATTCACCAAACAATTTGGGTTGCTATTTATGATGCCTTAAGAATATTGTTTCTTGTGAACAATTTTGACTGTCACTGTATATTTTTTATTATCGTTGTTGTTCTTGTTTCTTCCTTTTACTTTAAAGCTTTTTTGCATGGACTTTTTATAGACTAATGAAGCATTTGTTATTAGATTTCAAAATTATTTCGTCAACATGCAATATAATGAATGGGGTGGCATATTATGATGTGTCACTAATTTTTACAACCTTCTATTTAAAAAGAAGAACCAAAGAAAATATTCTACTACCAGCAGGACTCGGCTGAATATGAGTTAAAGTTTGGAAATTTAAATATAAGTTAATTTCTTTTAAATACTTTGTAAGTCATTACATTTGAAGTGATACCATTTCGTTTTTTACTCAACACTTCAAGTTGATCAAATGATTAAAAATATTGAAAATAATAATGTGGCGATTAAATTAATTGAAGTAAAAAATTCACTCACTGATCAAGTAGCACGTTTTCAAAAACGTCAATCATACCAAAGATGGACCAATTATGAGTGAGAGGAACGACAGGCACTTTTATTTTTCTGAGACCTGTAAATCTTTCAATACTCTATCTATTTCTTCTTAGTCCATTCCCCAATAATGTGTTTCGAAGTGGCCCAGCCAGATGATTATTATTATATGTTTACGAGGGGAGCCCAAACAGGCAGGCACTGCGACCTAAAAGTTCTTTTGGACCTATTTTGTTTAGGTGATATCTGAGCATATAGTGCCCAGACAAATAGCCCACCAGCAGCCTAAGGTTGTATTTGGAGTAAGAGATGGGCCGATTGTGGGCAAGCGGAACGATAAGCGCTTTTGCCTGTCTTAAACCTGGAATAGACTTCCAATAATCTAGCCATATTTCCTAAGAGCACTCCTTAATGATTGATTTCGCAGAGGCCCTGCCGACTCCACAGAACGGAGCGGGGCCAATGTGCATAGTCGATTAACCCTTTCTAGCTAGTTCATCGGCAACCTCATTGCCATCAATGTTTACAATGGCCGGGTACCGAACAAACCGTAACTTTGTTATGGGTAGACAAGCGTTATCGACTCTCAAAGCATTCCCTCACCAGTTTTGAAGAAAAACTCCATGAAGAGAGAGCCGCCTTGCAGTCTGAAAATATTACAATATCTGCGCCTTTTAGACTTTTGTGAAGGTTTAAACTAGCGTAGGTCTCAATAGCGTATATTTCACCTTGCAAAACACTGGGCCAAATACCCAGTGGGATTGAGATTCTAGTATTGGGTCCAGATCCAAGCCAGATGATAGTAAAATTGAAAATTGAGAAACAACTTTTTTCAGGAATGGCTCGACGCAATTATTGTAACTTCATAAAATTTCCAATATTTTTGTGTGTTCTTATTTGTTACAATTTGTATTACATAAATAGGCAAAATTTTCTTTAAAAAAATAAAGACTAACAAGAAACAATATGAGTGACGACCTCGATTGTCTAGTGGATAGTGCACTAGACTTTCATTCAGAAGGTTGCGGGTTCGATTCCCGTCTTAGTCTGGTGGTTAATTCTCATAAACTTCTTATATTCACTATCGATATGAAGTGGATGAGAATTCTAAGAATGTGAACAAGTACACACCTTGGTTGGTAATGGCAAGACCACCGAGCTGATAAAAAATTGCCACATAGCCGTTCGGAATCGGTGTTAAACTGCAGGTCCTTCCATCGCCACTGTGGTCTAGTGGCAGAGTGCCAGACTCTTATCTCTGGAGACCTGAGTTCGATTCTCGGCTTGGGTATGTTTCTGATCTATCTTTCTTTCTCTCTGCCTTTCTTTCTTTCTTGGGGCTTTGGTACAATAGATCTTATAGATCGCAGTGCCTCACTTTCGAGTCGTCATCTTTCAAATAATAATAATAAAACAATATAAGGGGCCAAGGCGAAATTCTGGCATCATAAAAATTATATAGTTATTGTATTGTGATGTTTTAAATTTGCAATGGGAAAATTGTAATAGTTTTTTTTTATAAATTCTTTGTGAAATAACATAAAATTTCGGATTTAATAATCAATTTCCCATAAAATTTGTTTATTTTATTTATTTATGTATGAACTGGAATTTAGAAAAAAAAACAAATCAAAATGTAGGTATCTATTGAAAATAACCGAAAGCTTTAATTAAATAATTTATTATGATCTCATTTTTATTCTACTCTGCTCAAAAAGAAAGTTAGCTAAGTCGTAATAGCTTAATATCACTTTATCATCTATATAAGATTTTTAAGAAATTTTGATATTATGCACCGAAACTAAAGAGCATGACTGAATTTTTTCTTACTTCGAAATGTTTGCCTTTTATTAAAATATATAAAAACGTTTAACAGAACTTATGTTTGAGTGTTTTTGTAATCTTTGGCTCTCCTTATTATCCTGGCATCTTCGATGCTACACCATGGGTTAACACCAATTACATAATTATTATTATATATTAATATTTAACTTTGATAACCTCATGCAATTCACATTAATTAGTAAATTCCTTAGGCAATTGTTGTTGTTTCTTTGGATTACTTCTCAAATAGTATAGACACAAACCGCAAATTGAGCTCTTGGTAATCAACAACCAAATGAAACAATTAGCTATAAAATGTCAGCGCCATCTGCTGGCAAAAAATAGTTTTAGGGCAATTAAATGAATGTAAGAAATGAAATCAAATTTACTTAGGGGTTGAATATACAAAAGATGAGGAAAAGGTTAGGAATTGAAGTAAAAATAATAAATAATAAAAGAAAACAAAATATAAATGTGTAATAAAAAATAAAAAACTTAAATTTTTTCCAGTTTTTCGATGCTACATAATTTTAACTGAAGCGTCTTAGAGTCTCAAAAATTCGGAAATTATTATAAAAGATTGGGCTTTTTAAAAAAATTTTCTCACGCTCTTTTAACAATTGTACAAAAATCTCCTACACATTTTTATAAGTAAGATTATAGCCAAAGAAATATGTTTGTAGTAGGTGGATCTAAGGCCGTGTTAGCCATTTCATAGGCAACATGAAACTTTCGTTTTTTCGATATTTCATATGTACTCGATTGCTATTGTCGTGTACATGTGAAAAACGAACATTGCAAAAATGCTCTAAGTTAAATTATAAGATTGGAACAATTGTAAGTATATGAAAACCGAGTACATTGACTTCCTGTCGTTGGTTTGAAAGGAAATAGCAAATGAAGGAATTGGTTACATTATTATTTTTTATTTCAAAGACTACCGCTGAGTTTGGAAAACTAATACCAAATGCTCTCAGAAATTCTGTTCAATTCAAAACTCATAATATGTATGTAAATATATAGCCAAGCTAAGACCAGATACTCTGATAATTTCTGCTCAATTCAAAACTCATTGATGAACTAGTATTTTTGTTACCATAGGTGAACTAAAATGACAGTGAGCTTCAAACCTTTTTCCTATGCTCATTCACTTTAAGTTTTGTTAAACATTTATTTTGTTTTTAGTTGAGTGTATGCAATTTGTCATTATGAGAAGTGGGCAATTATAACAGTCAACCCGAAATTTGTATGCCCAAGTGCGTTTGTCATTTTATGTACTTGTACACCATTAAGGAACAATGTAGCCTCAATGAGCTAATACAATAATTTACATACATAGATACTTCATAGTCCAACATAATCATGCACATAGTTAACTTCAAAAATATTCCCAATGAATAATAAAAAAAAAAAAATAATAATAATTTTGGCAAGTGTGTACACGCACATATATAACTTAATTACACATAAAAGTGCAAAAGTTTAGAAAAAAAAAAAAGTTTTAAAAAATATTTTCTGTGTCTTTTGTGCCTTTGTTTCTTGAGGGATAATTAAGCTGTTTTCTGTAGATAATTAAATTGAATTGAATGATTTAAGTGCGCATTTCAATTGTACAATAGAAAATATAAAAAAAAAAAAAATATTTTATTAATTGTGATTTTTCAACATTTTAATAACCTAAAAAGAAATATATAACTGAATATTTTATGCTTGAATTATAATTAAAACACAAACACAAATGAACAAACAATAGATTGCGTTACATTTGACATTTAATTGACATGTGTGAGTACGAAAATAATGTGCCAATGTTTTTTTTTTTTTTTTTTTTTTTTTGTTAGTGCATATCTATAAATTCAGCAATAAGTTACATACTTATAATTGTAATTGTGAACTACCCAAGTAGCCTTTTAAACTCAACTCTTTAAACTGAGTTATGTATACAATGAATAATGTTTTTTTTTTTTTTTTCTGAGCACTTCACACACTTGACTTCCCGATTTTGTTCATTTTTGTAGGTCACTACTTTATTGTTATTTTTTTTTTTTTTTTGTGCGGAGTTTGAATTCATTTTCTAGTTGTGTACACTCCAAAAAATTATAGTAACCGATACAGTATCTATATATAAAATACGCTGGAAAATATCTGCCAATATCTGTCTTAATTTTGGAGACTTTGGAAACAAATAAAACAAAAGTTCAGAAACAAATTTTGCACAATAGAAGTATACATATTTTAGGCTTATGACAAAAGACACAGCGACATAGACCGACAAGTCAGACGTTGGGCAGAGAATCTAGCCAAAGAGGAGCAAGCAGCTGCAGAAACGCACAAAAGTAGAGACCTATATAGGACAACCAAAAAACAGGCGAAAAAAACCTTAACCTCCAGCAACAGCAAGTCACTGAAGGCTGATAATGGCGTGCTCACTGCGTCCAAACAGACATACAATTGCAGCTCTGGGACCCTAAGGTCCTGTGGGCAAACTCTGCGATTGTGATGAACATCTCGATAATCTTGACATATCTACATTATGCCCGGATATGCATGAACTTTTCCCGCACCCGGACAAAATTGCACAAGAGCTGCTAAAATGTAAACCACAATCCAGTGCTCAAATAATACATCCAATAGTTGCACATTTTTGGCGCACAGGAGTTCTACCACCAGAGCTCAAAAAGGTTTAGTGGTTAAGGTGCAAAAGAAGGGGGACTTGACGGAGCGAAACAATTGGAGAGGCATTACACTGCTTAATTGCCGACGCTCAATAGCTTACGAGTAATCGTAGAGCAATTGTATTTATCGACTTCGAAAAAGCATTTGACACACTTGTTCATAGCGCCATATGGAATGCGTTAACCTACAAAGGGGTTCCGCAAAAAATTATATCTCTTATGCGTAGCCTTTACCGCAATGCAAGCTAACTCGTACACCACGAAAATTGAGGTAGCCATTAACAAAGGTGTTCGTCAAGCCTGCCTGCTGTCGCTTCTTCTCTTTGATGTTGCCCTAGACATGGTTATGCGGAATGTAACCCTACAAAAAGGAGGTTTCACCTGGGGCCTGCAAGGGCGTCTGTAAGGTCTGAACTACGCCGACGATATCTGTTTACTCGCGCTACTAAAAATGAAGGGCTATGCGTGTCAATTCCTGCAGCAACCAGCAGCTTCATATCCACAACACCCTTATAGAAGACGTGGAGTCGTTCTGCTACTTCGGTAGAGTGCTAGACAAAACAGGTGGCTCTAGTGCTGACACCGTCAATCGCGCCAAAAAGGTAAAACAATCTTTTGGTATACTATATCCTGTATGGAGGACGTCTTACATCTCACGCCGGACCAAAATCAGCATTTTTAACTCAAGCACCAAATCAATGCTATTATATGGATGTGAAACTTGGACTTCAGACCCTCCAAGTGTTTATAAACCGTTTTCTGCGCAAAATTCTGAGCATTTACTGGCCAGAAACGATGGCTTACTCCCGCCTCCCGCCTATAGCTGGTAGCTCGGCAGTATTGAAATCCAGAAACAGAAGTGGAAATGGATTAGGGACACACTACGTAAGCCGCTTGACGATATCGCAAGATCCGCCATTAACGCCGTAGAAGGGAAAGGCCAGCTCACACTTGTAGGCGCCAAATCGAACGTGAATCCGCTACATTGGGACGCTTTTGAAACGAGGTTTAGGCGTTGGCACCAAGCAGATCCGAATGGAAATTAATTGTGAAGGCCTTATGCTCCTTAAAGGAATGACGGAAATTTATATTTGATAGCGTTGACATTTTGACCAACAAAAATACTTCCATTTTTTCAATGGCAATGAAGATTTATCTGCTGATATCCCAATGCCCCAAATCTTATATTGGATATATTTAGGTGCAAAAACTTTTTAAGCCGGTGGAAATCAAAAAACTTTAGTTTTTTGGACTACTTTAGTGGGTATTGGTCTTCCAGTCAAGGTGCAGTAAATTTAAAATTCAGATCTATAGAATTGGGTTGGTGTGAACTTCCAACTGGGATTAACCTGAGTTGACCTGCGAATGCATACAAGGTTTTAGTCTGATTGTTTTTTGTTGCTTAAGACATCTTGGAGGAGTTTTAAAGTACGGTCACCAGGGGTTCATGTAAAAATCCAAGATCCGCCACTGACTGTATGCCATAAGCTCAACAGTGCTCAGTCGTCGATTTCATACGCTAACACGCGGTATGTGGTCTTAACTATGCAGGCGACGGCCCGGGGTGGTAAAAAAAAACCGCTCTGCTAACGTAAGAACTGAAAATCATAAAGAAAAGGATACATTGCTAGTCCACGGTCCAGATTAAACAAACCGCCTGCGAGGCCAGCATATGATACGAAAAGGTACTAATATCTGCAAAGGAAGTTCGGTCTTAAGTTATAGAAGTTAAGAAAAAGCCCGAACCTAACTAACGAAAATAAGCTTACACAATGAAGCCCACAATTGGGGCAACGAGCCGTGGCTGTGCGGCATGAAAACTATCAGGGGCGAAAAGATTTTTTTCCGCTACAAAAGAAGGTGGCAACGTCACCTCAAATACAACATTTTGTTTGTCAAAAAGGATCTTTCAGAGGAACGCACCCAAATTATCAGACAGATCTGTCAAATAGTCTCGTTGTGACAGCCAGTCAAAACACACGCTTGCGAACATTTTCGTAAATATGGGAAAACACTATTTTATGCGTGAAAAAAATCCAAACCAAACAAAAGCTTGAAAAGTATTATGGGAGCTCTTCACCATCGAACGCTGAACGTTCTGGTCGCCCAATTGAGGTTGCCACGCCAGAAATGATCGATGAAACCCACTGTATGCTATTGGAAGATCGGTGAGTGAAGGTGCGAGAATTTGTAGAGGCTACAAGCTTATCACATGGATCAGTGATTTCCGTTTTGCATAAATATTTGGATATGAAAAAAACTATCTAATTCAATTGTGAGCCACGTTCGCTCACAATTGACAACAAACGCAAACGTTTGTCAACTTAAAAAAAGTGTTCAAACACAATCCGAACGAGCAGTTGCATAACCGTGGACGAAACCTTGATTCACACTAGAAACCAAGGAACAGTCAAAACAGTGGGATTCTTTAGACAAATCGAAGCGTCTATCAGCCAACAAGGTAATGGCGATAGTTTTTTGGGATGCTTTGAAAAAGGTAAAACGTTCATTGGCGTATATTACGCAGAGCTTTTGGATTGATTCGCCGCCGAAGCAGAAACGACCTCATGGCAAAACTGTATGAATTAGTTTACGAATTGCTCCTTCATCTAGCATTTTCTTTAGATTTAGTCCCATGCGACTATTTTTTGTTTCTAAACATGAAGAAATGACTTAGCGGTAAGCGGTAAGAGACTTGGACCAGATGAAGAGGCTATCAATGAAACGAAAGCCTATTTTAATGACTTCGAGAAATCGTATTATTTGAAGGGCATAAAAAATATTGGACGAAGTGTATCGAGCTAAAAGGAAGAATTTGGATAACTTATTATTAGTTTCTAAACATACAAAGATTCAAAAAATAATTGAACATTTAAAAAAAAAAAAAAATTAAATTTTGGCCTGAGTTCGATCTAATTTTTTATTAGCTTTTGGTGAATTTCGGTCTGATTTTTGGTTAGAGTTTAGTCTGAGCTTTGTTTTGAATTTAGGGTGAATTTTGGTTTGAATACACTGTGCGATACCAAAATTCAAACCGCACCGGACTATTTTTTTTTTAAAATATACCTATCCAATAGCAAAACCCTTGCTGGATTTGTAAAAGTTAGGTCGATTTTTTTTTTTGAATTTTTTGAGTCTCAAGCCATTTTGGGGTTTTTCATATACCACAATTTTGAGTTATAAATTGATTTTTTCGAATGTATCTGATGCATGCCATCATGATTCCTTTTAGAAATGTAATTAAGGCATATATACGAAAAAAACTGGTCGACATTAACTTGTTATAAAAATTTGATTAAAAAAAAAAAAACAGAAATTCACACATCAATTGAAAGGTTATAATAGTAACTTTCTGAAAAATAAAAACTTTGTTTATTTGATTGGTGCGTATGCGAAAGATCGCAACTTTGATTTAACTCCAGCCATTAAACGTTGCACATCACTTCGGGACATTTGAGATGACACAGTAGTCCACTTTTTCTGCAGCTGTTTCTCATTTTTGACCACTTGCTTCGTTTTTAGCAATTTTCTTCTCATTGCAGCCCAATAGTTTTCTATCAGCCGAAGTTCTGGCAATTTATACCACGTCATTGCCGTTTTGCCGTAATGGCAAGTTGCTAAATCTGGCCAGAAGAGGACAGGAGCCTTGGCAAGTCGTACCATAGCGTTTTTGTAAGCAATCTTCTACGTAAATTTTTTGGTTAATGGTACCAGTAGTGACAAAAACTGCACTCTTTATGCCGCATTGGCAAATTACCAATATTTCTTCGCAAACTTGTCCACTTTCTTTAGCTTAAATTTAGGCGCAACATCACCTCTCTTTTTTGAAGTGCAAAATAGTTGACCAGGAAGCTGATTAAAGTCTGCTTTGACATACGTTTCGTTGTCTATGATCATGCAATCAAAATTATGTACAATTTTGTCGTACAGCTTTCGTCTGTTGCATTTTTTTTTGTCATTCCGGTTCGGGGCTAGCGGAACTTTATACGTCTTAAGTCTTTTGACTATGCGTACTTTTTGAACATATCCGGGTGACATATGGTCTTTTTTTAGCAACATCTCTGATGGAAAGGCCTGGATTTCTTTGAAATAAGTTTTCTACTTTCTTTGATTTTTCCTCCTCGCCCACTTCCAGTTTTCCTTTCGGTAGATAGTCGTTCACTAAAGGTGTTAAGCACTAAAGTTACCGTAGATTTTGCCATTTTCTGGACTCAAATGGCATCGCAGATTGATGATAGCGCTCTCCCCGCTCATCTGATTCTGTCAGATTGTTTTTTCTAACATTTGGTCTCGAAAATTGCGTGTTAGGATATAGGTTCTTCACAAAATGGGTTAATTTGTACATTAGCGGCATTTTTAAAAAGAATCATGATGACATGCATCGTATACATCCGAAAAAAAATCAATTTATAAGTCAAAATTGTGGTATATGAAAAACCCCAAAATGGCCAGAGACTCGAAAAATTCAAAAAATAATAAAAAAAAAATCGAGCTAACTTTTACAAACCTATACTATTGAATAGGTATATTTTCAAAAAAAAAAAAAAAAAAAAAAATAGTCTGGTGCGGTTTGATTTCAATGACCTGAAAATTGTCGCATAGTGATATCGGCCTGATTTTTAGGCCGCATTCGGTCTGAATTTTTTTTCTGAATTTTATCCTGAATTTGAGATTAAATTCTGGTCTGAATTTTGATCCACCACTGTTGAGATTAAACAGAGAAAAAAAAGCGCTAAGAGTCTTTCTTAACTAACTTATTTCACATTGTGAGTCACTGTAGTTTGTAAGTTTTCTAATCAATTAAGTGCTTAGCTGCGCAAGTTGCTAAAGTTGTAGAGTATGAAATTATGAATGTCTTTTTTTTTTTGTATCGATTTATAATCCACGTTTTTGTGGTAGAAAACTTGAGTTTTACTTCAGAAATACCAAAATAAGTAAACAGTAAAATGTGACAGCTTTTTGAGTGAAACTTATTGATTTATTATTTTTGTTTTTTCTTTTTTTTATTCACTGAAATTATGATATTATTTGCATATTAAAGTAAATTGTTTCTTGGTTTTTTTATCTATTTTTTTTTTTTGTAGCTGACACAATAATTGCGTGTTTAAATACACGTGTAGTGTATTTATGTATTATGACAATGACGCTGAACACTTTTGAAACTAGGCAATTGTGAATTGTGTGCATTTGCAATTTTGAACTTAATGGTTAGTATAATGGATTAAAGTGTTTAACCGCAAAAATATATTATATAATTTAAGGGAAATTCACAAAACTGGAGAATTTAATTCAAGAAAAATTTATTGTAAGGTACAGTCTTTTCAACAAGAGCGTGTACGGCCTAAGTCTTTCAAAAAATGCCCCAATCAAAATAATAAAAAACCACATTATTTTTAAACATTTCTTTGTCCAATGCGCTGACATATCAATATACTGTCCAGTTACCAAAGTTTTGAGTAATTTCGTGGTAACGCGAGGTCACATTATCTCTAGCTTTTCAGCGTACGATTGCGGCAAACACCGTCATTTTGACTTAATCTGTCGTTTCAATTGGGCAATGCTTTTACCAATTTTTCTGCTCATCTTAAGCTTAATAATTGCTCGAAAATTTTTAATGTGGTTAGCTTCTGAAGATTGAGAGGCGCAGTCCGAAATTCTTATCCAATTTTCCTCTTTTCACTTACAGCACAAGCGACTTTGCCCTGCCTTCTTAAAACACTCAATTTCGATTTCTTTTCCTAAACCAGTTATTGGCAGAAGATAAGAATCTATGCTGGTATAAATGGATTATGTACTGTATATCCAAATTTCTCGTAAACATGAGCTTTTCCTGGATGCTTAACTAATCTGTGAACCATCTTATTGCCTGTTTTACGTTTTACCATAAAACCTTCCGTGCATAAAAAAGATTCGTCTGTAAAGGCAGTGGAGGATACAGGAAACATTTTTGAGGGGGGCAAAAAAATTAAAAATTCTCCATATGAGCCAAAACGTGGGCTGGAGCTTTTTTTTTCTCGTTCGTGTATCGTTTTTGTTTTGTTTTGCTTATTCATAAACTTTATTTCGATGACTAACAATTTCAAAGGTATGGCCATGTGAAAAGTTACTGGTACGTTAAGCATTTTGGGGAAACCATGTTCTTGTAGCAAAGCATTTCACAATTTCTATGATATATTTCCAAGGTAAAGGAATGTGGAAAATAAAACAATAGGATACATTTATACAGTTTTCGGTTTTAGATTGGTTTATAATGGGTCGAAAATTAGTAGAATTTCAAGAATAATTTAAGGTCGCTGATTCCTACCCTGTATTCAAATTTTCTCTTTCCTATCTGGGAATTTTCTTTATATCAACCCGAAACCTATAATTTTTTTTGTGGTGGATTCAATTCTCTACCTGAAAATAGAACCCGTTGAACTGGTACTTGAGTCACGCATTTAAGAATTAAATCACCGAAATGAACCATTTTATTAGAACAATCCATTTGGACATTTTTTAAGAATTTAACCCCATCTGGGAATCGAACCTGAGGCAGATGGAACTCCAGTCAAGCACTCATCCAGCGAAGTAACCATTGTTGAACGTCGTCGAGCTGTTTCTGAACTAGATTAGCAGTTTCTGTTGGAGATTAATTTGACGCTAAAATGGCAGTATCGTCAGGATAAGTAGCTATAGTAACACCATCAGTTTTAGGCAAATCGCAGGTAAAAATTGAATAAAGAGCAGGACCCAGAACACTGCCCTGTGGTACTCCAGCTTTTATTTGACATATGGCTGAAGTTTCATCATTTATTTTAACATAGAATGATCTTTCATGTAGATATGACTTTAAGACCAAATGAAATCGAGCTGGAAGTAAATTTTTTAATTTGTATAACAGCCCTTGATACCAAACTTTTTCGAACGCTTCTTGAATGTCCAATGATCAGATCCAATGGCAGATCAATATTTTTTGCGTTCCAGAAAGTCAGTGACAATATTGAAGATATTGCTCAGGAGTACCGTGCTTATGACGATTGGTGATTCGGAACTATATTCTTATTTTCGTGTATTATTAGCAATCTACTACTTCGAATATTTTCGAGAATATTTCCAGGAAACTTATATTTTTATATGAGGGCACTGAGTTTTCAGGTTTATTTGGTTTAGGTATCATTATTATTTCAGCACATTTCCATAGAGAAGGAAAGTGGTTTAATGAGCAAGATTATTCATTATTCTTATGATTGAAAGTAAATCGTAATAACTAAATCCAATTAAATCATTTGTTCTGCCTATCTCGCAAGCGTCTTACTTACACACCGATATTCCCCCCATTGTTCTCAATGGAACCGAGCTGAAGTTCGTTAATAAGGTCAGGAGCCTTGGATTTATTATTAATTCATATCTTTCGTGTGATGATCCAATTAACTCTGTGGTGAGTAAAGCGTACGTGGTCCTGCTAAATCTTAGGATGGCTGCTGCATTTGTAGCGCGTGAAACTAAACGTAAACTAGTGTTGCAACTACTAGTGCCTATAATTACCTACTCGGAAGTTGTTTATAGTAAACTTGACTCAAGGTCTTCACACAAACTTCTTGTTGCATTTAACAATGCTGCTCGTTGCATATATGGCGTAAAAAAGTTCAAACATATCTCGGTTTATAGTAAGAAAATTCTTGGTCTTGATCTCTTCGGATATCTTGATGTCAGAAACTGTATCTTTTTGCATAGGCTCATTTATACACAGAGCCCCAATTATTTGTATGAAAAGCTTCAATTCTGTAAATCAAGCAGAAGTATAAACCTTCAAATCCATAGCCATAACTTTAGAAATTTAAGTAGGCTATTTTTTGTTAGCGCTATAAGGTTATGGAATTCATTGCCATCTAACATTAAGACAGTTTCTAATTTCAAAAACTTTAAGCATTTAGTTCTTCAACATTTTTCCTAGACTATTTCTCTCTCTCTTTCTCTCTTTTTCTTCTTTTAATTACTTTATTTCTTCATTTGTTCCTTTCCTCTAGATCACTTTTAACCCTATTTAATTTTAATATTAATTTGTAATTAAATTCATCATCTTATTCGACATTTACCTTATATTAAGCAATTTGTTGTTAATAACTTTACTAAATATGTTGTTATATTATAATAATAATTTGCGCATGTAAAAGATCATGTCTTAGATGCGAATACTCTCCTCTAAATAAATAAAATAAATAAAAAAAACTAATTATGTTCACCTTTTGTGCCTGTTTAAGTTATTAAATTATTAAGTGTTTGAAAATCTTTTGGTAGGGGAAATTTCCCCCTGTTCCCCCGCCCCCTCCTTGTATCAGCCCCTGGATTTACCTTGCATTTTATTTCAATTAATTGAAATATATTAATTGATATAACAAATTATGTTTTTTACTTATTTTATTTCCACTATTAATTTGGCACTCAATTAAACTGTCAACGAACTGTCAAATTACATTTGAATTAATTACTTACCTACTTAAAAACTAGATCT
Source organism: Toxonevra muliebris (assembly GCA_963691655.1). NCBI lineage: Eukaryota > Metazoa > Arthropoda > Insecta > Diptera > Pallopteridae > Toxonevra > Toxonevra muliebris. The sequence continues at coordinate 142,365,044 of OY829326.1, forward strand.
GACAAAAAAACAAAAAAACAATAAAAAATTAACAAATGAAACAGCATGATTCAATGTCAGAACATATTATCGATTAATGTTTTATATATAAAGAGCTTATAAGCAAAAACATAAATACCTTTAATGTATAAAAATTCCTAAGCGCATAGAACATTAAACAATTAAAATGTCAAAAATAATCAACAAAGACAAATGAAGGAAAAAAAAAAATAGTTTGAGTAAAGAAAAAACCATGCAGTCTGATGAAAATTTTTCATATGATTGAAAGAATTTATGCTTTTATAAAATACCCAAACGAATTAAGGTACAGAGAAAAATGATTTAGATGCTCATGTATTTATTTCAAAAGGGTCTAACATAACTGATATTTGCTATTGAGACTACATGGCGTAGAGTAGCGATCACACTGTAATTTGATACTTTTCATTGTTTGATTTCGTTTCATTTACAAAACAATTGAAATTCTTCTTTTATTTAGCACATACTACATACATACATACCTGAAAATTCCAACAAGTTTATGCTTTGGAATTTACGCGATTTTTTTTTTTTAGCTTCAGTTTTCTTGTTTTACCTTTTTATTCTTTAAAAATTCCATTGACACACATTCTCTATTCTAGTAGACATTTCATTTTTATAAAATGATTCATACTTCAGCTCTGGAAATTCCATTGAATTCTATTCAATGCACATTTCTTTTGCATTCATTGTTAATTAACTTTCAATAAAAACATTTATTAAATTTGAAATTATTTTTACTTAAATGCTGTCAAAATAAATATTGAATTACTGTTTTGAAAATAGAACATATTTTCAGAGATATTTGATATGATTTTTATTTAACAGGGAGCGAGCATCCTTTGGAATGCATTGGGTCAATCTTTTTTTCTGTTTTTTTTGTATCTTTAATAAACTTTAAAATTTTCACACGAAAACTGTGAGAGAGACAATAATGAAAATAGAATTTTTATGAATAAAATATTCGCACCTTTGCAGGATATTGAAGCTTATAAATTTATAAGAAAACACAGAGCGTGTACGGCTTTATTGTACGAACAACTTTAATCCTCTAGTTCCCAAATTTTTGATTCATAGAAAACAAATCGGAATTGATTAATATTGGCGTAAAAATTATAAACTGATTTAAAAACCCTAAAAAAAAAACTAATGGGCGTGGTTTTATGAAGTGGTTTTATGAAGTTTCAATGCCTAAAACTATTTGTTGTTAAATGAACTTGTTATCAATTTGTTTTAAGTAATTAAATATTTTATATAAAAATTCAAATTCTCAGCTATGGATAGCTAGTTTTTTTATCTGGATAATATGACGCCAAGTATTTTATTTATTTATTTTATTTTCTTCACTTTTATCTCAAATACAATCAAAATAATTAATTTTCCTATTTTTCACAAATTTTTGACTTTGACTGTAGCTAACTTCTAACTTCTTCTAAGATGACATTCAGTGAGCACCTGCGTCGCACATCTAAAAAGCCTGCTGCCGTCATGGGGGCACTAACGAAAATAATACTAAATGTTGGTGGTCCACGAAAATGGACCACTACATTATCCTCAGTAGCGAACTCGTTTGCGCTATATGTTGCGCCCAAAGGGGCATTGCATCGATACACAGACGTTGCGCATTAAGAGTAGGCTGTGCATATCGCACAATTTCCTATGACGCTATCTGCGTCTTACAAGATTCCAATAATCACCAAAGCAACTTAAACTTAAACGGTTATACGCGGGCGCATCAAAACCCAGCAGAGAACCGAGGCAAGAGTGTCGGTCGCTGGCGATGAAAGAATGGCAGAAAATATGGGATCAGTCTTCAAGAGTAGGTGAACATATGCCTTGATTCTTGATTTGAAAAAATGGGGTGACAATAAACGCCACCTAGACTATAATGCTGCAGAAGCTATCTCCACAAGTATTGAATAGTAGATGTCCGAAATTGCAGAAAAATGGATTTTGAAAATTTATAGCTTGCTTGAAACAGAATTGAACGCAGCCTATTTTCATATACTTTTATATATACACTTGTAAACAAAATAGTTGTTTAAACCGCCGTTCAAATTGAAAAATGTAAAAATTTGTTCGGTTTTCCTTATATTTTACCCTCTAACTCCGGTATTCCTCTTTTAAACTACATATGAAAACTTGATATACAGTTTTTTCTGTTTGACTATACCTACAGTTTGAGCTATGTCTCGAGGAAAGTGTATTTTCACTGTCACACATTTTCAGAATTTTATATGAATAATTATGTAGGTGCACTCCACCTTACTCTTTCCACGCAGGAGAGGGACTCAACGTTTTACACAAGATATACAAAAGCAATGAAAACCCTATACCGTATTTCTGTGTAATCAACTACAACAAAAATATTTTTGGAGTTAAGACGGTCTTACAGCAAACGAGCTACTAACATGCTAATTTACGAATTTTAATAGCAAAGTTCTACTTTAATTAGACTGCTTTTTGAGGAGATAAAAGGCAAAAGCAAAACCAATAAAAGCGAAAAGAGAGCGAAACGCAAGAGATTTTCTTTTAATGAAAACCAAAAACAAAAAAACAATGAAAACGAAGTGAAGAACATGTACTGCGCTATTCTGCTCTATATAGAGTAGACAAAGTGACGTTACAAATAAACAACAACAAAAACAAATGAATATAAATTGGCGTCCTCCATTAATCGAAATATCCAAAAACAAAAACACAAACAATAGGTGGAATGAGTACGAATGAAAACAATAAAAATCAAACTAATACTAATACGCATTTCTATAATCAAAGCAACAACAACAAAAATGGAAGGAGAGCCACTAACACTAATGCAATCCAATGCACGCATACATTTAAAAATGAGATTTTTAAATTGTTGGAATAATTTTAGCTGGAGTAAATAGCGCATTGGAAGTGTTTTCCTTTGCACAACGTGCGAAAGAAAAGCACAGCTATAATAAATTAGTAAAAGTAACAATGCTGCGGAGCGCGTTGCACGCATTGTGATATACGAATTTAACGCATGCGCCATATTTGTTTGTAGGGGAAATTTTAAATGTAATTATGTTCGTATATAAAAAACCTTTATGAGTAAAGAGTGTAGCTAGTGTATATGTGCAATGCAAATAGACGGACGTGCGCTCACCAGGTGGCAAGGTGGTTAAGGTTAACGCCCATGCTTACATTTTTATTCATGGTGCTGTTGTTGTTGTTTGCTGCTGCTGTTATTGATGGTATTTGAAAAGGATTTACCGTTGGCAAAAACATCATAGCATAGCATGCAAATGCGCCGACTGCAAATAGAAGAAAATACAAAAAACAACAAAAAAAAAACACAAAAACAGAACAAAACACCACAGAAAAGTTTATAGCAGCAGCAGTAGTAGTAGTCATCGTAGTATTTTACAGTATGAGTTTTCATATTTTTGCGCAAATCTCGTATGCTTTACAAAAACAAAAAGCGAGCAAATGAAAAAAAAAAACAAAAAACAAAATAAAAAACTTCAATGTACCTTACCACACCATAGCAGTTGACTTTTCAAAGTGACGACGGAGACAAAACTCTTGGTGAACGTAAAATCAGGCAACAGTTTAACGTGGAAATTATTGCGAATTTGTTGTGTGTGTTAAAATGTTTGCGAAGACGGCAAAATAAAATACAACATTTTTATTATATTTTCGTAATCGTGGTAGAGGAAAAATAATCGTGCTTTATTTACTGTTTAACGCTGTAGCACTTTCGTATTCAGTTTGGGACGAAATGAAAAGTGCGCAAGCATTGAAATGTAAAAACCGGTTTAGATCAAATATTTGTTTAGTTACGAACAAAATGTTTTTTTTTTGGTTTTTGTTTTTTATGTTGATATTTTCACAAGTTTATGATAAACAGAAATTAAAATTAATTCGAAATATTTTTAATATCTTCTCTTAATTTTCAACACTAAATTGCAGTTAAAATTTCACGCGTATTTCTATTTTTTCAATTTTTCTCTTTTCTACTTTTGGTTTTTGGAGGGAAAAACACTTGTATTTTTGTTGTTGTCTATTTGTGTCTCGTATTTTTTCTCCACGCTTTTTTTATAGGGGGTACTCACTCACTCTCAGTTTTATTCTTATATCCATCTGTAGTTTGTTGTTGTTGCTGCTCCCACATATATTAGCTGTGCCACCCGAGCTGCCATCATCATCCTGCCGAAGTGTATTGCGTACACATACGTCCATACATACATTTGTATTTTTGCGTATTTATTTGTATGCGTTTGTGTGTCCGTGTGTTGTTTGGATATGTTGGCTCATTAATAAATGTTGTTGTTGTTTTCGTTTTGTTTTTGGTGCTTACTTTGCTCCCTATAAATTCACACATACACACGTATATATATTAAAGCTTTGTTTTTGTCTTCTTTTTAATTGTCGTGCGAAAAAAAGAAGAAATTATTTCGTAGTTGATTTCGCTTTTGTTGTTTTTTTTTTATCATATTAGGAGTAGCTGCAGCAGAGAGTCAACGTATTATTTTTAATATACATTTGTATGTGTGTGTAATTGTTAGGTTATTAGCTCTTTGGCATTTCGATGTTGTTGTTGTTAGAAACTTGAAAACTGAGAGAATTCGTTATATTTTGAGTACCATTAAACCAATAAATATGAGGGAGATAATAATAAAAGGTTCTTTGAAAATTTAGTGATGAGTCGAGTTTATAGGGTGAAACTGCATGCATGTATCTTTGAGGATACCCAACTTTATTAGATGAAACTTCCTGGACCGAATTTGTGGGAAGTGGAGCTGGAGCTGAATAAAACAGTTTGGACATCAACTTTAATGGTTTAATTAATTTTTGCACTGGATCTGCCAGAAATAAAGCATTAAATTTCTTTAATTCTAGTAAGTAGTTATTGGTGGATTCATTTCAAACATGATGTATCTTGTATCAGGAGGAATCGTTGAAAGTAACTGAATATTTATTTGTTATATCATGAGGACGGATAGACAGAGAAACCCACTCGGTTAGCATGATTATTATTTGCAAGCTTGCTTTAAACAGCAAATTAGGCATTTTCCGGAAAAACTATTTGGAGATAAATATTTCGATTTGATATAAAGAAGAAAAATGTATTTATTGAAACGGCCGTCTGATTTGCCGGTCTCTGTATACATTGTTGTTCTGATGACTACATATATGCGCTCTTTAAGCTTGTTATACATTATTTAAATGGATTTACTGAATTTTTCTAATATCATTATAAAAGGTTTTAATTTTTTCCTCATAAGAATCTTTAATAACAAACATAAATTCCCTACTCACCCTCAAATATAATTCCCTATTTTCTTTGAATGATAGATTAGCATGGTTATTATCTTATTTTTATAGTTTTTGGATGGAAAATTGTATTTATCTGCTTAACTAAGTTCCTATCCATAATTTGGTTGTATTCGTGTCAAAGTTTCCTTTGATATTGTCCTTCGAACATTTCACTTCTCTGGGAGGTAGGCGTGATTATTGCCCGATGTCAAAAATTTTACAAAAATTATTCTAGAGGCTATTGGAATAAAGTATGCAAAATTTGATTTTAGTTTCCTTCAATATAAATTTTAAAGAAATCCTTCATTTGTATGGAAGGTAACACACTCACTTGGCAGATTTTAATCATTTCAAAAGAAAAAAACAAAAAATAACATCTTCCTAGGTATAATGACTTGGATGGATCACTTAATTTGCATCTTCTTTTCAAACATTCGATAAAAATATAATAAAAAAAATATGTGGACTCGAATATTTGAGCTTCAGTTTCGAAGTATTCGGATAGTTTGAAAAATCCAGATACGTTGGATCTACATTTACTAACTCTCAGGAAATCCAGGTATACGACCAAAATTTGTATATCTAGTAAGAAGCTTTGAAGAAGAAGAGACTGAAACAAGACGTGAAAAGTTTTAAAATTCTATAAATCACAAGGTGATTGAAAAAATAACTGATTGCGATCTCTCGTCACATACTATAATATTGACCATCGAGATGGACTGACTTTGTACGCATTATTTTAAATAAATAAATAACAAAAGGCATAAATTATTTCAAAAAACTATCTGTGGGTATAGTTCAATTTTTGTTTTTGATTTTTTAAAATATTTTTTCCTGTAGAATATTTTAGGTTTAGGCTTTATGACATGTACATAGGTTTGAGCCTTGTTTATCTTAGGCAACGTTACTCAAATGAGCTTTAAATTCATCAGACTTCCAGTAGTTTTAATTGAAATTTAAAATATTTCTAAACGTTGAGAAAAAGTAAGTCGGTAGAAAACGGAGCCAAAGTTTTTATTTTGTGAATTCCACTTATAATATTTATTTTTTTAAGAATTTTTTTTTTTCAAAAAATTAATATAATTTTTTGTTTCAAGAATAAAAATTAAAAAAATTCAAATTCCAAAAGTATAAAACTTCAAAGTGCAAGCAAAAAACGAGAAAACAAAAATACGCAAAAAAAAAGAAACCAGTGACAATAAAATGCCACAACGTTCCCCTTTCGCAATACAAGAACTGCTCGGTTTGAATAATTCAGCTGCAGCGGCGGCAGCGGCTGTTGCTGCAGCTGCTACACGCGCCATAAATACACCAAATGGAATTGGTTGCTGTGGCGGCACAGCATCACCGTTACCACCATCAACAGCGATAAGTAGCGGTAGCGCTAGTGGCACACCACCGATTGTTACACAATCCGCTAAATCAAATATATCGACAGCAAGTGATTCACCGCGTTGCTCCTCGGCGTCATCATCAGCAGGAGGAGGAGTAGGAGGGGGAGGAGGAGGGTGTGTAACAAGTGGCACCGCTGGTGTAGTTTCGACACCTACACTTTATACCACCAGCAACACCAATAATAACAACAACAGCAACAACGCCGCACCGACATCTGCATCACCCGCAATCATAACAGCGACAGCAGCTGCATCGGCATCAGCATTTACTGCTGATCAACATCATCAAATGACCATGGCCGCTGCATCACGCATGGCTTATTTTAATGCACATGCGGCGGTCGCTGCCGCTTTTATGCCACATAATTTAAATGCCGTTGTCAATGGCGGTGGCAGCGCGGTTACAGCACATCATTCAGCAGTAGGACATCATCATCACCATCATCATCAGCATCAGCATCCGCATCATTTGTTGCATGCGCAGGGTAAGTTTTTTTTTTTTTTGTAGTAGTTGAGGGTTATATTTTTGATAAAGGAACAAAACTATCAAACTGAATTTGAAAATCTTAATTTAAATACTGTTCGAAAATTATGAACGGTAAAAATTTTTTCAAGTATTTTGCAAACTCAATTTTTGAACATTTTTTTGTGTAACAATTTTTCCTATTAAATTTTTACCAGACTTTTATTCTTTCGTTCTAACTTTTTTAATATTGAAAACTGGGTGGTAATGATTAGTTTAGAGATTAAATTCCTCTTCAATTACAATTCATTGAAATTTAAATGGGAATTAACATTTTTAATTCCTCAGTACTGGAATTGGTTCATTTCCATTATTTGATTGTAATTTGTAATTTAAAATTCCTCAGAGAAATAGAAAAAATACGTGAAAACTGAGGAATTTCTCTTCGCTTGTGTAATCAATTACATTTGTGGAATTGAATTCCAAAATTGTCGGGGTGGGGTTAATTTTTTCATCCCTTTAAAATTTACTTTTTGATTCGTGATCAACGATATCGGAGAGGGAAAGGTTGTTCCACCGAAATTCCCCCTAAAATCCCCAAGTGTTTCCATACAAATGCATTTTCCAACCCTCCGCTAAGCCTAAAGTTATCCTAAATTTATTAGTCATTTAGTCATGTTTCTCTGACTAATGACTAAAACTATAATTTTAGTTGTAACTATGACTAAAATTACGATTTTATTTGCTTTCAATGCGAAGTATCAGAGAAATAGTTGGCAGGTTTTGAAACCTGCCAACTATTTCTTGAATTATGTATTCCATACAATGCAACAATATTTTAACATAACCCAATCAATTTCAGCTTAAAATATTTCACTTGTCCATATGACTACAACTAATACTGGAATAACTGACTAATGACATTTAGTCATTAAATCAAGGCCGTATTTAGGGGGGTGGGGCCTTTGGGTGTTCTGACCTCCCCCTCCCCCGAAATGTGGAAACTTTATTCTAATTTTAGAGATTAATTGTCAATTGATGGAAAAAAGTCATCTATTTAACGATATGTATTTTTTTTTATTTCCATCGGTTTTTTTTTCTAAAAAGTCAAATATAAAAAAAAATAAATTTGAAATCTTACTTACACTATGCGATCAAATCCGATTTGTTTTCTTCGACATGAGGTTTGACTACGGCTTCAAAAAGAGAAGGTGATACTGAGCACTCCTGCATTCATAGTTTTTCTAGGTCAGTAACTGTTTTTGATTTAAAGTTTCGTCCTGAATCAGTTTGAAAAGTTTAAAAATTAATAAAAAATAGAAAAAATTATAGGATCCTTGTAAAATTAGTCTTGCTTGAACCCCATTTTTTTCCTAAAACGTGACGTGATGGGAAGTTTTTGACCTCAACGTGTTCAACGTGAAAAATTCTTTCGCAAAAACTAGGAACCATCTTATTAGCAAACCCCATGCAGTTTTAGGAGACAATCTTAAATTGTAATTAATTTCTAGCCCATTATTGCTCAGAGCACCACGACTAGAAAAATCTCTTTCAATGCTATCACTTCACGAATTTAGGGAATATGAGCCAACCTCATCCGGGCACGAATTCTCAATGATGATCATTTGAAAAAAATGAGCCTCTACTATTTTTGATAATTTTTTTGAGGTTGGGTACATCATCAGTAGTGGCAAGTGAATGAGTTAACGAAATAATGTCCTTCACGATTAAAAATTGCATTTGAATGCACATTGAATAATATTTATTTGAAATAATTTAATTTGATCATTCTGTGAATTTGAAATTAAGATTAAAAAAAATTGGAAAATGTTTCCTAAAGTTTTAAGATATTTATCTACTTTTGTCCTTAGTCTGATATTGTCCATCAAATGTATCATTGATTTAATTTATTGTATTTAAAAATCACTTTGATAAAAATTATTTATGAATATTTTCTTCGAATGAACCCCCCACCCTCCCCCCCCCCCCCCGAAAAAAATTTCTGGATACGGCCCTGCATTTAATGATTGACTAATGGCATTTGGTGATTATGACTAACTATTTAATCATATCTCAATTTAGTCATGATTCGTTAGTCATGATCAAAATATTAGTTAACTAATTAGATAATTCATCAATTCAAAGCTTGTCAGACAGTGCAGGGAAAATTTTGTTGTCTTAAGTCTTCATGCTGATCTCACAATCATCTGGGTTCCTGTAAATAGGAATATTGAAATTGGAAGTGAGAAAGCAAATGAATTAGAGCGCAAAAAAGCCCCGCTTGACCTAATTCATGCGGAACTGGTACCTGTGTCTCGGGGGGCGATGAAAAAAGGCATCAAACTGCAATGTCTTTCCTTAGCTAGCAGGAAATGGAGGACACTCACATCATGCAATACCTACCGTGTTGCCTGGCCGATATACGATATCGATAGATCTAGGGAACTTATCACCAGGGACCGTACAGATATATCCTAACTCACAACAGTCTTTACAGATTACTGACCTATAGGGACTCATGCAGAGAAACTGCATATAGCTTGTAACAAACACTATAGAAGTTGCGGAAACTCCGACGAGAAGGAAACACTAACCCACTTCCTTTGCAAATGTCCAGCCTTAGCAGCTGCAAGAAATAAATCCCTAGGAACCTTCTTTCCAGACCTATCCAATCTCTCGTCTGCCAAACCGAACAAGCTCCTTAAATACCTTAACTCCACAAAGTGGATTTAGTTCAACATTCATCTTTTTATCATTAGGAGGGGTAGTGGGGCGAAAAGTTCGGCCTAGGCCTTCCAGGAGCTGTTGTGCCATAATAGTAGTAGTAGGGATAGTGGTATCAAAATGGCGCAAAAGCGCTAATTGTGATCTACACGGGGACTGCTGTAGATCAGCCACATAAACCAACAAAACAACCAATAAGATAATTGAAAAAATTAGTTGATTATGCCCTACTCTGGTTTAGAGGTGCTTTGAACTGTTAATAAAACTAGTTTGTCTAAACAACTTGCAACTTATTTGGGTCATACTGGCTACTTAGGTGATGATGAACTAGCTAGAAATGGTTTAACAAGAAAACAAATATTAAAAATTGCCAAATAAAACCAAGTTACATTACTGGAGGGGAATACTGGTAAGGGGCAGTATACATATAACTTAACGCAAATGTTGACCCCCCCCCCCCTTTCCCCCCCCCCGTCTCCCCCGGTCGAAACGCAACGTAACAAAAGGTTCCAAAACCCATCGTGACAGGGCCGTAGCCAGGATTTTTTTTCGGGGGGGGGGGGGGAGGGGCGTTTTCATTCGAAGAAAATTGACATTGACTTGCCATTACTGATGATGAGCCCGACCTCAAAACAATTACCAAAAATACTAAAAATAGTCAAAGGCTCATTTTTTTCAAATGATTATCAGTGGGAATTTGGGCCATGATAAGGAATCCTGATGAGGTTGGCTTATATTTCCGAAATTCGTGCAGTTACTGCATTGAAAGAGGTCTTCCGAGTCGGGGTGCTCTGAGCAATAATGGGTTAATCACATTTTAAGATTGTTTCCTAGAACTTTGGAGCTGACCGACTACTACTGCCCTACATGGGCTTTGCGTATAAAATGGTTCCTAGTGTTTGTGAATGAATTTTTTATACTGAACACGAATCTGAAAAATTTCCCACCACGCCACGTTTTAGAAAAAATTAGATTTAAAACCCTAAAATAGAATTTTAGGCCATTTTTAAAAATTGGAGAGCTGAACACTGGCGTGCTACAAACTTCGAAATCCAGAAATTATAGGCTGAATCATGCCCTTCCAAATAAGCCCTAAACCCGAAACTGTTAATCAAAAACAGTTACTGACCTAGAAAAACTATAAATGCAAAATTGCTCAGCATCACCTTCTCCTTTTTGTATCCAAAGTCAAACCTCATGTCAAAGAAAACAAATCGGATCTGGTCGCAACTAACTACTGTAACTAAGATTTCAAGTTTATGTATTTTTTTATATTTGACTTTTTAGAAAGAAACCGATGGAAGTAAAAAGTATTTAAAAATGTTCAATAGATTTTATTTTGACTTTTTTTTCATCCACTGGCAATGAATATCAAAAAATAGAAGAAAGTTTTCACATTTCGGGGGGAGGGGGGTCAGAACCCCCAAAATTTCCCCCCCCCCCCCTTGCATCGTGACACCAATAACTACACCAAATATGAAACTAAAATCAAACTAAATTTCAAATCGAATTCGGACCAAAACTTAAACAAAAATTAAGACCAACAAAAAACAATCAGACAAAATTCAAACTAAAAATCAGACCGAAAATTCGACTTAACTTCAGACCAAAATTTAGATCTAAAAGCTGAACAAAATTCAGACCAAAACTCGATTCGAAAATCAGACCAAAAGTAGACTTAAATTCAGACCAAATTTACACCAACAATCAGACCAATAACCGGGTCTAAAGAAAGACTAAAAGCTAGACCATAAAATCAGATCTAAGAAGAGATCACTAGACGAAGACGAGACAAAAACCTATTATCAATTTTTCCATGCCGTAAGTAGGACATCTATAAATTGACCCTGAAATTTCAGATTTAAAGTAGTCCAAGTGTGTTTTATAATAAATGATCGTTAGAAATACTTTTTGAAGATTATTTATAAACATTCTCAATTTTGGGAGACGCGCAGTAGTTCTCATATTCTCGTCTGTATCCATCACTGGAAATATGAAATGCCAGAACTTTGAAATTTCATTGTAGTTATAACCTTTGAAAAGAGCTTAGCATTGCTTACAGTTTTGATTGCCCTAAACGGATTATGAAAAAATCGATCATGAACTAGAGTTTTATGGAACTTTTCAATTATTTTTATCCTACTTCTACCACCCCTTTCCTTATATCTGATTTTAAATAAGTCTAAGCCTGTGCTTGTGTCCAGTTTTTCTTTATTAAGTAGTGGCGATCATAAGGATATTTAAAGGAAATAATGACTTCAATATTAATCCCTAAAGCCTCTCTCTCGGATTCACGGCTATGCTAATGCTAACCAGCTTCCGACTTTAAATATTAGTAGAAACTTTTCACTATTTAAATTAAATGAAAGACTTTCAATTATCTACAATGATGCCACAAAAAACAAAACCCTAAAAATAAAACCGGAAATCTCTTTGCCAAAATAGCTTCACATAGTTAGTAGAAAAATCTCTTTTCATTTCATTTTTATTCACACATTGATTAAACAAATTAGTGAAGAAAAATAAATAAAATTAATAAACATACATACACGTAATTATGAATAACAAAAGAAAAGTATCTGCATAAAAATTCAAATTAATCGGAAGTCACACAATAAGAAATCAAAAGAAAAAAAAAAAAAGAAACGAAGAAAAATAAACAGAAAACTGAAAATGTATGAAAAGAAATAATGTGAAATTCTTACCAACAACAAAAGCAAAAACAACAATATTAATACTACTAACAATAAAAGTAATAATGATAATAATAATAATAATAATAAAAATAAAATTGAAAAAACTAAAGCCAACTGAATATAAAATAAAATAAGGAAAAAAAAAAATTATAAAAAAATAAACTTAAAATTGAAATCAGATTAATCCATTCGTACGCTAATTACTTGCAACACTTGAGGGGAACTGACTGTTTGACTATATAACTAACTAACTAACTGACTGACTGACTGGGTAAGGCAGACACCACTGAATGGATGGATGAAAAGTTGTTGACGATAATGACAAACACTTTACATATGTTGCCGGTACAGCTGTAGCTGTTGTTGCTGCTGCTGCTGCTGATGAGCCTCAAAATGTCAGTGTACGCCTAATTGCGGCCGCGCGCGTACATACACTCAGTTCTTTATTTTTTTACGCTGGACAGACAATTTAATATTCAGACATATCAACGAACTGACCGAAAGATCAGTTTGCATTTATGGCTTAGCATTTGTGAAAATGAAGAAAAAACAAAACTCGTTTGTGAAAACAGAAACACTTGCTCTGAATTTTTTTGTTTCATATTTTTGTTTTAATTGTTTTTTTTTATTTTTATTATTGTTTTCGTATACGTTTCATAAACAAACTTAATTTTCAATTATGCCTCTTGCAAAAAACACTTGTATCTGCATATGTGTAGATACGACTACCGAGTACCTACTTTAAGTATGTACATATGTATGTATTGCCTACTTTATTTTGCAGCTGCTGTTTTTATCTGTATTTGCATATAGTACATATGCATGTATTTTATTTTCTCAAACTTTTACATTTTTAAGCTGCAAATTAAGTTGAATTATGATATTATGAGAATAAATAAAAAGCTTTACATATATTTTTGCTACTTACTTCATATAAAAGTACATCATTTTTTTTTTAAATATAACATTGACCGTTTAGAAGGTCTGCCAGGGTACGAATTTCTGATTTTATGATCTGGTTTTTAGTCTTATCTTAAGTTTGAATTTGGTTTAGATTAGGTTAGGTTAGGTTAAGTTAGGTTAGGTAAGGTTAGGTTAGGTTAGGTTAGGTTAGGTTAGGTTAGGTTAGGTTAGGTTAGGTTAGGTTAGGTTAGGTTAGGTTAGGTTAGGTTAGGTTAGGTTAGGTTAGGTTAAGTTAGGTTAAGTTAGGTTAAGTTACGTTAGGTTAGGTTAGGTTGGGTTAGGCTAGGTTAGGTTAGGTTAGGTTAGGTTAAGTTAGGTTAGGTTAGGTTAGGTTAGGTTTAGTAGTCGCCAAACATCTGGACTTACTACAGGCTAGATGCAACGATACAATTGCAAGGGTGAGAAGATGGTTAAATAGTTCAAGACTGGAGTTGGCAGCGCAAAAAACGGAGGTAGTGCTATTGAGCACAACGAAACAGCGCGAAGAGCTGGTAATCACAGTTGGAGATCATTGCATCACCACACAGCCACACCTGAAGTACTTAGGGGTACTCATCGACACAGGGATGACATTTAAGGAGCACTTAGCAGCCGTCAGTGGTAAAGCGGCTAGAATAAACGGCGCGCTAACGCGCATTATGTGGAATATCGGAGGCCCACGGGAGGGCAGGCGTCAGCTGCTTTCAATGGTGACCAGCTCCGTTATACTGTACGCAGCACACATCTGGGCGAACGCAAAGAAGACACATCTGAAGGGCATTCGCTCGATTTATAGGCTCAGTGCACTGAGGATTGCCAGCGCCTATCGTACGGTGTCGGACGACGCCATTTGCGTCATAGCAAGAAAATTGCCCATTGACCTACTAGCAATAGAAATGAAGCGCCTTTATAATATAACTGGAGAAAGGCCAACGAACGTCAGGAAAACAGAAGAGAGGAAGCGTACCATTATGGAATGGCAGCGAAACTGGGAGCAGTCCAAAAAGGGTCGCTGCACTTTTAACCTAATCCCTAATATAGCAGCGTGGATGGAGCGCAAACATGGAGAAGTCGATTATTTCGTCACCCAAATGCTCAGCGGGCATGGGTGCTTTAAACAATATCTGCACAGATTTAAACTTGAAGAAGACCCGTTCTGCCCGAACTGCCCGAGTGAACCCGAGAACTCAACACACATCATTTTCCACTGCCCACACTTCAACAGCATCAGCGAGGAACTAGAGAGAGCTTTTGAGGAACCCCCCACGGTAGCCAACTTGACAGCACAGATGTGCGAAACGGTAGAGAAGTGGAATGCAGTACGCAAGATGGCGAAGAGCATTGTGACATTATTAAGGAATGCTGAATCTGCACGTAAAGCCGAGCGTGCGCAACGAAATATCGCAAATACAGAAGACGACGAGGATGGGTGATGAACAATAAACAATTATTGACACACCACAAATAGATCCAAACAACAGAATCAACAAACGAGTAACAGCATAAAGCTGAACCAGCCCTGCGAAGTAATACCAACTGGTAGTCCCGCGGGGAGAGTGGTAGGAGAGGAAGTAGGTGGTTTCAGTCGGTAGGAATCCGACATAACCGTAGAACGGGAGTTCTGCTGTATCTATGAAGATTTCCACCTGCCAACGTACAAAAAAAGTTAGGTTTGGTTAGGTTAGGTTAGGTTAGGTTAGGTTAGGTTAGGTTAGGTCAGGCTAGGTTGAAGTGGCTGTCTAGAGACACACTTAGGCCTGAACGGTCTAATTTAAGTCTATTTTTTGTCTTGTTTTCAGTCTAAATTTTGGCTTAACTTTTGATCTGCATTTTGATCTGAATATTTTAATATGAATTTTGGTCTGATTTTTAGGGGTTGGTCGGCCAGAGGTGATTGCAGGATTGCATGCATCCTGTAACCACGACTAAGCACTAGGAGAACTAAAAATATACTGCAACTCGACAAATGATCTGTGCACATGGTGCTATGCAAATGGAAACTTTCGACCAACGACAGATTCAGAAGCTGTGGAGACGGGGAAGTTGTGGAAACAGTCGAGCATCTGCTATGCCATTCTCCATCACAACAGGAACAACGATTCCGAATTTTCGGGACATGGTCTTTAATAGACTATTGGCAGACATAGTTGATACACAGATTTCGCATTTACACAACTTTCTCGTCAAGATTAAATGGTTTACCAAGAACCCAATCTGGATTCACAGGGCATCGAATAGATAGGAAGGGTCACCCAAAAACTATAAATGAGGGGTATAGCTATGGACCTAATAGGGCCTCCGAGTGGAAATGCGGTGCGCACACCCCTTTTGCAACTTGAGCTATCTGCATTTTCGCAATTCAATCATAAAAATCCATATTTGATATGATATTCAAGTTCCGCTTTATGCTTTTTTGGGAGTTTATTTGTGGAAGCTGAGTTGGGAAAAATGCAGGTTTGTTCTAGAGGATATGGATGTGGACTTTACTGAGCTGTTCAAAAGTTCCATTCGCTTTAGTTTTTATGTTTTATGATGTTTTCATTGGCACCACCATCTAGTTTCAGATTTTTGGTTTTAACACTTTCACCCCTACAAGGAACTAATAGCGTAAGCTAAATTTGCTTTCTCTATTTAGCAGTATCGGTTATGTTAGTGTCATAAAATTTTGCCAGCTGATGTGTGCATCGAATACAAAAAATCGGAAAAATTATTGTTTATATCAATTTGCCGGTTTTGGCTCTACATAAATGTCCCAGCAATACCCGATTTTACTGAGGTTGTCTTTAAAATACTAATGCTGGCCCTTTCGTCGGTCATCTAAAAAGTATTTTCGGTTTTTTTTTGTCAATGTTTGAACAAACATTTTCTTTATTAAAAATCAATTTTAATCTAGTGCATATTGGCCATTATTATCTATGATCTTTTGCACATTTTTCCAGTAGCTTCATAGTTCTATCGGTGTAATACTTTTGTGGTTTATCGGCGAAAAACTTGGCCAAGTGATTTTCGGCAGCTCTTCTGTCGGGCATTTTTTTCCATCAAGAGAGTTTTGCAGAGACCGAAACAAATGGTAGTCAGACGGTGCAATGTCCGAGCTAAACTTCCCAGCCAAGTGCAGTAAATTTTTGGCGGGTCATCAAAGACATGTGTGGCCTGGTATTGTCACCTTTTCTGTTTACCAATTCTGGTCGCTCTTTCTTGATTACTTCGTTCAAACGGTCGAGTTGTGAGCAGCAGAGATCAAAATTTACTGTTTGGCCAGGTTGTAGCAGCTTATAATAAACAATTCCTTTCCAATCCCACCAAACACTCAACCTAACCTTGTTTGCCGTCAATCCAGGCTTTGAAGTCGTTTGTGGAGGGTCATCAGCCTTTGACCGTGATTTTTTTCGTTTAATATGCTCGTATTTAATACAATGTCACCTTTCAAACGCGGGTTCATTTGACAGAATCTGATCAGTGGTGCCAGATGTATGGCCATCTTGTAACAAAAACCGAAAATACTTTTTTTATGACCCAATATTATTGTTTTCGATATTGTTAACGTGATTATGGTCTGCAGCAAGAAGTCCAATTTGCCGGCATTGATTCGCTGATTTGTTTCAGTTTCTTTCCGTTGGGTATTTAGAAATTTGAAGGGGGCAAAGAAAGTAAACGAATTCTGAAAATTTAAAATCGAAGTATCATTAAATCATTATATTCACTGAAAATATTCTGAATACTAAAAGAGTAAACAATTTTTGGAAGGCAACTGAAAACGAGTTCAGTTACTTAATAATTTTCAATACTTTTTAACAAATTCTTTTATTCTGAATATACATGAACCCTCATCAACTATTGTTGTGGATTAATCAGTTTATAATTAACTCGTCACTTGCTTCTTTTTATTTTTTTTTTTTGCAAAATTTGTGCGCTAAAACAAAATATATCAAATTTCCGAAAAACAAGCGAAATATTTGCAAAAAATTCTTGTTGAATAAAAAACAATTATAGGTTCCATAAGAACACACAGTTCCTTCTCAACATCATCAATTGCATTCAGAGGCTAATAAATATATCAAGCAACACGAGTGGGGCGCATCAAAAGAGGGTGATTCAACTATCTCAACCTTCTTCGTTAGAGAGGAAAATCGATTCTAAAATTTTTGCAAAATTGTCCCTTTTAAAAAAAATGCAAGATACGCTACTGCGGAGTCGCTACTACGTACTGCATATCTCACCGTATTTAATAATGAAAAACGCTTAATTCTCGCTTCATTCTGTGTTTTCGCTTCTATGTTATGTTTGTGTGAGCATTTCAAAGTGTCAGCTCCGGAACAATTAAAGTTCTTCATCAGGCGAACAACAACAACAAATCGTTTTGCACTTCAACCCTTCTTCATTTCATATGAGATTCAATTTTTTTTTTCGTTTGGGTTTTGATGTTTTCAATAATGTGCAAGTAAAAAAACAAAAGGGTCCGCAGCACACAAATAAATTTCAGCAAAAGAACCAAGAAGTAACAGGCATTGACTGGTAGTAGAAAAGTAGAGGAGTAGAAAAGAGGTTAGGGTTGAGTCACAAATGTTCGACGACGCGTTTGTGACGCCTTGAAACAATGACAGTAGTAGTATTAGTAGGAAATGAAGTGAAATTAGCGCGCTTGTCTGTCAAATTTAATTTTGCTTTGATATGTCACTTGCGATTTTTTTTTTTTCGTTTTTGTTTTTGTATATTTGCTGTGCTGCTTTCATGCAACATATTTATGAGTGCATATTCGAGTTAAAAAAAGCGAATTTCTTTTATGGGACAGGACATACTGCATTGTGTGCGCAGTGGCAGCAACAGCAGTAGCAGTGATGCTGTTGTGGCATGAGGGTTCTTGTAAGGCTAATAAATGAAAGACATTTTGGCTTGGCTTTTATGTTTGTATGTAGGCTCATATTCATCACACTTGCATACATATACATATTTACCCGCATGCTATCAGGTTATTCAGCAAAATGCAAGTTGCAAGCGAAAAATTATGATTTTTATTTTATTTTAACGAAATATATTTACATAAATAAATCGAAAATCTATTTTAATTATATTTCAATGAATTTTTTCTGCCTCACTTAAGTCGTTAAACTCTTAAATCAACTGAGACGCAAAATTAACCAAGATATCTCAGGTTTATTCTCCCAAACTAGTCAAATAATTTCAAACTTTAATCCTGCGTTATATATATAAATAAGATTTTTTTTTCTACAGCTCTACCAGAATACACTTTCGGAACTTTTTTATTTTTTAAAGTTAATCGCTGTCCGGTAACGTAAAATTTTGCTTACAATTTATTTTATTTGCCCACTGTGCCTTTCCATAACCTAATTTCTATAATTTTCAATTAATTTTAAGATATTTTTTGTCCAAAAGATACATTTTGATCCGAGGTTAAGTTAGGTTAGGTTAGGCTAGGTTAGGTTAAGGGTTAGGTTAAGGGTTAGGTTAGGTAAGATTAGGTCAGGTTAGGTTAGGTTAAGTTAGGTTAGGCTAGGTTAGGTTTTTTTTTCCTTTGGTCTCTCCACGCTAACCGCGTCTCGAGAATTGTATTATTTTATTATAATTTGGTTACAAGTTTGTTAACGTTAAATATGTATAAGTACAATTGGATTTCATAATTCATTTCAATATGTAAAAAATTAGTAAGTCTTTAAAACAAAAAAAAGACGATAATGGAGCTAAAATAATACGGCCTGCGAATTGATACAGGCCGGTATTTATAATATACATTATTATAAAAAGTAAGAATATACAATTTGCAAAATAATTATGCGTTAAAATTTTTTAATGTACTTATAATGTGGAATATAAATTTTTTGAATGACTTTGTAAGGTGTTGGTGTGCGGTAATTGCTCTTACATTAAAAGCAGGAACTTGATGTTCTTCACAAAGCAGCATGTGAATGCGTCGATCTATGGCGTAGCGTGGGCAATCTTGTAGAAGATGACTCAGAGTTTGACACGTTTCCTGATCACAAGGGCAGACGTCGTTATCTATGATTTTGAAGCGTTTTAGGTATTCCTTGTGGAAACCATGACCGGTGAGAAGCTGGGTCATTTCGAATGAGACGCCAAAGTTTTCAATATACATTTTCGCCTCATCTGGAGATTGGAAAAATGCCTTTGTTGCTGAACCTGTCGTAGCTTCTTGATACTCCTGTTGCCATGCTGCTGCCGTTTCTAGTCGTATTTGTCGTTTTGCGTAACTGATTGGGAATTTTTCATAAGCCAGGTTTGTTACTTGAGTTGCTGCTTCTTTGGCATGCTGGTCGGCAAGCTCATTGCCCTCAAACCCCAAGTGTGCCTTAATCCAAAAGAACTCTATGTAATTTTCTTGACTAAGTCGAAAAAGCCGCTCGTGGATTGATGCTATTAAAGGCATGTTGTTACTTCGATTTTTAATGGCTTCGAGACAGGACTGGCTATCGGAGAATATCTGCAGATTTGTCGTTGTCAGGTTTTCTTCAGCCCACGCCAAGGCAGAGTCGATGGCAAGTGTTTCTGCTTGGAATACTGTACACGCGTTATGAAGCTTATACTTGTGTTCCTCCCAGCTGCCACCATGATGACAAATAACAAACGCCGCTCCGCACTCGCCTGTATCATATTTGCTTCCATCTGTGTATATCTGGTCGGCATTAGGGTTGATAGTGTTACTTAGTTGCTCGTGCGTATTTACAGTCCCGTACTCAATAGTTTGGCGTTGAGCTGGGTGCAATTGATGACGTGGGTGTATACGTTGTTGAAGAGTAATATCTCTAGGGAGCGCTGCAAAAGTGCCGGTAGCTTTTACTTCATCTATTTTTATAGCTTCAGCTACTTTGAGGTGTAACGGTATAAAACCGGAGAGTGCCAACGCAGAAGTGACTGAAACTGTATGAAACGCCTTGATTGCGCGTATGGCAAAACATCGTTGGAATGAGCGTAGTAGTCGGCGAATGTAGTAGAATTTTATTGCTCTACCCCAAATGCCAGCAGCGTAAGTAATTGTTGGCTCGACCACTTGCCGGTATATGATGGTGACATTTTCAGCGTGTACGCCCCATGTTGGCCGCACAAACCTGCACAGATTGCTGAAAATACGCTGGACTTTTGCAATTATGTAGCGCGCGTGGCTTGTGAACTTTAATCGATCGTCGATTACGACACCAAGCAGCTTTATTTCGTTGACAAACTTTAAAGCAATCCCATTAATTTCTATTTTTGCCAGCTTGGCTCTTTGCGTGAACGCCATGGTTTGCGTTTTGGCTTCACCAAACACTAGCTTTACATCAACACCCCATTTATGTATTAGACGAAGTGCGTTGTTGGTGCTTCGCTCGAGTTCTTCGGTTGTTTTAGCGCTAATAGTTAGAAGCACATCATCAGCAAAAGCTTGTGTGACGCAACCACTGGGTAGAGGCAAGGACAATAAATCATCTAGGATTATGTTCCAGAAAGTTGGACCGCAGACCGAACCTTGAACACAGCCTTTGGTCATATTTTTTATCGCTGTGGCGTCAGCGTAATCAATTCTGACGACCCGTTCATCTAGGTAGCTGCGGATAAGATTATAAATATTAGATGGTGTTTGATGTCTTGCGAGTTGATTAAGAAGTATTGGCCACCAGGCGTTATCGAAAGCGGCTTTAATATCAAGCGAAACGCAAATAACTTGATATTTTTGGCGTTTTTTATTTTCTATGTGTGTTATGGCGTCTCGAAGTGCATCGACTGTTGATGTCTGTTCTCGAAAGCCATATTGCTTCAGTGACCACAGTTGATGTTTTTCAGCATGATACGTAAGGCGTTTAGTGAATAATTTTTCCAGAAGCTTCCCAAATACAGGAAGGAGTCCAATGGGTCGGTAAGATGCCAACTGGTTTGTCTCTTGCTTGTTTGGCTTTGGAAGGATCTTAACGTATGCTTCTTTCCATGGCTTAGGAAAATGTCCAATTCTGAGGCACGCATTGTATAAAGCTGTCAAAAATTTTAAGTTTGACTTAGCAAATGCAAGACATATATCCGATGTGAAGTGATCAACTCCAGGTGCTCTATTCGGACTCATTGTGGCAAGAGCCTCCATTACCTCGTCTTCAGTGAATTCTGCATCGTTTGGTGTTTCAAGGGTGTCTTTAATATGTTCGCGGAGAAAGCGGTGATGAACGGTGGTATCAGCATTGTCATCAGGATAAAAATGTTGAAGTAAAGCTTCAGCAGTTCCAAGGCTTGTTTCAGTAAAAGTTCCAGAGTTCTGGAGCGTAGTTGGCGGGCGTTGTGATGGAGCGTCCTTGATGATACGATTAGTGAGAGACCACACATCTTCTTTTCCTTGTTTATTGCAAAAAGACCTGAAATGAGTTATTGATGCATCTCTGAGTGCAGTAGCGTATTGATTCTTAGCGACAGCGTGCTCTTCTGCAGCCGCGGCAGTGGATTGGTTAGCTTTACTTAGCCTATTTAATTTATGATGAAGTTTGATGCATTTATCTTTTAAGGCTTGAAGGTCATCGTTCCACCAAGGATTATACGGTTTAGCGCTTCCACGCTTTTTCATAGACAAAGTGCAAGCGTGGGTGATGGCATCTGTTATGAGTTCCACTGTATAATTCAAGGCATCTGGAGTAATTGAAGTGAAGTCTGTACCCAAGACTCCAGACTGCTGGAGATGTTGCCTAAGAGATTCGTTAAAAATGTGCCATTTTGCCGTTTTATTATTAAACAAATATGTAGACGCACGTTTTGAATTGGTTATGTTCGAAGGATTCTTAATTTTAAAAGTAATGGCGCTGTGGTCAGAGTTTTGGATAGCATCAACATTAACACGCCAATCTTTGACGCGATCAATTAAGCTTTCTGACGATAGCGTGACGTCTACAATCGAGCTTGCCACGATCCCATGCCGCACTGCATTAAAAGTAGGAATATTGTCTCTGTTGCATACAACCATGGAGTTTGCTGCTACAATGTTAGCTATGACTCTTCCATGTCCATTTTCAGTATTTGAACCCCATTGCGGATGCCAACCATTAAAATCGCCACCAATAATCTGCAATGATGAGGATGTTTTTGCAAGAAAGATATTGATATCGTGAAGTGTATTAAATTGATCTACTCCTGGCTCGACATATGCGCTAGCTATGAATAGTAAACGTTGACCCATACAGAGTTTGATGACGCTAAGGTTGGGTGTAGACAGTTGCGAGATGCCAAGCACTGCTCCAATAGTTTTCTTCACTAGAATGCATGATTTAATTTTTCGCTCAGCGGCTCCAAACTGAAAAATTGATATGCCGTTGACAGGTCGGACTTTATTGGCGTTGCCAATGTACGGCTCAGATATTAGAGCAATATCCACTGCATTGGATATAAAATATTGAAGAAGCTCGTTGTGTGCCGTATAGCAGCGGTTTACGTTAATTTGGATAAAGCTTAGTGGTTTAACAACCATAATCTGTGCGCGCATTTATTCTCTGTTGCATTAATTTAATTTGTGGGCAGTGCTTGGCACTTGTTGCGGCATGCTCCACATCAACTTTTGAGTTTGTTTTCGTGTTTCTGTTAGCACAGTTGAAACATTTCAATTTAGCACGATTATCCTTATCAGGGCAGCTGTCATAATTGTGCTCTTTGCTAGCGCAATGAGAGCACGGAGTCAGTGATGCATCACATTTGTTTTTGGTGTGACCAAATTGAAGGCACTTGAAACACTGCACAAAAGCACTAAAATCTGACACGTTTGCTCGCATGTATTCAATATTAAGGCGTCCAAGACCCATCATTGCATTACGCACATTTGGTGTAACTTCCAGTACGGCGTTGTATGAATGATCTGGATTTCTTCGATTTTTGCGCTCAAAGCGAAGTTTGATGTCTTCATTTTCTTTAACTTCTGCGTTCACATTAGTGTTTTGGATTTTTATCACTTTTATAAGTTCAGTGGCATCGATTTCTTTTGGAATGCCTTTCATTATCACCATTGGTCGCCTGTTCTTTGCATTTTCAGCTGTAAGGGTCGAGACGTTGGATAACTTCTCCATTGTGACATCACGTTGTTCGTTATTGTCGAATTCAATACGCACTTTGTTGTTCGAAACTGAAACAAATTTAGCCGGGGCGAAGTTTGTGTCTCTGAAGGAGACACCAGTGCGAAAAGCTTTTATGACATCAGCATGTTTAGCGTTAGTGCCTTCTGCTGCGCTGATAACAATGCTTGGTTTAGCAATTAGTTCTTGTGATACTCTCTTCATCTTTACGGCGTTCGCATAGCTTATCTTGGGAACCATAGGGCCGACTGTTGTTCCTAGTGATTCTTTTAGAATCGCTAGCTCCTCACGTACAATTGAGCGTATACTTGTGCTAGAATCTGTTAGTGTAGTTTCAGAATTAGCGGAGTCTTTTAGGGACTCAATTAGCGGAATGAGCGCCGCCAGTTTGGCTATTTCTTGATTGATAGCGTTTTTAATCTCACGCTTAATATTTCCAGAATCTCCTAGTTGTTTCTTTATTTCCCTTGAAATGGTATTAATTGCATCGATAATAGTTTCTGGAGAACTCATGATTAATTGTATCAAATAGTTTTGCTTTAATTGTTTATTTCGTGAGTATTAATAAATCAGCTGATTGGTTAGGCGTTGTTGTTGACAATCAAATGACAAGTTGGTGGTTTGTGTATAGAATAAACTTTGAAGTAAAAGCTTTTTCTTTATCTTTATTGAGTGAAAATTCTAATAACGGATCAGCTGTCAGCTGTCCTTAGATGTCTCACCGCGATGTAAAATAAATTAAAAATTTTTTCTTTTAACTTTACCAGAATCCCAGAAGATGATTTTGACTGAACTTCACGTTCCACAGGAGCAGGGCGACGAGTGCTCCACAGCAATGCACAATATGTGGAGGAACTTTGGTTGAAAACACTTTTAAATGCTTATAAATCGGACACGTATTTCACTTGACGTTAGCACTTGACCAGGGTTGCCAAGTGGTTGGCTAGGTTAGGTTAGGTTAGGTTAGGTTAGGTTAGGTTAGGTTAGGCAAGATTAGGTCAGGTTAGGTTAGGTTAAGTTAGGTTAGGTTAGGCTAGGTTAGGTTAGGTTAGGTTAGGTTAGGTTAGGTTAGGTTAGGTTACGTTAGGTTAGGTTAGGTTAGGATAGGTTATCGAGAGATAGACTTAGGCCTAAACGTCCCATTGTGATACCACATAGTTGGATCTACAGTTTAACGCCGATTCCGAACAGCAGTGTGGCAATGTTTTATCAGCTCGGTGATTTGATAGTGAATATAAGAAGGTTATGAAAATTAACCACCAGACGCGGACGGAAATCGAACCCGAACCTCCCGAATGAAAGTCTTGTGGACTAGACTATCGGGATTTTGACCCTAGTTTTATTGAAAATCTATCAGTCCAGAAAATGATATCCAAGCCTCGTATTTCAAATTGAATATTACCATAGCAATATTATAATTGTTACCATTTGAGAATTGTAGAAAAGGGGAATTGAAGGTAAAAAGGGCTACAATGCATTTTTCGTTTAAATTGCTACGATTCGTTCCGCTGCTTCCAGAACTCGCTTGCTGTGAAGCTTAGAGGGCAGAGCATTGCTTAATGAAGCCAGTTCCTCTCCAAACTTAGCCCAATCCACCTTCTTCGGATTTCTACTATAATAATAAAGGATAAAGGATTTACGTCAACACCATATTGAAATTCATTATGTCTTTAATCTTCCTGGTCCCTTTCATTAGAAAGTGTTAGGATAATAATCTCCTATCTACTAGGTGCCATAAAAGTAGGTTGGTTCCCAACATTTTCTATTTTCAACTCAGAAGACAGGATGCAGTTGTGAAGATGAGTCCCTCTTACGTTGCGCTTGCAGTTGCCTCAGATAAGATAGTTAGAAGCAATCTCAAAACTTTTCCATTTTCAATTACCCTGAAAACTCACCTTAGTAGCAACTATGTCTCGGCCACAAAACTAATCAAATTTGATGATTGTAAGATGAAGAGATGCCATAAGACTGGTTCTAGGTTTACTAAAGTTCTCATCATATAGAATCGTGCGTTCTCCTAACTCTTCAAATTCACAGGAGCGCCACTTATGAATCAAAGGTCCTTGATCAAAATAGGTTCCGGTCCCCTAGTTATATCACGCAGAAAAAAAAACTAAATAACCGTTAATGAAGTTAAATAACGTGATTGATTCCTCCATCCATCTGCAAATTTCGCGGTGTTAAAATCCGTGCAACTAATTAATTTAAATTAGTTCATTAAATAAAAATACCTTAAGAGATATTCAAAATGTATTCGGAGTTGAAATTAAAACAGAGCGAAAGAGTTGATGTTTGAGGGGTTCAGAAGTGGGAATTCTAACCTATAAGTTAATCTTCGTTCTGGAAGACTTGAAGAGCTAGATGATCCTCAGGTTCACAGTCAAAAGAAATACCATAGTAAAGACGGATACCACTTGCCTCAGAGCTCACTATAAGCTGTAGGTTGTAAGCCATGGCTGTCTCGTTAAGAGACGATCTGCATTGTAGGGCAGCTTTAGAGTTACTAGCCGGACATTGGAGTGATTTTATTGCCGCCTGACTATCAGTGAAAATGCAGATATCACTACAGGGTAACACATTACACCTTATCAGATTTGCGCCGAAATGTTCAGGCGCTCAGAGTGAACTCCACCCCCAACCCTACCAAACCAACTTTGAGCCATCAGTATATAGGTCGATGGCATCAGGGCGTATCACATTACCCGCACTCCACTCTTGGCGCGATGGAATATATGTGCTGAAGCTGATACCAAAGGATAGAGGGAAGAGAGTGAGATCGACAGATAGTAGAAGAAATTTAGTTTCACTAAGTATTTTACGATGACCATAATTTGTGAGGGACCACCTACGAATCGCAATCAGTTTAACTGCAGATATTGACGCTAAGGTCGTAAAATTCCCCGTTTTAGCTGAGGCGGAAGCTATGATGGTTATATTAAAATCGAATTTTTTTTTGTCAATTCGGATACTTTAGTTTGGGTTGAATAAGAACAATACAAGTGCCAAAGAAGAATGGCAAAAAGTACATAGAACGGTAGCTCCTTTCAAAAATACTATTCAGTGAAAATAACTGTCTTTGTAATTCTCATTTACTTTACAGTATTTTCACTTATATAGATTGTTGAAATGAGGGAACTATCACAGAGATCACTGATGAGGAACCGTAGCTGGTTCCGAAACGATCGTCTGATCTGCTAGTTCTATAAACTTTTTGATATTCTTCCGGCATCATTGTTCATTCAAAGTCTAATAATTTTAATAATTATTTAATTAGCAATGTGAACTGCCAAATTTGGAAGAAATTTGCAAAAAAATTTTCCAAATTAAAAATATTAAGAACAGTGATAGTTTTTTAGTCTTGAAATTATGCTGATTCAGCTCGGGCTTCACTAAAATCATTAATACTTATTTTAAATATTACACAGTTCATGTCTTAGAGGAAGTCACTCGTTATATAATTCCGAACATTTTTCACATTACCGACCCACAAGTTTTGCCTTTCATATTGGATTTTTTTAATATGCATTTTTTAAAATTACCGTATAGAAAAAACAATTGAGAAAAAAAACTATTTTCCAGAAAGTATTGCTTAAACTATAGACCTAGTGGCTCGTTATTAAATTCTGTCCTCAGCAGCGATGCCAACTTGCGGGGAATTCCCCGATTTGCGGGGAATTTTACTGTGTGCGGGGAATCGGGGAATGAGCTCTTTTTTGCGGGGAATTTGAAGTCGTTCAGCTTTTAGTCATGAAAGTCTGTAGAATATTTTTTATCAATTTTATGTAATATAAAACGTTTAACTTACGCAATATTTCATATTATGGGTCTTAAAATCTTCGTCTTTTCTTAAGTGCGCCCTGCGATTTATTGGTTTGGAGAAGTCGACTTTTAAAAAAGAGTGGTATTTGAAAGTATTTTATGAAAATTTCGGAGAGACGCGGAGTGCTTTCGTAGATATAAATGATTAAAGCGCCGAGTGTCAGTCAGACCAAAACAGTCGCGCGGCGTTTCGTCTTCCATTTCGACCGTTCAGAAAGCTACGCCTTAGTCCAGCACCTCCTGATTAATAACTCTTAATCCTTGCTGACTAATCTGTTAACTTACAAATTACAAATCAGCCATATAAAGATCATCATCATCATAAAAACCGAACGTCAAAACTTTGAACCCGCTTTTTTCAAAGGTTTTTGCCATTTTTATTTGAGTCAAAAGAGAGCCCATGTCTTCTTCTTTGCGAACTTTGATATCCAAAAGTGGCCTGAGGCTTGTTTATCTATTGAAATGAACGTCTAGTAACTCGAAACACGCCATCTCGTACAAATTTTGTGTGGCTACTACTACCCAATAGGATTAAACTTTATGCAAGCTTGAGCCAGATCGATTTTGAGACTGTGTTCCCTTGAAGTGAAATCTCCCATGTGCAAAAAGAATTCAGGAGTCAGAAGGTACATTTCTATTAATTTACCAGTCACGTAAAAAATAGTTAAGTTTTGGACCGAGGACGTTCTAGGTAGCCTTAATATAACACTCATTGAGGTCAATTTTAGGTAATTTTTCGTTTTTGTAAAATGTTATAATATGAAATTATATCGATGCGGGGAATTCGATCGAAAATCGGGGAATTTCTCGTGGGCTATCGGGAAGAAAGAAAAAATTAGTTGGCATCCCTGGTCCTCAGAGTACTTCTTAGGCTTAAACTAGATAGGATTTAAGTTTTCTTGTGAAATAAGTAAGCTATTTGAATTTTTAAATAGAATTGTGATGCTACGTAAAAAAAATTTATAAAATTTACATTACAAAGTGTAAGCATTTCAATATGAAATAAATAAAAGATAATATCGCATTATGCAAAGTGGCTAGACTATAAAAATTTCTACAAACAATAAGTGTTTACGTAAATGATAGAAAATTTGTTATAAATCGAAAACAAAGAGTAGCAAAGTACAAAAAAAAAAAAAAAATAAATAAAAATAAAAGCAAAGACCACACAAAATGCAATTTAAAATGCGGTTAAGATGAAGAAGAAGATGCCAATTGAGATTACTTTAAAAATACTTTAGCTATTTTTAAGAGACTTCACTGTACAGCGTAATGTGCAAACAGTGTTGGCTAAAAAAATGAGTTTGTTTGTGTTGCTTTTATTTTTTTCAATTAGCACAAGTATCTACTACTTGAATTTTGTAGATTTTCGTGTTTAATTTTATTTTATATATATGTTAAATTAATATTCTTACAATGCTAATCGAAAAAATGAGGTAAATAAATTGACCACACACACACACTACCACACAAGTAAACACATTTTTTTCTTTTTTTAAATTATATTCAAGTGTTAATTCGTGTTTTTGTATATAATTTATTTTTATGGTTTTTTTTTTTTTTGTTATAGTAAATTATTTTTTTTTTTTTAAGTTTAAAATTAGCAGCACAACATTTCAAGTTGATTTTTACTGTTTTTGGTTATTGATGACTGGCATAATTTTGTGTTTGTGTTTTTTGTTTTTTTTTTTTAAAGCCAATTGTTAAGTAAGTAATAAAAAAAATAATTGTGGCCAATTTGATGGCATATTAAATTGTGCATACAAATTTTTGATTTTAATCTTTATGTCTGATTCATATGGCAAATAGAAATATAAGTACAATTATGAATATTTCACCCAGTATTTTTTGTTTTTGTTTTTACTACTGCTTTATATAAAACTTGCTCAATAATAAACCAAAGCACATACACATACACACAAAAACATTCTATACAATTTTGTCATAAATTAACCCTCAACAAGCCACTTAAACCCATAGTTAAGTTGTTTTAATTGACTTTCTGCCATAAGCCGACAAAAGCTGTTGCAAACGTAGCTACTTGTGGTATTTATACAAAAAAATTCAAGTGTAGAGTATGAAAAAAAGAAAAATGCATACAAAAAAAGTGTTTGAAACAAAATTTCACACCTTCCAAACAATGGCAACACGTTTGCAAAAGTCTATAATATAAGAAGCTGCTGCAAAAATACACTTGAACAATTTGTGTTGAAATTTATGTTGCAAGTTGAAAGTATTAAGCTTCGAAGTGGAGAATTATGAAGTAAGGTAAAGGAATATTTTTTAGGAAATTGTATAATACTCGAGGTTAAATTTTTATAAATTAAAATCAAAGACAAAAAAAATAGATCAAATATTAAAGTATGCTTCGCGGTAAATAAGAGGGTCCAAAAAATAGTGATAAATACAAATCTTTCAATGGTTTTGGTCTTTCGTAGAAGCGTCTCCAGTTGTGGGTTTGCTGCAGTTCATATGGGCGCAAGCAAGAACGCCTTTCTGAAAGAAAGAAATAGAAAAAATTGGTAGTAAGGAAGAGATAGAAACTCCCCTGTCTTTTTCTAACTACCTATTTTTTCTATCTCTCTCTCTCAGACAGGCGTTCAAGCTCCGCCCGTGAAAACAGCCACTATAGGTTGACGAGAGGCGGAGTTTGCTAAATTGTACGGCCATTCCGAAGTAACGGAGAGGACAAGGGGACTCTTATAATGATATTGATCTCATACAAGGAAATTATTATTTCCTTTGATACTAGGGGGCTTTTGAGGATCCAAAGTTTCGTTAAAAAAATAATGAGTCCGTCTAAGCTATACATCAACAAAGTGGGTAACGGAAAGGACGCGTACGATATGGGAAATCTTTATTTTCAATTTCAAGCCCCAAATTCTGCGAATGCCAGCAAGCTGTAGAGTCGAATTTTTTTTTACTATCCTTACTTTTGAAAAGTAACGGAGAGGACAGCCAATAGTAACGGAGAGGACAAGTACGATCGCTCTCTTACATTTTTATGTTATATGGAGAATCGGCTCAGCAAACGTTTAATATCTGAAAATTGTAAATGATTCTAAGTAATTACATAAGTAAATAAAATTAATAGATATTTATTTAAAGCAAAGTAAATTCATATGAAGTATACCAGTTTGGTACACATCCTACTGCATCTTTAATGCATACATCACCAATGAACAGGTATTTAAACTAAAGGCAAAAATTCAAGATGACTCAGTTGCGTACGAAATTTAGCTAATTGCATTGAGCGTATAGTAATTTAAGTCATTTACAACTTTTATGAAAATTAAGTTTGAAACTAAAAAATTAAAATGAAGTGATATAAATAATAACTCAACAATATCGAACGGCTATGGGAATACTATCAGCGAGCCATTCATCACTAACGCAGGAGTCAAACAAGGATGTCCACTTTCACCCCTTCCCTTTGCAATATTGCTTGACGAAGTTATGACAACCGTATGCTCTCATGCAGTCCCACATATCAACTCGAGGATTTGGATCTTGCAGACGCTATATATCTGTTCTCGCACAAGCGCAGCGACATGCAAGCGAATACTAATCATCTAATTAGAGCATCACGCAACGTGGCCCTCAAGATAAACATCAAGAAGACCAAAGCCATGCGAATAAACAACATCAGAGACCAAAAAACACTTGGAGACATTCAATATATCTAGAATTAAAAAATAAAAACACAACATGGCAAAACATGAAAATGACTGCACAAAACAAAGTCAGATGGAAATGCCTAGTAGAAGGATTTTCAAGCCACGCGCATACTCCGAGTCGTTCGCACCCCTCAAAACCTCTTCTTTTATTTATTAACACATTTTCACTTCTCTTATCGCAAGTCACAGGACCGCCTACGTTTTGCTGATTTGAAGATACAGCCTGAGTTCTGTGTTTCTTCGAGTTTGAAGCCTCAGACGCAAAAATGTAGTACTTGTCTAATTTTCGAGAAGAATGAAATGAAATGGTGCGAAGCCGATTTTCCTACCCTCGTGAACGCACTCGATTTTCAAGCATCTTTCAAATCGCAAATCCTACAAAGATTGTTTGTTTTGTGGCAGCGTTTCAACGCTGCATAAACATTAAGATTTTCGGACCTCACTTTTGCCCAAATAAACATCAACCGCACCCTTACTGTGTCAAACAGCAAAAGTGTTTCATTCGATGTATGAAAAACCCAAATCTTCATCAAGATTACACAAATTCGAAATTCTAAACTTGCCTTGGTTATAATGCAGTGTGATTTTTGGTCGTCTCCGTTACCCTGTCTTTACCACTTACGTTGATTATAAAATTCGGAAAAACTTACACAACAACAATAGCTTTAAGTTAGCTTTGTACTCAAAACAATGTGGCTGAGAAAATTCGCGCTTGCCATCTATAACAAAATTTCTTATTTTTTGAACTTACAATTATTTAAATCCTTAAAGTTGTAAATACTTGCATATTTACAACTTGCTTTTCAAGAAAACAACATCGGCGAAAAAACGTGCATAGGAAACACTATTAAAACATAATCTCACTTTACAATCATCTGTTACTATTTTCACGAACTACGCTTGTCAAAACACTGGAAAATGCTCTTCTACGAAACGTTACTTAAAGAGTTATTTCGGTTGCTCGTAAAAATTACGGAAACTAATAGATTTATTTGTCATAGGTTTTTTCGTAAACTTGAATGGGTACTCTTTCTTTTTTTTAAAGTTCGCAGCCGACTTATCTGGTTTCGATTTTTTTTTGAATGGCCGTGTATCTCAATTGGAATTAGAATACATTTTGAATAAAAAATCGGGTGGTCCACAGATGGCGCTCTAGTACAAGAAAAAATTCAACTTTTGCCTAGTTTTTGAAATATTTTCGAAATTAAAATAGAAACCGAAAATGGGTTCTTTGATTAAAAACAAAATACTGCCCAAAATTCAGACCCAAAATAAGAACAAAATCATGAACCAAAAAAAAAAAAAAAAATGGATCAAAAACACAACAAAAATCAATTTTTTGAAAAGTAACCAGGGTCTGAAAGTGAATTCTGTTAGAACTCCGAAAAAAAATGTTATGGGTCTCGGCATTTTAAAAGTTTAATCTAATTTTTGTATTACGCGGGCCTAAAGTTTGCCCATTTCTAGTAAATAAAGTATTTATAATAAACCAAAAGACAATTTGTTAATTTTGCATTTGAGATTGTTTAAGTGACCAACAATTTCTAGTCAAATTTTCTATAAAACAATTATCTCGAATGTATTAACCCATTAGTTATTTTCCTTAGGGGTATTTTTTGCCTTTTCGGACCCATTACGAGAGACGATAGAGGGTTAATACGTTCTACAAAAATATTGCTCATGAAATTTGCCTAAAGATTGCTGAGCCACAAAAATTTGCTTTAATAAAAATAAATCCAAATTTCAAAAATGTTTCAAATTTCCACCTCTGATCCGCAGTTAACTAATGTATCTTAAAAAGTATTTTCTAACCCATTAGCTCCTCCCTTATCGGACTTTTTGCTTTTTCAACAAAAATTGCCATATCAAACCATTTAAAAGTAAGGGTTAATCCATTCTAGAACACATTTTCTCATATAATTTTGCTATAGATAACTAAACACCAGAAAACTTTAAATTTAATTTTAGAATAAATAAAAAAAAAAAATTTATTTTAAATAAACTGGTAAACTTTTTTTTAATTAAATTTTTAGTTTTCCATTTAAGTTATTTTTTTTGTTCGCGGAAACTCTAAATCGCCTTCATCTTTGAATAAATGATTTTCCATTTGTAAATTTCCAAAATCGTAGTTATTAAAAATAATGTTTTGTTTTTGTGTTGGATCGTGTAACCATACCAAAATACAGTCAAAAAACGAGGAAAATACTAAACCAAAATTTGACTTAAAATCAGATTGAAAATCGGAGCACAAATCTGAATAAAAATCAGATCAAGATCAAGATCTAGAAACCAGACCAAAATGAAACTAAAAACTAATCCAAATTCAAGATAAAAAACTAAACCAAAAATCAACAGAAAACCGAACTAAAATTCAGATCAAAACCCAGCTCAAGAATCAGACCAAAATATTTGCAATATGTAGCAAAAATCAGAGCAATATCCAGACATTAAAATTGTACCAGGAACTAGACTTGGTTAAGTTAGGTTAGAGTGGCTGTCGAGAGACACACTTAGGCCTGAACGGCTCATTGTGATATTATATAGTTGGACCTATAGTTTTACGTCGATTCCGAACGGCGGCGTGGCAATTTTTTATAAGCTTAGTGGTTTTACACTTTCTTATAATTCTCATCTACTTCATATTGATTGTGAATTTAAGAAGGATATGAAAATTAACTACCAGACGAAGACGGGAATCTAACCCGAACCTCCCGGATGAAAGTCTAGTGCACTACCCACTACACTATAAACCATATTGAAAATCGTATCTCAAATAGAACCAAAATTCAGCCCAAAATTAAGATGAAAAACTAAACCAAAAATTAAACCAAAATTAGGTTAAATAAGATAAAAATCCAAACCTAAGAATAGGCAAAAAAAAAACAACACTATCAACCTCTCTAAAGGTAGAGTATTTATAAACCTGATGGATAGTGACCTGGTGTGGAGGCTTAGTTTTTTAAAAGGCTTTGGTGGTAAGAACGGTTCTCATTTTGTGTTAAGTTCAATCATATCAGGCAGATTTTTGTCGAGCAGTGTACTAAGTGCTACTGCTCTCTAACTCTAGCCCTTTCCACTTCAGACCTCTCCTTTCCAACACAAATTTTCTTCTTCAAAGCGCCTTTCTCCGCCATAATTATTAAAAGCCACGCCTTTTCTACATGAGGTACCCAAGGGCTAGTGGTAATCCCCTCGCTGGCTATAAAGCGTTTTAAACAATGGATGTGAAGGGCTAATACTCATTTCCTCTCCCGACCGAAAAAAATTACCAATGATTCAAGAATGCGCTCTGTCTTCGGATGAGATGTCTCTGTTGGCACATTGACTCGTTCAGTGGAGAGCTTGTTAGTAAACTACAATGAGTTGGACATTTGTGCAGTCACCTGAGGTTCGGGTAAATAATCCTTCTAAGCCCCGTCGATGAAGCCAATTGTTACACTAGCGCCTAAAAACTAGGCGTTAATGGTCAACGCTTGGATAGTTTGAATAGTTTCGGGAAGCCTGAGAACGCAGTGGATACTTCTGTAAAGGGAGTGGAGCTTTCCTCTTCAAAAGCCAAAAATTTTGGGGAAGAAGAAGGAAGAAGCTTCGGAAGGTTGGAAACCAAGGCAGATGTAACGGAGGCTGATACTTTGGAAATGAAGTTATACATCCCCGTAGCATAAGGCGGCAAAAATGGATGAAATCATCTTGAATAATCAGGTTGCCCATGGAAGCTCGAAAGTATTGGCTACTGCTGCTTTGACAAAGCGACAATCAGACCATATTTACCATCAGACCATGAGAGTATTATTTAGGAGTTCACAGGGGCCTTGAAAGAAGTCCCGAAATTTTAAAAATCAAAACGAAATTACATTTTAAAATCTTTCACAATCTTCTACCTAGTTAAATTAAATTTATGACATTTACTACATTTTCCAGATAATTATTTCATGTTTACGTTATTACAAGTTTTTGGTAATATAATACTTTAAATTATTATTGATTTTTTAATGTAAGTAATTAAGTTTTAAGCGCCTTCAAATACTTTCACAATTACGTGTTCTTTTTGTTTTGTTTTTGTTCACTTTGATCTTTTTTGTTGTTTTCATACAATAACATCAAAAAATTAAATAAATAAACAATTAAAATTTAATTGACAAATTGTCACTTTGAAAACACGGAAAAACAAACAAATCACTATATTGTGACAAGAATATTTGGCATATTTACAGCAAATTTTAAGTGCCAAACAAAACGTGTAGATATCAGCGATTCTATCTTCCTAGACACAAATACAAATTGCCAATCGTTAAAATGTGCATTTTGCTTCTTCTTTTTTTTTTTTTAGCCAAATTAACGTGGTATTGAATTAACAATTGCCTTAGCAATTCTTTTTGACATTTTGTTTTGCGCCAATGGTTTTTAACTTTTAGTTAAACATTCAAATAATTTTGAAAAAATTCTTTGATATTTGAGCCACTTTGCTAATAGCCATGTTAATTTTTTCAAAGTTTTTCCAAAATATTTATTTATTATTTTTTCTCTTGTGTTCTCACTTTATTTTTGTTAATTGAATTTTTGGCTGTATTGCAACAATGTGTGCGGTCTGGTTTGGGCTGTACTGCTCCTCTTCTTTCTTCCTTCCTCAAAGTCACTCACTTAGTCAGTATATGAAGTATAGAAATTAGTTTTTATATATTTTCAGTTTGTTTGTTTAGCCTAAATGGATCATATCGAATTACCACCATAATATTGAAAAATATGAAATAAACAACAAAACAACTTGAAAAATATTATTCAGTATTTTGAACTAATTGAATAATAGGAAATGACGTCGTTTCCGCCTTTTGAAGTCAATTGCTAGTGAACAATTTTTTTTTTTTTAAATGCGCACATTCAACCAATCTTTTTTGCTTTTGCTGCAAATATCTTTTGAATATATT
The DNA here is from genome assembly GCA_963691655.1 of Toxonevra muliebris. Taxonomy (NCBI): domain Eukaryota; kingdom Metazoa; phylum Arthropoda; class Insecta; order Diptera; family Pallopteridae; genus Toxonevra; species Toxonevra muliebris. Next base: position 142,401,034 of record OY829326.1, read on the forward strand.
GTTTATATATATTTCTAGGTTTCTCTTGTCGTTTGCTGCTTACTGTCATTGCAAGTGGCAGATCCTGAAAGGGGACTGAGGATCAACGAGTCTTTTTTATAATGTGAATACTTTATAAGGAGTGAGATTGAAAAAATCTTAACTCACGTTTTACCTAATTTTTTTTTTTTGGGTGTAAAATTTAAAAATTTCTTTGATCTAGTTATCTTTGAAAAATATGTCAGTTGTTATTTTTAATGACAAACATGTTGATTTATTATGAGTTTAATCAAACTGAGTGAAGAAAAAGAAGTACGTCTTAAAATTATTAAAAATTTTCAAAAAAATCCAAATTGGTCCTATAAAAAATTGGCGAAAGAATTGAAGGTTTGCCGTCAAACTGTTTCCAATGTTATTAAACAGTTTCAGGGGAATTTGACCATCGATAGGAAACCTGGTTCGGGAAGAAAAAAAGGACCACATGATATTGGGAAAGCCAAGAAAATAGAAAGCATATTGAAAAGATTTCCAAACACATCTGGTAGAAAAGCTGCTCTGACTATTTGGTGAGAAAAGTTAAAGCCAATGCAGGTTTGAAAACATACAAGTCCAAAAAGTTCCAGACAGGAATGCTGCAAAAAATTTAGACTTTAGACACCAAAAGTAGGTCTCGAAAATTAAAATCGAATTTCATACAAAAATATTCATGTTGTATAAAGGACGACGAAACGTATGTACTGGCAGATTTTACGCAGCTTTCGGTTCAAAATTTTTATGTTGCTGATGCTCGAGGAAATGTCGAAGAACAATTTAGAATCCAAAAGTAGACAAAATTTCCTAAAAAATTCCTGGTATGGCAAGTTATATGCAGTTGCGGCAAAAGAAGCAAGTCATTTGTTACCGTGGGCTCTATAAATACCGAAATATAGATCAAAGACTGTTTGAAAAAATGGCTTCTTCCTTTCATAAGAGAGCACAATGTGTCCACATATTTTTGGCCCGATTTGGCATCATGTCATTACGGCAAGAAAGCTCTGGAGTGGTACCAAAGTAATAACATAGTTTTTGTACCAAGAGAGGCCAATCATCCAAATTGTCCGGAGCTTAGACCAGTGGAGAGATATTGGGCTCATGTGAAAAGAAACTTAAAGAGCACAAAAAAGGTGTCCCAAAATATCGAAGATTTTAAAAGGAGATGGGTGGGCAAACTGTTCCAAAAAGGTGTCTGAAACAACTATCAAATCTCTAATGGAAGGCTTACCAAAAAAGGTCCACGAGTTCATAAATAGTGGTTAGAACTATAAAAGTTATATTTTTCTGTAATTTGTAAAATATTATCAACTAAATAAAAAAAAAAAATCAAAACTCTAAAACCAAACGTTTAAAAATTATTGAATTTTATATATGTTAAGATTTTTTCGATCTCACTCCTTAATTCGACTATTTATCATATACAGTTCGATTATAATATCGCAGAAATCGATAATGGTTTCGGTCTTTCTTTGGTTTCATTGGATATTCAATGTTTAATGCATTTCTTTAATTTAGCAAAATCAGATGTCCCCAAATCTAAATCTTAGATCCTCTTACTTGTTGAAGTTGCCTTTGCCGCTCAAGCGCTCAACCATTTTTTGCTAAAAATCTCAAACGTTTTAATTTTTATTCATGATTCAAAACAAATTCTAAAGGGACGAAAAAATTAAAATCTTTTCCCCTTCTTCTTCATCGGCAATGTCTGGATCCGCCAGTGCTTACATATTAATCTGTATTTACCGTTGGGTCTGATGTTTGTGTCCTGAATTTCGTAGGATTATCTTCATTATTTCGGAAGATAACCTTTTGATATGTGAAATTTACTTTACTTTTCCTTGTTTTTGTTATAAGCTACAAGGCACTAGTGAATCCAAGGTAAAATTTTGTGGATAAGGCTTGCCTTTTCCCTGTACAAATCGCAGCCAATATTTGTATGATCGCTGCTGCTAATTTAAAAATTGCATGAAGGAACGAAAGTCCTAAAAGATTCTCATTCCGCAACTTCTGAATCTGCTATGCATTGTAGGAATCTGCCCGGCGATAACTCGACCAAAACTTGAACAATCTCAACCAAACTAGATGCAGACATTTCGTATAGTCACATAAAGGCAATATTCGGGAATCGGAGAATCGAAAAAAATTACATAGTTAATCGAATTAATCAAAACTCGGTACACTTCATTGCTGTTCCAAAGATGCCAACATCAGGCCATAGCCATGCCTATTTCCCACGGTGAGGTTGGAGTGGCTGTTCGGAGACATACGTAACCCGAGCCTCCCGGATGAAAGTCTAGTGCACTACCCACATACCATACAAGAGAAATCTTCAAACGTCAATATCAAAGCAAATATCTGTGTGCAGAGTATTTATTTGTATATAAGTACATATTAAAATTTAATTATTGTAATTTATCTAATCATTTAATCTAATTATGACTTTTAATTTTTTTTGTAGGTTTCCCACAACTGAAATCATTTGGTCCCCCTGGTGCTTGTTTGCCCGGTAAGTTATGAAAATTTGTTATCATTCAATATTCATGTTTTTTTTGAAGCTCACAAACAAAAACTAAAGAGTTGGAGGGTTAATCTGCACAACTTCACTATCAAAACAGGTTTCGTGTTATATTCAGCAAACTCAATCATTTCCAATGCTTCTTAAAGATCTTTACAATACCTTTCAAATTGTTTGCAATGTATTTTTACGGTCATTGTATAATAAATAAAGTTCAATTGAGAAGTGTAAAATATTCTCATAAAATTACCCATAATAAAAAGAGGGGAATATACTTCTCCTATATTTTAGCATTTTCTACATTTCGCTTTCATCTTTCTTCTTACTGTTTTACTGCTGTCTCTCCTTTTTATCTTTTCTCCTTTTGTTTTCATGAAATTCTGCGTCTGCAAACCAGAAAGGAAAAAAATTATTTAGTATGTGAAAGAACAATGAAAAAGCAAAAAAGAATTAGCAATGAAAATGAAAACGTATTAATTGCATAAATCACACACACACTCATACACACTTACTGAGCAGCTCTAAAAGGCAATTAAAACAAAAGCAAAACCACGTGACTCTTGCTTAGCTATACTCTCACAGTAAAGTGAGAGGAGCTTTCGATATTGGTTAGAAAAGGATATGAAATATTTGTTGTGGTTGTTTTTGTTGTTGTTGCAGCGAAGTGGCTTAAATGGTTTTAAAAAACAAAAAACGGAGCCAGAAGAGAAGAAGTGCAAAACAAAATTCAATAATAAAAATGGCTGGCTTTAGTTTCTTATTTTTGTTGTTCTAAAATTTGAGACAAGAAGATAGAAATGTTCAGGGGATATTGCTGCATTGAAAGTGATTGTGTATGAAGAGCATGTATTTTTTTTCTTTTAAATTAGCAAAAATTAAGTTTCTGTGGGGAGTCAAGTGAATTAATGAATAAATCTGTAAAGTTAGGGCATTAAAAAGTAGATTTTTTAAATAAAAATAAAGTAATTTTAAATTCGTTGGGTTAAAGCATTGGCGAATCCAAAGAGGATAAAGTCCACCTTTCTGACTAATTTCTCTACCATTATGAACAAAAAGATTTTGTATTTCTGTAACCTCTCAAACTTGGACCTCGAAGCTAACGGTATAAGCGTTTCAAAGAACTATTAAACTTCATAACCATATCAAACCATATCAAGCTCTATGGTGCCACACAAATATGGTTGCCGTTGAAAAGGACTTCGTAAGTGGAATACTCTACGGCGGGCCTCGGATTCAATTCTCGAATCAAGCGGGAATCAATTGCAATGCGACATATTTCTACTTTATCTCGAGGAAGGAAAATATTTCATATGGAGTAAAAGAGGTCCATAGCCAGGATCAACACCAAGCGACCATAAAAATAAATCTAAGATATGATGGCATTAACTTTATTATAAAATATAACAAAAAAAGGGCTTCGACAGCCCCCCGTGCCTCCCCCCGCAAAACAAAAAAAAAATAAAAAATTGTAGAAGTTCAAAATCACAGTATATTGCTTTCTATAAGCTTGAACAACTGAGCTCTTTAGCACCACAGGATCTGCTAAGATTTATTGATAAATCTGGTAGATTTAAGGAATGACAAAAGGGAACATAAGATGTAGTACAATGGGCATAAAACTTGTCTGAATGTATTATACGTGAATACTTCTTATGCATTTGCAACAAAGAAAAAAAGAGCTTAAAACAAAAAACAAATTATCACCCGAAAAAAAACTAGAGAGCCGTTTTTCAAAAAAAAAAAAAAAAATATGAAACATAAAAATAATTTAAATAAAAAAAAATAGCGAAAAATAGAGATTTATAATCTCGTACAGCTTCTTAAACCCATACAGATTGTCCTTAAAATTTGTAATTGTGAATTTTAGTAGGTATGTAAATACTTGCATGATTTAAAACAACAAACGTAGGTCGAATGCAATGGGAAATTGATGGATGAATAGTACACCTAAATCGCTAGCAATTCTATCTCTACCCATATGCGTCCCACGTTTCTCGTTTTAAATCATGCAAAAATTCACAACTACAAAGTTTCAGGACAATCTGTATTGAGTTAAGAATCTGTGTGAAGTTATAAATCTCTATGGGGCTGGGAGAAATTATTTTATACTTTTTAGTCCGTTTTAAAAACGTGGTATATTAAATTTTTTTTTTTTTAATTTAAATTAATATTTTCTGCTTTTTAGTCTTGTGTGTGTGAAATATTTTACTGTCAATCCAACAACTATATAGGCATAAACCCTTGTAAATTTTCCGTGTAGCACTGTGTAATCGATAACAACCAGATAAGACAAGCAGCACAGTTATATTTTTCTTTGAAATAATATCGCATACAAAGAATTTGTTGTACGCAAAAGTACTAAATATTTTGCTTATCTACTGACGTACATATTTCCGAACATGTACCGAAGAAACTACTATCGTATCGAAAAATGGTTTTTATGAGTTTTATTGACAAATATCTACTTTCCAAAATGCCATATATGTAAATTATCCTCGAAACAAACCATACATTAGCTATGCCATCTGTAAATTAAAACCTTATTTCTTATTTATACACCTGTCTGAAAGTATGCTGTACAATAAGTATAGTATAATAAAAATATTTATACACCAGCCTGAAAGTATACTGTATAATAATTATTGTATACTAATAATAATTATACATCAGCCTGAAAGTATGCTGTACTATAATTATTGTGTCTGTAAATAAATAAATGCTAATATTCTATATTATATTATATTTATTTATATTGTAGATATTTCATATTGCATTGTCATCCAGTTCTGAGTTATGTTTAAAGTTTCAAGTCTCTAGCTCATCGGAAAGTTAGTTAAAAATCGATTGCAAAATTCCACCCGAAAAGACAGACAGACACCATTGAAAGCGAGTTGATATAAACGTGGTAATATAATGTGATTTTGAACTACGAATTTGGGGGAGGGGCTCGAATTTCATTTGCCATCACGGTTGCCACTTTGGTCCTTTTGGACCAAAAGTGGTCCTTTTATTTTCTTTTGGTCCGCTGGTCCTTTTTTTTCTGAATTGGTCCTTTTTCAAAAATATTAAGTAATTAACTTTCATATGTAATGTTAACAAAATCAGTGTAAGAAAGTTGTAGTAATGAAAGGTTATATTAAAAAAAATTATTTGGAATTTTTCAGAACACACTTGATGAGAATTTTTTTAAAAATAATTTTTTTGACCCAAATGTTGTTTATTTGAATTAGGGAGAGCAGGCCCTTCCCGAAAAACGGATTTTTGGCATTAAAATGTATTTAATAAATAGTAAAATAACAAATAAAAGAAACTAAATGGATACATGACGCACTAAATTCGGTGGCTATTTTGGTTCTTTTTCGCGCGAAATTTTTACTTTTTTTAAGTATGATTTGAATACAAATACCTTGACCTTTTAATTTGGGCGACACAAGTGCAATTTATGCATGATGTATTCATTTTTAGTCATATCTTTTTTTTAGTTATTTGTTTTTTATTTTTATTTTTTGAAAAAATTTTAGCGACAAGAACCCGAACCGGGAAAGGGCGGCACGCCCCAATTCATATTAACAAAATTTGGGTCAAAAAGTGATTTTTAATCCCAATCAGAAGTGTAATCTGAACATTTACCAATAATTTGAAAACAATAAAATAACTTTTTTTCAATACGCCTGCCTAATTGAATCCGCCTTGCTGGCAATGGCTTCATCATGTTTTCGGTCGGACAGTAAGTGCAACTTTTTATCTACTTAGTCCTTTTGAAAACAAACTCGCGCGTCTTTGTGCTTTTATTGGCCAGTAACCTGAAAACTTCTCTCCTTCAATCGGTCTCAAGCAACTTTGTCTTCGTGCAACTTTGGTGCGCTCATTTGTTGATTAAATCCACTCAAAATTCGCCGAAGTCACACCAAGTCTTTGCATGCTTCTGATAAAGATGTAAACACAGACCCGGTCGATGTAAGAGCATCTAAGTTGCTGACGAAATCTACTTTGGTTTCGATACTACTGAGTAGTAAAGATTTAGCAACGCCATTCTGTTGAGGCACTGATGGCACTGTTTTTTGGTTTTGAATACCGTTTTTTTTCTAAATTTTTTCTTTGATATCTGATTTCAAAAATGACTTTACATTTGTATTCATCTATAAAAGAATATACTTTCTGCCTTGTTTTTTTTTGATTTGTCGATATACTTGATTTATTTCCAGTCCCAAAAATGTTCTTTGTATCTGAATTGCTAACCATTTTTTTGTTGTTGTTTTTGATATTGTTTAATGTGATATATGTTTTTACTATATAACAATCTCTTAAAATATTATAAGTAGTTTTTACATTTTACACACTTTTTAATACATATATGCTATATGGACTTGTAAGCACTTCTTTTTTTGTTTTTTCTGCTAATATATAATGTGATATACTTATGTTTGTACTATATAATAATCACTTAAAATATTGTAAGTAATTTTTAAATTCCTTTCATTACATATGTGCTATATGAATTTCTGAGCACTTTTTTTTTGTTTTTTTGTTTTAGTTTGATATGATATATGAATTCTCTAGCAATCGCTAAAAAAATATTATAAAATTGTTATACATATTTTACAATGTGCTATATTTACTTGTTAAATAAACAAAATAATTAAAAAATTTGGTCCATTTTTTTCCATTTTGGTCCTTTTTGCTTTTGTTTTTGGCCCCAAAAAAAATTTTGATGTGGCAACCGTTTTTGCCATACTTTATTCGGCAAGTGAGTTAGAATTCGAACTTAGAGGTAACCGATTTACATACCCCTCCACTTAAGAAGGTGCGCCAAAGGTAAAAATGCTTAGAGCGCCAATATTCTCAAATCGGTATCCAGGTAATAGTCAACCACTCTTCATTCCCAAATCAATTCAAATCAATTGGCGAAACATTGGAAATCGGTGTAGGTTGAGTTCCAAGTTTTTGCTAATATTTTGGCTGAAATTTAATGGAATGACTCTATGCGAATAGTGCATTTCTTTAGTTCACAGTAAAATAAACAACAACAAAAAAAAGCAAAAACGAGATTTAAATTAAAATGAAATTCTCTATGCATGCAATAAATTTTTCAAAATTGCTAATAAAATAAACAAAATTCAAATATAACCTAAATGCAAAAAATGTAAAACAAAGAGAAACCTGTTAGTGCTTGCCAAATAAGAGCACATATCCACATACATATACATACAGCAACAAAAATCACAAAAAAACAAAAAACACAAAACAACAACAAAAAAAGCAGAGAAATAATGAAATTTCATTTTGTTCCATTCGCAACGGTAATAAATATTTTTCCAACATACGAGTACTACATATGCACGTTTTTTATACGCAATTAACACGCACATACATCAGTTGAGTGAGAAAAAGTGTTGAAAAAAAAAAATAAGTAGGAAGTTAGTTAGGTACGAGTAGTAGATACAGAAATGAAAGCGCATTGAAAACATTCAAATACCCAAACACACATGAATGAGGAACTTACACATATGTTGAAAGAGAGGGAGGCGGGGGGATGAAGGGGGAGTATGAAGTAGCAGTTACCATGTGCATGCCATTTAACCCTTTCGTTACAGTGTAGCACGCATTCAAACAATTTCTTATGTGTGCATGTAGAAAGAAAATGAATAAAAGTCAATGAAATTGAAATAATAAAAAACATTGACAAATTCATATACAAAATTTCGGTTAAATTTTTTTTTTTTGATTTTTTGAAAATCCTATCAAAACCGGTTACTTTTTCAATGTAAAAATTTAGTTTTCATTTTAGTAGTATATATAGATTTAAAAAAAGGTTTTTTTCCCAATTCAATTACAATCAGAAGACAAATTTGTAAGAAAAAACCGGTTACTCATTTGATTAACTCAGATGTAGTATATTAATATCCTAAATATATAGTATATAAAAGACCTTGTAGTTGCTTCAATTTCCTAGATCTTAAGAATTTTAATGCCCCAATTGCTTGGTGCTTAATTTTATCAAGCGTTAATCTAAGGCTGTATTCGTCCCACAGACAAAATTCGAGAAATGGGAGGACGCCAATTTGAAGATAATGCTTCAACTAAGAAGAAGAAGAAATTTTGCCAATAAAATAGATACTTTGCGTGCTACCGCCACTCAAAGTCGAGTAATTTAGTACACAGAACTGTCAATATTCATTTTAAACTTTTTAGCTGTGATTTTAAAAACAATTTTAAACATGCATTAAATGTATATCAAAATTTACCTAGAAATTATCGAATTTTCACGGACAAAAATTCGAAATCATTGTGAAATGATGTGTTTGTTTTTTCTTTTAATATTTAGTAAGTTTTTTCTCTTATCGAGACATATTATAACAATTTCGTACCATTTTTCTAAAATTTTTAAATAAGTTATTTTGCACTAATTCGATGATAATTATATTGTTTATCCTAAAAGTATGCTTTAAAACAACTTTTACTCTGAAACTAGTAAACTTGTAAAGAAAATAGATTAATTTAAAATTAGTTCACGCCTTCAGCTGTTATAGTCTGCCAAAGATAACAAAAAATTCAATTTAGGACTAAGTTATTTCACAATGATCTGAAAACACCCTCAATATTGGTCCAACCACTGTATGCCATTGAATCACTGTTCAGCGGTATTATTTGAGGTCTGCAAGGTAGTTTTGGAGGGTCTCAATATATGTGGACGATGTCTGTTGTTGCACGCCAATGTCGATATGTCATCACTGCAACTGGTGCAAAAATTAGCACCGAAACCCTATTTGGCAATTTATATTCTAAAAGTCAAAGTAATGCGAATTAACACTCAAAACCCGTCTATGTTCTTGATTGATGAGATTGAATTGGAGGAAGCACAGGTTTTCTGCTTCGAGTGAAGACATAACTGAAATAATCGCATTAAAAATATTTATCGAAATCGTTGAGAAATTAATACACACGGCTGTGAAACGTGGAATGAAAGCAGTCACTATTTTACTTAAGTAGAAATCATTGAGATTCAATGAAGGAAATGGGGTTAAATCGTTCATGTTTTGCGTAGGCTTACAAAGAGCACTATCAACTACAATTCCAACGAAAGCCGAAGAAAAGGAAGACCAGCAAGCATTTGGAGACATTTACTGGAAATCGAAAGGTTATGTACCTAATTTGTTGTCAGAAGACTGGCGCAAGAGAGATTCGAATGGAGACGATTTATTGCAGCCTTTTGTTTCTCCCTGAGACTTTAAGATAAACTCGTATATGCTATCTTGATCAAAATTAAAAATACAAGTTTATTCATCTAAATCTATATGGTCCCCTTCAAAGTAATCCCCTTTGACTGCAGCACACTTATGGCAGCGCTTGATCCAATCCTCGAAACATTTTTTATATTCCATTTTCGGTATGTCCATCAGTGCTTCCTGCGATTTTTCCATTACTTCCTCTCGGCTGCTAAAACGCGTTCCCCGTAATGGGTTTTTAACTCAATTGAACAGAAAGAAGCCACAGGGAGCCAAATCAGGTGAATTCGGTGGCTGTTGGATGGTATTTGTTGAATTTTTATCATGGTGCAAAATCCACGAGTTTTCTGTCCACAATTCTGGTCTCTTTAGGCGAATTGCAAACGTCTCATAACACCCAAATAATACTCTTTGTTTACTGTCTGGCCTTCTGGCAAAAATTCATGATGCACTGCACCGTTGTAATCCATGAAAACCGTGAGCATTGCCTTCTTTTTTGACTGAAAACGACGTAGTTTTTTTGGTCTCGACTCATTTGGTGAACGCCATTCACTTGCTTGATGTCTGGATTGCGTGTCGTACTCATTAACCTACGTCTCGTCTCCAGTAATGATCCTTTTGATGAATGTGGGATCGGTTCAGCCTCGCAAATCATGTCTTTTGCGACGTCAACACGGTCTCGAAACGGTGCATGAAATTGAGGTCTTTTGGCACCAACTTTGCTGCTACACTACATAGGCAATGCTCAAGTCCTCCGCTATCTCTCTGATGGTTAATTTGCGGTTATTGACCAAAATTTCTTTTACTTTATCAACGTTTTCGTCGGTTTTCGATGTCGATGGTCTGCCACTGCGTTCATCATCATCACGACCACTTTTGATCTGCTCGTGTCACTGGTAAACGACCGTTTTCTTTAGAGAATCGTTGCCGAAACACTTTTCCAACATTTCCAGCGTTCGCGCACCATTAAATCCGTTTTTTATGCAAAGTTTAATACAATACAATTTAATAAAATTGTAAAAAATCGCCAACACACACAGATATAGATGTACTCTTGGCTACGTAACTTTTGCAAATGTCAAGCTATGACGCTAAGATTTAAAGGGAATATCAACAACAGATGTACCAACTTAACAAAAAAAAAACAGAACTCAAATCAGAACGATGGGAGCGCCACACGGTACTTATTCCGGGAACTTTTTGATCATAGTATTATTATTATTTGAAAGAGGATGATTCGAAAGTCTGGCATTGCGACCTATAAGATCTATTGTACCAAAGCCCCAAGAAAGAAAGAAAGGCAGAGAGAAAGAAAGATAGATAAGAAACATACCCAAGCCAAGAATCGAACTCAGGTCTTCAGAGATAAGAGTCTGGCATTCTGCCACTAGAACACAGTGGCGATGGTAGGACCTACAGTTTAACGCCGATTCCAAACGGCTGTGTGGCAATTTTTTATCAGCTCGGTGGTTTTGCCATTACCAACCAAGGTGTGTACTTGTACACATTCTTATAATTCTCATCCACTTCATATCGATAGTGAATATAAGAAATTTATGAGAATTAACAACCAGACCAAGACGGGATTCGAACCCGCAACCTTCTGAATGAAAGTCTAGTGCACTATCCACTAGACTATCGAGGTCGGTATAATAGTAAAATAGTTTAAAAAAACTGGTTACACATTTTTTGAAATAGTAAGACGCCACAAATGCTAAAATTTTCTTTCTTACTCGACGCTCTAATTGATGCGACAACACTTTTCACACAAAATATAGAAGATTTTTATGCATAAAAAATCCTCCCCGCTAGAATCTGCAAGCAAACCATATGTACGTGAAAGGAAAGCTAAAATATAGTGATTTACACTATTCGATTCTATTTAAATTCTGTTTATTCTAAGCTGGTTATAGGATCGATTGGTTTAAAGTCCTGCATGCAAAAATATTATCTAAAACATTTCCGACGAAAAGCTTAACTTAATTTTCATCCTTGAATATCCGTCAAAATATGAAATAGACTTATTTCTAAAAAGTATTTTCATTCACGATCAACGATAAAAGTGTATGAGGTATTCGACGGCCAGGAAGGGAGGGAGTGAGGGAGCGGTTCAATCCCAAAAAGGAAAAACTCGAGATAGAAAGTGGTACACAGTATCGAATCAAAAAAAATTAACATGTAACAATAGCGACTTCATTTGATCTCCACGCCTCAAAAATATTCACTTATTGGATCGAACTATTAATACTGTGTCGTTGTCAGCGAAAGGTTATTTTGAAACTGATATTTCTATTACTAAAATTGGAACCTATATTCTGTTTGAAAAAAAAGACTAGTTTTTAATTAAAACATCATAAAATTTAAAGTTAATTTATTGGAACTATTTAAAAAAAAAAAATAATATTTTTTACTTAATTTTATTTTTGATTGGATACGAGTATATACTGGATACTTTTTATTAGATACTGTATGGTTTAGTTATAGTTTTTTTTTAAAACTACTTTCAAGTAAAACTATCGATACCCATAAGTACCAAAGCATCTCTAAGAAGCGAATTAAGAATAGGCTTTCTAAAATTTTATGTTTGATTTAGAATTGGTAGTATAGGTTAATGGTTACTTTAGCTAGTCAATAATTTGTTACATGCAATTATTCATTCATTACCACCAAAAACAAAGAAGTTCAACCCTTCACCATACGCAAACTTACATCAAAAGAGATAAGGTAAATAAAATAGAAGCAACATATGTGAACATAAAAGGGCGTAACGCCATAACATACGTCAGTATGTAGTATGTATGTATGTATGTACAAAAATTCAATTAAATTGGTTGAAATTTAGCAAATTTAATAATATTATCAGTCATGGTAAATAAATAAAATTTAGATACGCTAAAAGTGAGATAGTTTTAAAAACTGAATACTTATTTATTTATATATTTTTACAAATTTAAATGTGTATATAAATCTAAGATGTTTTTACTAAGTACCACTCCACTTTCTTCTTCATGATTTTGTTTCTTTCTTTCTTTTTTCATGAAGAAGATGAAAAAAAAATGCCAATTAAAATCTTAACTAACCCTTGGCAAGATAAAAGATTTACAAGAAAAACTTGTTTCTTTTTTTCTTTCTACATTTTACTGCTATTTTCAAAAGTAATTACCCTACTTGTCAGTGTTGCTGCAATTTTAACATACTCGACATAAAATAAACGTCATCAACGTTTTCAAGTGTTGCAAGCAGCTTCACAAAAGTAGAAAATAGGAAGAGGAACTCAAAAAAAGAAAAAAAAAAAAAACACACACACACACACACAATCTTTTTGACCGTAAAAGCACGTTTTATACTCTCATAGTCTATGTATGTATGTATGTGTGTACTCAAAGGAAGCTACTAAATTTGTAAGGAAAGTGGATGAGAGATACCAGTTTAAATGGGGTAGCAGATACTTACATTCATATATTGGAGGGTGGAGTCTATGTGGGGAGTGCAAGGATAGAGATAAGCTTAGAAAAGATGAAAATATAGTAATACCTACTTAATTAAGGAGCTTTGTGTTGGAGTATGAGCTTATTTTTGAGCAAATTACTACTAAGTATTATAGTACAAACAATCAAAAACAGAATAATCTTTGAGATCAATGAAATATGAAAAATACTTAGTACTTAATTTTATTATAAATCTTTGAACACATAAACCATCTCGAATGTAAAACTACCCAAGATATCGCCCTCTTCCAGACTCTTAAAACTTTGTTATTTTTAAAAACGTTAATTTTTGTCGGACTTGGATTTGTAAGTATTATTCGGATGCAATTTTATTTGCTAACAGGATGTAGAATAAATGCCCCTTTCTAACTAAAGCAAAAGTTCCAAGCAATGAAAGCTTTGCTTTGCTTTAAGAAACGGAAATAAAGCAGGAATGTAGGCTAAACAAATTTGCCAGTTCGGTTCAGTTAAGCGGTTCACGGTCTCTCTGAGCACCGATTCTTCCTCCCTTTCGGACCGCTTAAATAAGGTTTGGTTCATAAATATTGCAGATTAAAAATTGATTGTTCCTTACCACTTTCAATAATTTGATACCATATGGCAACACTCACTTTAATCTGGCATAAAGTATTTTTACGAAAAAGATTGTTTAGATTTGGTTCAAGCGAAATAAACAAAAAATAAAAAAAAAGTTAATGGTCCAGTTCGAGTGACTCTAATTGAGGATGGTTCGGTTCAACTCTGCTTTAGTTCAGAACCGGTTTCCATCTCTTTGAGGCGGCTTTTTGGAGTTCTAAGTAAACTTTCTTTTAATTTCGGACATTAATTACATGGAAAATATGCGAAATATAATTTATAATCGAGGGGAGTCTTTACAGACTCGGACCATGTTTTGTTTTTTGGCCATAACTTTTGTTTTAGGTCGAATTCATTGAAAAGAAATATGGAAGGACTTACAGTTGAGTCTCAATTTTAACATCTGCACAATAAAGTATTATATACATTTTTAATTGTTTTTGAATTGTCTAAATCTGATTTTCTGTTGAATCTAAGTACTATCAGATTCGGATGTAGTGTCGAAAATGCCTATAGGAAATGGCTATTCTGATTCTTGGATCTCAAAAACGTTGGCCTGTGCATACAATTATTCACGACAATTCCTTTAAATTCAGAAACTTTAAAACTGGTGAGTTTATCTGCTTGCAAAAACTTTTTAGATTCGGAATTTACATACGTTCGACCAGTTCAACATTATAGCAACTAATGATATAAGCATTGATTACTACATTTTCTCGATTCCAAGTGCTTTCATAACTTTTTTTATATACAGTTTTCTATAGGTATATAAATATAAATTCCCTACCTCAAAAACTAAAATTACCCTTTTCACTAAAAAGGATATAATTTCATTTGCTGTGTGAAAAAGTGTTAAAGCCCTGCAGCCGTTTATCATACTTCATTACTTTAAGAATTTCATTCTCTATGCTTTTTACCTCAAAATAAAAGAGAATCCCCTACATCCTAACATCCGTTGTCTGTTGTTGTAGCTGCACTAGCTGTTATTGTTGTTGCTATTGCTGTTGTTGTCATCAACATCACATCATCACTTACATACATATATACTTACAATATCAGCTTTACCACCTTTATCTACTCTCCAACGTTTGTTTCGCTCTCTTTTCGTTATCTTTTTTGTTTTTTTTGTTTTTTAAGTTGTACGAGTGGGGACTACATACTCCTATTACTACTACTAGTAGTAGAAGAAGTAGTAGTGTAGATAAAGTGCGACACACAAAGTCATGGCAAAAAGAATCTAATTAACAATTTTCCATTGAGTGCGCAAATTACTGCAATAGAATGAAAGAAGCAGAAAAAACAGCAACAAAAATAATAGCAACAGCAGGTGGAGGTAGTGAAACCAAAATAAAGGCAGGCAGGCAGGCAGGCAACAGCACCAGTTGCAACCGTGACAATGATGTCAAAGTGAATTTTCCAACAATTTTGATGCTTTTAGTGTTGCAATTTTATGCAGTCAACTGTGCAAGACAATAAACTTATGTACATAGTATAAAAAAAAAAGTAGTGGTGGAAAGGATACAAAGAAAGGTAGAAGGGTGGAAGGGAGCATTAAAAGGTAATGTGGAATGCTGAAGCGAATGAAATGGCAAACTTAAAGCGTTTTGGAATTATTGTAGAAAGTGTAAAAGACAAACAACAACAGGAAAATACAAAACAAAACAAAAAAACAAAAAACGAAGTAAAAAGTTGCAATTAGTCTTATAAGTTGAAAGACACTGACAGTAAAAGTGAAACGAATGAACTTAACTTTTTGCACAAATAAAAAGCGAATTTCGTGAAATTTAAGAAAGTGTATACGTAGTATACAAGCCTCTTGAAAAATTCATTATATCCGTATCGTATTTTATAGTATGCAGGGATTTAGTACGGAAAATAATAGAATCATAATAAGATTGTAGATCTGGTAATGTTAGAATGCACTTAAGTAAATTATTAAAAAGAAATAAATAAATAAACAAAGAAAAAGTTTGAGTTGTGGTAATTCAATTGCATAATTCCGAAAGTTTTCAATCTGGGGACTTTCTTACATATATTTAGTGTGGGTTCCCGAAATTATTATGGTTGCGAAATTACTTTGTTAAATTTATTTTTTATTTTTGAAACTTTTTAGTATTTATAGAACAATTTGTATTTCAAAACTAGAAATAATTGGGGCTCTGTGTGTAAATGAGCCTATGCAAAAAGATACAGTTCCTGACATCCAGATATCCGAAGAGATCCGAAGACCAAGAATTTTCTTACTATAAACCGAGATATGTTTGAACTTTTTTACGCCATATATGTAACGAGCAGCATTGTTAAATGCAGCGAGCAGTTTGTATGAAAACCTTGAGTCAAGTTTACTATAAACAACTTCCGAGTAGGTAATTATAGGCACTAGTAGTTGCAACACTAGTTTACGTTTAGTTTCACGCGGTACAAATGCAGCAGCCATCCTAAGATTTAGCAGGACCACGTACGCTTTACTCACCACAGAGTTAATTGGATCATTACACGAAAGATATGAATTAATAATAAATCCAAGGCTCCTGACCTTATTAACGAACTTCAGCTCGGTTCCATTGAGAACAATGGGGGGAATATCGGTGTGTAAGTAAGATGCTTGCAAGATAGGCAGAACAAATGATTTAATAGGAAACAACAACAACAATTTGAGCATGTTATGTTGCACATAAATCCTCAACAAGACCAATAGGTCTAGATAAGTATATCTGGAGGTCATCAGCATAAGCATGCATGGAGACATGACTACAAACAGCAAAAATATCATTTAAAAACATAGTAAAACGAAGTGGACCAAGAACAGAGCAGTGAGGCGCACCTCTATTTACTGTCTTGTACATCGAGTAAGCTTGTTACGGGTTTTTTTTTTGAAGTGAAACTTCTTTTCTCTTGTCCTAGAGTAAAACCAACCGGGTGTGACGTCAGCGCGTAAGTTTGCAATGCAGGTTGACCTCGCTGAGGGTATGCTGTGCGTTCCGGACCGTTTCAGCTGAAGCCGCCGGCGTAATAGCGGGCCGATGGCCAATCGATATAGAGGCAAAAAAGGCCGCAACACTGCGAAACTTGCGAGAGGGAGACCGGGAACCCGCTATAACCGAATACCTAAGAGAGTGGCAGCACAGATGGGATGTCAGCACAAAAGGGAGGTGGACTCATACTCTAATACCGAGTGTAGCAGCGTGGATAGAGAGAAAGCACGGCATTGTGAGCTATCATCTCACGCAATTCTTAAGCGGACATGGATGCTTCCGCCAATACCTGTGTAAATACAAGCATGTGGAGGACCCATATTGTTTATTTTGCAACAACAAATTTGAGAACGCGGAACACATACTTATGGAATGTGTGAGATTCGAGTACGCTAGGCATGAACTAGAACAAAACATGGCACAACCAATGTCGCCGTGTGGTCTTATACGGTACATGCTAACATCTGAAGAAGCATGGAATGTAGCGAATGCCATTCTGATAAAAATGATGCAACGAGTGAGACGCAATGAGCAAGCTGCAAGAGTCAGAATGGACTCAACAACGGTGAGCAGTTGAAAAACAAAATCCTGCCTTGCGAAGGAATGCCTCAATTGGCGGTGCCGCAAGAGGACAAATCAGGACAGAGAAAGTCAGGAGGGGTTTTAGTACTGGAGTGTGAATCGTGCATGCTGTACAGCACGGGGCTGCCAGTATCTATGAAGATTTCCCCTACCATTGTCGCATACAAAAAAAAAAAAAAGCCTATGGCAGAAAGAACAATGTGTAGCGTCGCCATCTTAAAGTTTATGACAGTTATACGTTTCACACACAGATGGCGCAAATGTCCAAGGAGTTACATGAAGATGTCGCACACAAAAAAGAGTTCGCTACAATTGTCATCGACATTACCTGTACAAAGTTGCAATTTTTGTTTTAGCATTAAAACCAAAAAAAAAAAAAAAAAATTAGTTGTGTATTAACGAACACAAGGCAGAAGTGAAATTACTTGTGAACTAAACGAAACACAAGCTAATGAAATTAAAAAACACAAGCCAATGAAGTAAAAAATTTAGCGATTGAAAAATTTCATTTGCTTGTTATTTGCTTATGTTTCGTTCAGTTCACAAGAAGTTTCACTTCAGCCTTGTGTTCGTTAATACACAATTTAGTTTTTTTATTTGGAAGTTCGTCTGGCTACAGAGTTAAAAGTTTAAAATTCAATAAAAATAGAAAACATTATCTAGTCTCTGTAAATTTAGACATATTCAAAAGGTAATAAAATAAGAAATATTTTGTGATACTATTCAGAAGTTTTCCACACACAGATGGCGCGGCAGAAGAGGTTAAATTTATAAGAGTAAAAGGGGAGATAATGATGGAAAATGGGAGGCGAGCATGTTTTTTCTTATAAAAAAATTAATTTTAAAATTAAATGGATATCTATTATGACGACGAAATTCTTCTATGTTATTGATACTGCTATGGAGATACCCAATTTTTATAAAACCTGTATTTGTTCTCTTTAAAATTACTTTACCTAGGGTTTTAAATACTTATTTTTACTTGCTCATTAAAATTGCTATGTAAAATCAAAAAATTTTACGTTTACTTCAAACATTTTTTTTTGTTTTCACACGAAATGCTTATAACATTTCAATGCACCTGCTTTTGATGTTCAAAAAAAAAAAAAAAAACCTACTTGTAAGAAATCATACCATGCTGACACATTGATTATGAAGGAGGGAAAGGGAAGTATTCTTACAGTCTACCAGATTTAATACCTAGAAAATTTCACTTCTAAACGCTTAAGTTCAAATATTTTGTACTTGTCCATTCAGGCAATTAATTGAAAATTAAAAAGATTTTATTCTTTTTCAGTCAGGGATATTTTTTAGAGGATAAAATTCCATTTAGAATTTTTAAAAGAAATCCACTGCGTTTTTATGCCAGACATTTTTGCGCAATACTTTATTAGCGTATTTTGTAAACTGCATACGATGCGAAAAACAGTGAAAATATGTAAAAGAAAAAAAAAAAATGGCATGAAATTTTCCACATAGCCATGAATTAGTAATTTTGATGCAGTCATGCATTTGCATACCCCAGTCAGAGTGCAGCGCTGCGCTGCCAGTGTTGCCCCCACTACAAGTTTTATACTCAGCATAAAATTACCAACACACATACATATGCACATAAATGTGAATAGAAAAACAGAAGAAAAAAATGAAGGCGTATAAAATTTTTCATGCGCTTTTGAGCAAATTAGATTTCCTAATTAAATTTTCTAACAAAATGCACATAAATTTCTCATATAGAAGTCATATTTTGTTGTTGTCGTTGTTGTTGCTAATGCTGAGTGGCAATGTTAAGCAAATGGCAGAGTTGCCATTTTGACAGTCACACTACTGCATACACACTCATACATATACTTTTGTTTATACAATGATGATGCTGATGATGATGACGTTGTTGGTGATGCCGATGACGACGTTAGCGCCAGAATCTCTTCAACTTAAGCTCAATGTTCATACTAACTACTACTCATATAAAACTGCTGCTAATATTGCATGCTTAGACTAAAAATTCTATCACGTTATTCTGTCACACTCATGCATAATACTTTGAATGTATTTATATGTATGTGTGTGTGTGTGTGTGTTTGTATGTTTCATATATGCTTCAAGTAATTAACCAGGGGAAAATTTTAATTGCTAATATGTTCTGATGTCCTGAATGTTGCCTCCTCTATCTCCTCTACTTGCGCCTCTCTCCTTCAACTGCTGACTGCTGCTCTCCTTTTTCATTATTGCTCACTTGTGTGTTCGACAGCACTCTTTGGTGGGTAACTTTATTCATGTTACTGGCGATGATGTTGGTGGTGATAATAATGCTGCTAGTATGTACATATGGATGTAGATATGTTATACTACGCGCAGCATTATTTTTAGTACCTACTACTTACTACTGTTTTTTTTCTTTCTCAATGAAAAATTGCAGCAGTAAAATTTTTATACACACAAATATAAATTTGTGTATGTGTATGCATATGTGACTTGGTTTTTATGCATGTATGCGTGTAATGAAAATTAACTCGTTTTATTTAAATTGTTAATTAGAGAAATTTTTTCTCAAAGTTTTTTTTCTTTTTTATGTAGATTTTTGTTTTTCATTCAATCTATGAGCTTATGAAATTCTTTTTTTAATGTGCATGAATTTTTAATTAAAATTGCAACAAAAACTTGTATTGAATAGTGAAAGAAACATGTCGTTTTCACTTGAAAATGCTCCCCCTTTTACGATAAATTAAATTAAATTTGGGTGAAATTCTTTAACTTAATTATATTTCTGTAGTTGTAATAAATAAAAATTACACAGTCCAATAAATTAAGACTTTTTGGCTGCAACAGAATAGCCACCCTATAATCCTGAAAGGGTATGTTGTATAGCATATTTTTGTAAAATGAACTTATAGTCCAGCACGTCTCATTTTTTTTTTTACAGTGGGTCAAAGTTTTCATTTTTTTTTCGTAGGGAGCTGAATACTAAGTGCAAAAAGCGTTATAAATTGATGTCTGAGAAAAATCTTATTTGTGAAGTTTCATGTTAAAATTTTACGAAGGTCATTTCTGTGGAACATATTAACCCTTTAGTTCCTCTTTTTATGGGGCAATTTGAGCCCGTTTTTTATGAAAACCTGAAAAGTCCTTTCAAAGGAAACATTTAAGAATAAAAATATTCCACAAATATATTTGCCGGAAAATTTCACTAGGGGTCACCAAAGACATAAAAGTCACATATGTAACGGTTAACGGTTATTAAAAGAAAATTAAATCGGACCATAAATAAAATGATATATAAATGATAACGATTTCAAATAAAATACATTGAATTAAATTTAAATGCAATCGAAAAGTGTAGTATTTGTATGTAAAATTGATTTATGTAAAGTCGCTGGGAGAATAGTTTTCGAAAACGCCACAGAAAATCCTGTCGAATCATCAATCGGTATGCGCGAATATTCATCGCGCTGACCTTTTTATTCGTTTTCTCACCTGGAAAAATATATTCCGAAGTTTTGTGCTGTATTCGAATTTTTCCACCAGGTAAAATAGTTAAAAAGTCAGATTAAAAAAATCCTAATAGAATCTTCATAATAATTTAAATAGATAGTAAAATTTAGCGCTGATAAGAATATCGTTTTGATTTTTGTTTTTTTTTGAGCAGCTTTCCATTTTAATTGGGATAAAACATCAAGAAAAAACTAAATTGCCATTTTTGGTGCACCCTGAGGATGGCTTTGTGCCTGGCATCCTTCTTTACGGCAGTGTTAGGGTTAGAGTTGAGGGTGGGCGGGACTACACCAAGGCACTTGGACTCGAATTTTTCTTAAGTAGGTCTCAATCATTGGGTCGATAGAAGCCAACGATCTCTCCGGCGGCTATAAGCATAAAGCTGGAAATCTGTGCCCGTTGTCCGAGTGTGTTTTCATTTTGTGAATAAGTTTGTAGCTGGCAAAGTTGCGGTTTTCCAACGCGTTTCTTTCTCGTTGCTTAGTTTGAATATTATTTCTGAGCACAAAGCCGTCGAGAATTTTGGCTACAAAATGAAAGAGACCTGAGTCGACGTTAGCTCCGTGGGTTAAACGCACATCAAGAAAACTTCTTAGATTTAATGTACACGCCCCTAATGATTTCAATTTCTATATCTGCCCAAACGATCCATATCCCTTTATTTCGATCTGAAGATTGCCATGCTGCCTTATTAACTTTTAGATGCTGGAATAGAGTGCAAAAACGATAATGTTTGATGTCGCGTCGATTAATTTAAGCCTATTGAGTTGTTTAAGACTGGAAGCGAAGAGCTCATAAAACGCATGCACGAGTTTTTATGCAGAATACGGTCGGATGAAAGCATCCCCAGTGATTGGAATTTCAGCGTGCTCTGCCCAATCTACAATAAAGGTGATTCCACTATCTGTGCCAACTACCGTGGAATAAGCCTTCTTAACATCGCCTCCTATAAGGTTCTATCTATCGTACTGTGTGAAAGACTGAAGCCGATCGTTAACAAACTGATTGGACCCTATCAGTCTGGCTTCAAGCCTGGTAAATCTACCATCGATCAGATATTCACACTACGCCAGATCATGGAAAGACCCGAGAAAAACAAATCGACACTCACAATCAATTCGTCGATTTGTGTGAAATACTGAAGCCGATCGTTAACAAACTGATTGGACCCTATCAGTCTGGCTTCACGCCTGGTAAATCTACCATCGACCAGATATTCACACTACGCCAGATCATGGAAAAGACCCGAGAAAAACAAATCGACACACACAATCAATTCGTCGATTATAAAGCCGCCTTCGACAGTGAAAATTGGGACTGACCTCTCCGCGCCATTTGATACCAAACGAGGTTTCAGATAAGGTGATTCTCTATCTCTGCAGAAAATAATTCGAGCTACCAACATCGACATCTCTGGCATTATTTTTTACAAGAGTGTCATGCTGCTGGCATACGCTGATGATATCCACATTATTGGCACCAAAGCGCGAGCAGTCAGTGCAGCATTCTCCAACTTAGAAAGGGAGTTTCATCGGGTGGGTCTAGTGGTGAACGAAGACAAAACGAAATACTTTGTGTCAACAAACAAAGAGTCACGGCGTCTTGGACAAAATGTCACTGTTGAAAATTATAAATTCAAAGTCGTTCGTTTATCTTGGATATAGCATCAAAACCAATAATAATGCCAGCCTTGAGATCAAGCGAAGAGTAACTCTTGCCAATAGGTGTTACTACGGGCCCAGTAGACAATTGAGAAGCAGAGCCCTCTCTCGACGTACGAAAATAACGCTCTTCAAGTTCCTCATCCTTCCCGTCCTAATGTATGGCGCTGAGACGTGGTCATTGACCACCAACGATGAAAGGCTGTTGGGAGCGTTCGAGAGGAAGATACTCCGCATGATCTATAGTCCAGTGTACGTGGACGACGTGTATCGTATAAGATGGGACCATGAGCTGTACGAGCTGTACCCCGACATTGATGTAGTCAAGTGCATAAAATTCCTGATGCTTCACTGGAAGGTTAGAAGGGTGTTTTATTCGAGCCACGGAGGTGGAACGCGTTGGAAAGACCAGGTACAGGGGGACCTGACTACACTTGGTCTTACTAACTGGCGCCGGTGCGCGCATTGCAGAAGCGACTGGCGAGGATTTATAGAGGTGGCCCAGACCGATCATGGGTTGTAGAGCCAACTATGTAAGTAAGTAGGTATTATCGAGGATGCCGGTTTGCAGGTAGTATTTCGAGACCGTGAGCCAATAAATCCCACTTTTGGAACAATTTACAAATCATTTTACGGTCGAAGTTCATAGACGTCACTGAGGAACTTACAGAAAAGATCTTTGGCTACAGTGTCCTAAATCGAGGCGTGTGCATTAGAGGTGCCTACAATTGTATGGAACAAATTTAAGTTCCCTTGATTTTCGACATCCAGGCATAAGAGACAAAAAACTCTTAATCTCTTACAATTGTATGTGTAGTAGATTCGAAAAGAAAAAAAGTCCAAATCCAGGCTCAAAATTTGACATTTGGTGTACTTAGGAGCGAGGAAAAATTTTTTTTTGCCCGCCCTTCGAAAATTAAAGAAACTTAAATTTTTGGGCCCCTCTAATTCCTTTTTATTTTTGACGCCAACAACTTGTTGACAAGAATAGATGAACAGAAAGAATTTTTTATAATTTTTTTTTTTTTTTTAATTTAAATATTTATTTAACACAAGTGCAGAGATTTCGGTTGAAAAACAATACTTATTTAGTAACATACAACACAGATTTACCAAACTGACTATCTAAATCAAATTTCTAAACCTCAACCTCTACTTGAAACTTCAATTTCTCAATTTGACAAACCACTTTCAACACAAACTAATTTTAATCTTTTTTGTTTATTCATTTTTCATTGCAATAACAAATCGACACGTTTTCCATGGGAATGTAATTTAATACGCAAAAAACATGCATTTTTGTTGTACACAAGTTAATGAAAAAGCAACTAAAGAAAAAAAAAAAAAAAACTATTTAATAGTTTTTATATGAAAATATTTCTCTCAATCTGTACAATTTCCCGGTTGAAGCGCAACACTTCTGCTTAATTTTTCATATCAAATTTCAATGCGATCATCAACGTTCATATGTACTTAGCTCCTCAGTGACTGTAGCATTTAGCGTGATCAAACGTTTACTTATTTGTATGTATGCAGTTGATTTGCGTTTTCCGGGTACTATGGATTCGCGTGTGTGTGTGTGTGTGCGCACTCACACACATGCTATCATACATACGTCTGCATATTTGCAACAAGTCGGCAATATTCTCTTTTTTTCTTGATTTTTTTGTCTTTATTTAACGATTTTATTGAAGAGTGTTGCATCTTTAAATGCAACACTTATAATATTGCCGCTATATATATTTTTAGATTGTTGACATGTTGTTCATAAATGTTGTTGATCGTTTGCATATGTAAAGTGGGTATTAGTTGTCAATGTGACTGCATCAACAATTTTAATTTGAATGTATGATGGTTTTACATGCTGACAGTTTTTCGTAGAAGTGGGGAAGATTTTCAAGATTTTTTATTTTTAAAATTTTTGACATTTTTGGAATTTTTAATCTAAAAATGCTACTTACAGAAATAACAAATCAAATATGTTTAGTAATTAAAAATTAAAGAATAGCAGATTGAATTATTATGGATATATAAGTATACAGGGTGACAATTGTAAAGTGACGCAAGTTTAATACTCTGCAGCTAGCTTTGCCATTTATCGTTACTTTAATTTAAAAAGCAAATTCATTCATCATTGGCTTTGCTTTTAATTTCATTTGAATTTTTGTTATTACATTTTGAAATTTCCATAAAAATGGACAAGGAAAATATTCGTCGTGAAATTATGAAATTTCATTTGGCAAATTATTGTAGCCGTCAAATTGCAAAGGCTTTAAATTTGTCAAGTCGTACGGCAGACCGAGCTATTATTCGATATAATGAAACTGGGGGTTTTGGGGATAGAGACCGGGGACAATTTTCAACAGTTGCCACTACTGGTTTAACAGAAAAAATTCGTAAACGAATCAAGCGAAATCCAAGGCGCTCAATGAGAAAAATCGCTAAG
Source organism: Toxonevra muliebris (assembly GCA_963691655.1). Lineage (NCBI taxonomy): Eukaryota > Metazoa > Arthropoda > Insecta > Diptera > Pallopteridae > Toxonevra > Toxonevra muliebris. Next base: position 142,426,001 of record OY829326.1, read on the forward strand.
GAAGTGGGAGTAAACCGTGAAACAGTGCGAATCATTGCAAAATCAAAGCTTAATCTTAAGCCGTACAAGCTCCGAAAAGCTCAAGATCTGACACAAAAAAAGAAAGATTTGCGACTGCAAAGATGCAAGGCGTTGCTACGCTCCTCCGTGTTAAAAAATGTTGAAAATATCTTGTTTACAGATGAAAAAATTTTCACGGTTGAACAACATTTCAATGCGCAAAATGACCGAATGTGGCTAACATCATCATCGCAACAAAATTGGACTGTTGGCCGAGTTCAAAAGCCAGCTTCCGTTATGGTATGGGCTGGAGTTTCCGCTAATGCCAAAACTCCTCTAATATTCGTTGAAGAGGGTGTTAAAATTGACCAGGTTGTTTATCGGAGCATTTTAAATGAACATGCTCTTCCCTGGGCCCAAGATACATTTGGAAATGAAAACTGGACTTTCCAGCAAGATTCTGCACCTTCCCACATGGCAAAATTAACACAAACATGGATAAAAGACAATTTTTCTGGATTCATAACATCTCAAGAATTGCCACCATACTCCCCAGACTTGAATCCAATGGACTACTCTATTTGGAGTATTTTAGAGAGTAAGGCTTGTGCATCTCAACACCACAGTCTGGAGTCGCTGACAAATTCATTAGAGAAAGCCTGGACTGAAATTGATCAGGAAGTCCTGCGGCGAACAGTCCTACGATTTCCGAAACGATTGAAGGCATGTGTGCAGGCTAAAGGAGGTGGTTATATTGAATGAGGTGGGGTTCAAATGAATGCTTACATATTCAGCAATGTTAACACTTAATTGTACTTAATGGAAGTACGTCCTTTTGAAAATAACTGCTGAAATGTGTGCGTCACTTTACGATTGTCACCCTGTATACACAAACCTCTTAGTTTCAGATGACTGAGATCAAAGAGTGATTTCCTATGAATTCGAATCTGGTAGCAGGATCTTTCTACTTGATGGGATCTTGCCAATACCGAAAATTAGAAAAAACTGATTTAGCCCATATTCAAAGCGGTTCTTCGTATAAAAGTAGTGTTCAACAAATTTTCAAAATTGGATCGATTTTATCTGGGTTGAAGGTTCATGAACTCATCGAGAGCTTCTGTATCATATTCGACATTGTGCGTTAAAGGGACAATGTCGATTTCCAGCTTAGAACTTTGGAACATCCTAAAAACATGGCAAACATGAATCTATTCTACAACTATTTTAAGGGGATATTCCAGTTTAAAATTGGAAAAAAATTTACTTTTTACGAAATTGCTTAGAGATTTTATAAGTATCACATTGACTACTTTTAATACAAGATGACGGCGGTAGAGGGCATCTCCTAGCCCATTTTTGACGGTAGGATAGAATCCGAGTTTACTAATAAAGATAAAGATATAGACTAAAAAAAATTTTGTTTTCTAGATACCTAAGGAGTGAGATCGAAAAAATCTTAACACACGTTTTACCTAATAATTTTTTTTGGGTGTAAAATTTAAAAATTTCTTTGATCTAGTTATCTTTGAAAAATATGTCAGTTGTTATATTTGTTATTATGAGTTTGATCAAAATGAGTGAACAAAAAGAAGTACGTCTTAAAATAATTAAAAATTTTCAAAATAAATTCAAATTGCTCCTACAAAAAAATGGCGAAAGAATTGAAGGTCTGCCGTCAAACTGTTTCCAATGTTATTAAACAGTTTCAGGAGAATTTGACCATCGATAGGAAACCTGGTTCGGGAAGAAAACAAGGACCACACAATATTGGAAAAGCCAAGAAAATAGAAAGCATATTGAAAAGATCTCCAAACACATCTGGTAGAAAAGCTGCCCGGTTAGCCCAGTGCTCTGACTATTTGGTGCGAAAAGTTAAAGCCAATGCACGTTTGAAAACATACAAAGTCCAAAAAGTTCCAGACAGGAATGCTGCAAAAAATTTAGACTCCAAAAGTAGGGCTCGGAAATTAAAATTGAATTTCATACAAAAATATTCTTGTTGTATAATAGACGACGAAAAGTATGTACTGGCAGATTTTACGCAGCTTCAGCTTCCGGGTCAAAATTTTTATGTTGCTGATGCTCGAGGAAATGTCGAAGAACAATTTAGAATCAGAATCCAAAAGTAGACAAAACTTCCTAAAAAATTCCTGGTATGGCAAGCTATATGCAGTTGCGGCAAAAGAGCAAGTCATTTCTTACAGTGGGCTCTATAAATACCGAAATATAGATCAAAGACTGTTTGAAAAAATGGCTTCTTCCTTTCATAAGAGAGTACAATGTGCCACATATTTTTGGCCTGATTTGGCATCATATCACTACGGCAAGAAAGCTCTGGGGTGGTACCAAAGTAATAGCATAGTTTTTGTACCAAGAGGGGCCAATCCTCCAAATTGTCCGGTGCCAAGACCAGTGGAGAGATATTGGGCTCTTGTGAAAATAAACTTAAAGAGTACAAAAAAGGTGCCCCAAAATATCGAAGATTTTAAAAGGAGATGGGCAAGCTGTCCCAAAAAGGTGTCTGAAACAACTATCAAATCTCTAATGGAAGGCTTACCAAAAAAGGTCCACGAGTTCATAAATAGTGGTTAGAACTATAAAAGTTATATTTTTCTGTAATTTGTAAAATATTATCAATTAAATAAAAAAAAAATAAAAATTGTAAGATCAACCGTTTAAAAATTATTGAATTTTATATATGTTAAGATTTTTTCGATCTCACTCCTTATTTCTCTATAAGCGGAACGGCAAAAAAGTGAAACTTTCCCCTTTTCCTTTTTTTGTTAAAAACACATGTATTTAATTGGAATCCAATATGGAGGAAGATTTCTTAAAAATTTATCTGATTAACTTAAAACCCGTTACTCGGGGGTTTTCGGTATTGCTGATTACAAATCTGGTATCTGATTTTGTAAATGCAAAATGCCGAATCCAATGTAGCGGAAAATTTTTAAAAATTGATCGGATTCGCTTGAAACTTGTTACTAGGGGATTTTTGGGGTCACCGATTACGAATTTAATGTCAGATTTGTAATTAGCGACTCTGAAAACTCCCGAGTAACGAGTTTCAAGAGAATCAGGTGAACTTGGAAATATTCGGACATGATGGATTTGCCATTTTGTGTTTTGAGAATCCGATATCAGTTTCTTAATCAGCGTCTCCAGAAACCCCGAGTAATGTGTTTCAACCGATTTCGAATGAAATCCGCCATTTTGAATTTTAAAAATCTTATGTCAGATTCGTAATCAGTGATCCTGAAAACTCCTGTGTAACGATTTTGAAGTCAAATAATTGTACTCTTTCTCGGAAACTTGTTTTTGGACATTAGGTCTCTTTTTTAGTACACCAAGGTACAATTTTTCACTAATATTTTAGGAGAATATTCTTGAAACTATAAGGAACCCAAAAATCCACACAAAATAAATTCGATGTTTTACAAATTTTAAACTGGAATGTCCCCTTAATGGTAGATGTTCTGCGAAAATGTGCAATTTGATGTCACCAGCTCGTGTATTCTTCCGAGCTACACGAACCGCAAGTAGAACTCACGAATTCTTCGTGGGTGCGGTATTTCAACGCATCACGCTTTACATAGATATTTCTTTCCTCTTTCGTACCGCGCGTTCACTGATTGTTATGACTTTTCTTTCCTCCTCCCATTAGTTTATCTTCCTTCCCTATTCTCGGTCAAGTGGTTTTATCCCTGTGTGTTGATTATGTCTTCAAAATGTATTTTTAGTTTATGTTCTTTTTCCTCCTGTATATATTAAGGAGAAGTTCGACTCTAGAATTGTATAAATTTTAAAATCAATTACAATATAAAATATTTTAATTATAATTTCCAACTGTTATCTCATTTTAGGTACTTTAACCAGCAAAGATTTCACGATTGACGGCCTCAACGGTTTTGGCAATAAGAAGAAAAAGAAAAAACGTCGCCATAGTCGTACAATCTTCACGTCATATCAATTGGAGAAACTTGAGGAAGCCTTCAAGGAAGCACATTATCCTGATGTTTATGCACGTGAAATGCTATCGCTAAAGACCGAATTACCTGAGGATCGTATACAAGTGAGTTTCTACATAAATGCAGAATGAATACCGAGAGAATTCAAAAGATAATAAAAACCAGTAATTTAATACTTCTACAGTGTCCTTTGTCTTGAAGGAATTTACATGAAAATATAAATTCTCTGCTATTGTTAATGAATTAACAAACTAATTACTATAAAGAGATGTTTTCATCTTTTCGCTATTGTTTTGCAGGTGTGAATTTGTTGTTTTTTGTCTTCCCTGGTTTTTTATTTTGTTTTTTTTTTTTTGATGCATACAAGGTATTGGCAAAATAATGTTCCCCTGTTTTATATTTCGTATTTATTATGCTGAAGTTCTTATAGTTGGGTAGAAATTTTGAAATATCGCATGTTTGGATTTTTCAGTGATGATTTTCACACCTTTTTCAATGCAATTCAGCACAAATATTTTGGTATATTTAGCATTTTTCATAATTCATTCAGTTGGTCAGTTGAGTTTGTTATGATCTTAAGTGTTGTTTGGTAATGAGTGCGTGGCTCTACATATGAAAATTCATAAACATGTGCATCCTGTAGGAGTGAAATTTTTATGTGATCAGTGCTAATAATTTGTAAAAAGTAAAACTTTATTAAATTAAAGTAAAAAGAACTGAACTAAATAAAAGGAATAAAACTATTTGAGTTATTGATCAACTGAATTTTATAAGTTACGTTTAAAACGAGGATGAGTAAGCTCAAAAATCATTATAGTTCTCCACACAACTTCAAAACTTAAGAATTGCTGATATAGTCAATTGTAAAAACGTCTTAAGTCTAAGAAAAGTTTTTGCGAATATAAAGTAAACTATCAATTTGTCATGCATCCGCTTAAAACTCTAAATTTTTCAATTTCTAGTGCTATGTAATTATTATTCTCAGATTAAACAAAATCACATAGTTTTTCTCGGATTAATTGAATTACTTGTTGTATTTCTGAAATTATAAATTGCTCCGCAATATAAAAATGATAAGCAATATGTTGTCTTTGAAATATCATAGCTCCTTTTCTATAAATTACATATTCATTACAATATTTTATAAATCACATTATATAGATCGATTTGAAAGTGGGAAGGAAGGCAATTGACTTTCCATAGCATATAAGAACAAAAATTTAAGAAAGAAAGAAATTATAAAGAAGGTCCCTATTGTCTCTCAAATGTCGCGGTTTCCATGACCTGATAATAGACCATGTCCTTTGTCCAATTGCATATTGGTATTGCCCGAAAGCGAAAGGCCGCCCCTCATCCAACTTTTTAGGTTATGCCTGACCAACCACCCATACAGTAGTTCATGCTGCCGATGTTACCAAAGTTGCCGATATTTCGAACTCCTTTTAATAAACATTTATTTTATTCTTTTTTTTGCGGTGCAGTCTCCTGAGGTATCAGCATTCTGCGATATTCTTTATTCATCATGTTCCACTTTCCGCAAAGAGGAAGGAGCGTTGAAGCAATCGTGATGACCGCCAGGTTGTTGGTGGTTTTCAAACTTTACGTGAGCCTTGGGGATTCCATTCGAATTCCTGCTTTGCAAGGCAATCGGTTGATTTCCTCAAACTCTCGTCTCATCACTCACTATTCGATATATATATATGGGACATTCTCTGTCAAAGGTAGACCCCTCCCCCTCCTCCCTGTTCAAAATTGGTTAAGGTATTCTAGGGCATATTTGGGCTTAAATGAAAACTTAGTATCTCAAGTTTCAAATGCCGCAAGACCTTTTTTGATTTGATGTGATGGCGGACCAATATGGCGGCTGCAATTCTACAACCTCACCTTAAGAGAATAGTTTTATCAAGCATACGTTTAACCCAAGTTATCATAAAACAACAGATAAAGCCTTTTTTCGTATAGTTTTTTTCGTTGAATATGAATTTAATATTATTTTTCACGTCAAATGTTACGTGTTGTCCCTAACCTCAAAAAAGGTCCAAGAAGGCTGTTTCCAATATTTCACACAAAAAATGTTGGAATATAAATCACGTTTTTTGATTGAAAATATTCGGCACGTATCTTTTACGATTTTTTTTTTATAGATTTTTGAGTAAAAATTTCCAAACTTCTGAAGTTGAAATAAAGTAGGTACCTGCCTTTTTTCAATTGCGTTTCAATTTCACGCGACAAAAATTTTAAATGTAAATCCTGTATGGAATGACTCATTAATTAAAGAGGATCACGAAAAAACTTTGTTTTTGTACCCCTGAAAAATGAAATGGAATTGTGTAATGATTGCCAAAATGTTTTGGCTCTAGCGACTACCGAAGTGAGCTAGAACGTTTTGAAAAAATATTTAAAAATATAATTTTTTTTCGGGGGAATTTTTCTGTAGATTACTATTGGTAAAATAAAAGTTCACAAATATTAGATATTCACAAAAGGCTTATATTTGAAAAATTTGCTGGCAAAATTAAATAAAAAATTACGAAATTTTTTGAATTTTCATACAAATTCTTAAAAAAACATTACACAAATTAGTAAAAAAAAAATTATGCAGAACCAAATCATTTTTGAAACAGAAAAATGTTCTCACACATAAACCGATTTTTAGATATTTTTTTCACAAGTGTGCAGCTCAAAAATAGTGATCACAATAGCCGAAATATTCTGGGAATCATCATAAAATAAACTGAGCTTAATTTTTCGAGAGGTCCAACCAAAAACCTTTTCTTTTTTTTTTGTATGGGGCTGTATAGGAATAATGTTATTCCAAAAGACAATTTTGGTATAGAGCAAATTAGATTAGATTTTAAGTAGGTATTTCAAAAATATAATTATAAAATATAAATTGGATTTTCTTCTATCAGTTTTGGCTTTCAAGAAAATAAATCGAATCCATTTGTTTACAATCTGGTAAAATAGAAAATTCCGATAGAAGATTAAATTTCAAGGAGATGTTTCTGAACATTTTGAAACTCTGATGTGGAAAACTAAACCGAAATGTGATATCTACAATATGAAAATATGTACATTTCAAAAATGTACAAAGCTACACGGAAAAAAAAGATTTGTGAAAAATAACGTGTGATATTCAAAAAAAGCAGAATAATCAGGAGAAATTGCCATTTCGCCCTGTAATTTAGAAATTTTATGAGATACTCAATATGAATTTATGGGTAAACTGCAAACATTACAGCGCAAAACTTAATTATTACAGTTTCAGAAAGGAAAACATTCAAAGTGGCATGGAAAAAATTGAGTTGAAAAAAAATACTGAATTACTATTGAAATATTCTATGATCGGCAATTAAAAATTACGGGGCAAACTGTAAAAATTTATGAAAATATTTTTGTTTCATTGCTTTCATTTTTTAATTCAGACATTTACTTTGTTTTAAATATATAATATTTTTCTATATGTTATCATCCAATAAAATAACTTTCAAACTCATTGGTTGGCTGCTTTCTGTAACGAGACATTTTGGATTATTTATACGGGACCTTTTACCTGAAGCTAGTAAGATTTGGGATGTTTACACTATATCCAATGCCATTTCATAATTGTATCGAAAAGTTTTCCAACAACCATTGAAACTGAAATACCATCTTTTTTTGAATTACCCTAGAATCATGAAGATAGCTGGTCGAGTTGTTCGCTTTTGATCAATGCGATTTGAAGCTATATATACGGAAGAGAACAAAATATTCTATAACTCTTCAATTATTGCTTTTATTATTACGCTTAGTAAAAATTCAATTTCCAATTTGATAATTTACAAAATCAAACTGTAAAAATTGATTTGAAACTCCAATAATATTAACTGTATTGTGAAGTACAATGTGCTTGTATTGTATTGTTTATATATATTTGTACCGGGACCTATTGTACGTCGCTCTTCTCTATCTAGTCTGATTTTCCTAGAATGCCTCATCTAGTCTAGTCTCCCTCAAGAATTTGAGAATTGCGCCCGGATCCATGGATGCTAGTTCTGTACTGGGCACGTCGTACATACCCAGACATTTCATTCATTTGTGGATCAGTGCTCCACACTGAGCTAAGATATGTTCTGATGATTCATCTTCCTCATTACAAAACCTACATATTGAGCTTTCCTCAACTCCTATTTTGCAAAGGTGTTCTCTGAGCCCGCAGTGCCCAGTCAGAACACCAGCTAATATACGCAGTCTGTTTTTGTTGAGACTAATGCAGAATGCGTATCTATTCTTGTTATAGTTACCTAGAAGCGTTTTGGATTGCCTCAGTCCCGGAAGATTATTAAACAGTTCTTGCCTCTTGTTCTTCTCTTCCTGCCTGAGTACTTTCCTGATTACGCTATCTTCTATTCCACAGAAGGCTCGTCTGCCTGCTCATTGCCCTCTATTCCTAAGTGTCCAGGAACCCAACATAGGGCGACTTTATTGTCCTTGTCCAGCTGATTGAGCTTGCTCAAACAGTCCCACACCAGTTTAGAGGTGATCTCAGAGGAGCATAATGCTCGAATGGCTGCCTGGCTATCCGACATGATAGAGATATCTTGCCGTTTGTACTTCCTAATCAGGTTGAATTGCGCACATATATCGATTGCATGAATTTCAGCTTGAAAGATGCTAGGATACTTAACCATCGGCTCGGAGTGTTTGATTCTTGGCCCAAATACTCCTGCCCCAGTTCCATTCTCGGTTCGTGACCCATCTGTATACCACTTAATCGTGTGCTCTATGAGTGTGTAGTTATGTTCTACACTCTGCCATTCATTCTTACTACTAAGTTTTGCAACAAAGTGTTTCTCAAAACTATACTGTTTGTCCATTCTGTCCTGGGGATAGTCCAAGAGATAGTTGTCTTTCTCCGGGTTATCTCTTTCCTACTTTTCCTAATTTAGCTTTTACTGTTTTTAGTTGAGTTCTCCTTGGCCACGCTAATGCTACATATGTAATGATTGGCCTTACCATCATTGTGTACATCCAGCGGAGTACACTTGGTTTACATCCCCAAGTTTTCCCTGCTAGCCTAATGCACACCCTTAGAGCGCGAGTGGCTTTATTTGTCACTGCCTCAACATGTCATTTCCATGTGAGTTTACTATCTAATACTAAGCCCAGATACTTTACCTCTTGCTTTTGTTCAATAACCTCCCCAGCTAGTGATATCGATTTCCAGCGCGGGAGTGATCTTTTCCTAGTAAATGGAACTATAGTGGCAGTTGCAGGGTTAATATTTAGCCCTACCGACCAGCACCATCTCCTAGTAATACCTAGCCCCCTTTGTATAATGTCACAAAGAGTTTCTTCAAATTTACCTCTGGCTATGAGGACGATATCGTCCGTATACCCTTGACAGTCTATGCCTGCCTCTGAGAGTTTCATTAAAAGTTCGTCTACCACCAAGCTCCACATTAGAGGTGATCGAACTCCTCCCTGTGGACATCCTCTGGTTGTGCAGACTGATATGGTACCTAGCCCTGTTTTCATCTCAGCTGTTCTAGAGGAGAGCATTTCTGACATCCATCTAGATGTTATGTTATCTACTCCTCTTCGCCTTAGTGAGTTACTGACAGCCTCGTGTGAGGTGTTGTCGAAGGCTCCTTCTACATCCAGGAAAGGACATACTGCTACTTCCTTCACATCTAGTGCCCTTTGAATCTTCCCCGCTAAGTCATGCAGAGCTGTCTCAATGTGCTTATTCATTCGTAAATTTGATTGATTCATTCTGGATATTACAAATCAAACTCAAGGGAATTATTGTTTGATCGTAATCAGTTATTACAGTTTTTCGTTTACTATCCGGGCAAGACAGGGAAAACTGTAATTATTATCAGAAATCCAATGAATTGTTACAGAATATTTTTTTCCGTGTACCGAGAACATCCTTTGAAAGTTGTAATTTGCAGAACATTGCAGTTTATATTGACTAAATTAAAAAATCTGCTAACAGTATCTTCTAATGCTACCAGTTTTTCTCACTAATAATTGCTAACTTTATAATGAAACACAGAATGCTAATATCGCTGACATTTCACCAGTTATCCAGTAAGACTCATTTCAGTCCTAAGTACTGTAACGAACCTTCCTGGTTCCTTTTCTTTTTGTCAGGGTATACTCAGCGAGTAACCAGGGTGCGTAAATAATAACTCACGATTTCTTTCGGTTCACTTGTTTATTGCTATGTTTCACTGTTATTTTATTTACACTTGATTCGTTAGTATTTTTATCCTTAGTACCTCGTATGTTGTTTGTTCGTTCGCCTTCGTTCGTGCTCGTTTCACTTTGTTTGCCTTTCTTGGCGCTCGGGTTTCTTGCTGTGGCTTCGTTGCCGCTCGTTCCTGTTCCTGTATTTTCGATGCGTGTCCTCGTGACACGATGGCTAAGTCTTTTTCGTTTGCTGTATGGTCAGTGGCAACTGTGTTTATACTACACCAGTGAGGCTGTCGCACACCCTGGTGTTTAATGAATACCTGATCTTTTTATACCTTGGTGTGATGTCTCACTCGCAAGGTCCAATAAATACCTGACCGATTTCTGAGAATTAAAGAGGAATCAAACGTGCTGTCGCTTCGTTTGATATTAACTACCAATGTCTAAGCCTTATCCTTCCGTGCTGACGCAACCGTAAGGAGTATTTCATATAATCTAACAAAGAGAAGAAGAAATGACCTGTGCCACAGTCTAAGTCTGAGTGCTTTCTTCGGTGTAATGCATGTCCTTTTATACTTATTCTTTCTGTATATGTCCCGTACTGTTTCCGTTTGTTTATTGTATTGTTAGTGTTAAATATGTAATTGTGTTTTTATAAATTCAATATTTAATTATTTCAAAAAATATGTATAAAATAATAACGATTGTGGGGTCGAAATTGATCATAATTTCGGGTCCTTACACCCCCCCCTTACTTGCCAGGACAGCTGGTTACCGTTATGTGGCCTGTCGCTGTAATGCGGACTCTGTACGCTTTCCCATTTATATCCCGTTTAAAGGAATACCTCTTCAATCTGGGAATTTCTACCACCTCTCGGATTTCTTCTTCTAGTTGTTTTGGTAAATCTTCTCCTGTGCGGTTTGTGATCGGAATTGATACATGGTCCTCGTGCTCTATTAGACCCAAAATGTCGTCTAACTCTTCAACGATCAACACATCGTCTTCCAAATAGTCTGGCAGAAGGTCCTGGTGAAGATCGTTCTCGCTGTTGCTGTCGCTGTTGTTATTTTCTTTGTGTATATTGCTGCTGTAGTTACTGTTGTTTTTAAATTCTTCTTTGTTGCTATTGTTGTTGTTGTTATCTGTGCTGCTATTGTAGGTAGAGTTATGGCGTTCTTCATTAGTTTGGTTTTCTTCGCTATTGTTGTTGTTGATGTTATTATTGTGGTTTTCTTCGCTGTTTCTGTCGTATTTTATCATGGGTTTGCCTGTTGGTGTTGGTTGACCGGAATTATTATACACCGTGCATCTGTAAGTGACGGTGGTGGTGATGATGGTACACCCTACTCCTTCTTCTTTCTGCGTATGCGATGTAACCGTCATGAATCCTTTCCGGTTTTTGACCTCACTGTCGTCTTCTTCACTTTCGTTCTCATCGGACGATGGGGATGGCTCGGCTGGTATGACGGCATCTTCTTCGGAATCTTCCTCTTCATTTTCTTGGCTGTATTCTTCTTCTTCTTCGGTGTTTTCTTCGGAGGATCGATCTCGATATGGATCGTAGATTTCAGTTGCTACGTAACTATTATTGGTGCTCGTAGTGCTGTTAATGGTAATGACACTATAGTTTTCATCATCTTCCCGTCTTCTGAATATGACCCTCGGAATTTTTGCGGGTGGGTCTACGCCTTTAGCTTCCTCAGTATGTGTTCTTTTCGTATGCCTGTGTGAGTCCATATCTCCTTTGGGTTTTGTTTTCTTTGTTTATTTTACGAGTCACTGTCTCTATTCGTTTTATTTTACGAGTCCCTGCTCGGGCGCCATTTGTAACGAACCTTCCTGGTTCCTTTTCTTTTTGTCAGGGTATACTCAGCGAGTAACCAGGGTGCGTAAATAATAACTCACGATTTCTTTCGGTTCACTTGTTTATTGCTATGTTTCACTGTTATTTTATTTACACTTGATTCGTTAGTATTTTTATCCTTAGTACCTCGTATGTTGTTTGTTCGTTCGCCTTCGTTCGTGCTCGTTTCACTTTGTTTGCCTTTCTTGGCGCTCGGGTTTCTTGCTGTGGCTTCGTTGCCGCTCGTTCCTGTTCCTGTATTTTCGATGCGTGTCCTCGTGACACGATGGCTAAGTCTTTTTCGTTTGCTGTATGGTCAGTGGCAACTGTGTTTATACTACACCAGTGAGGCTGTCGCACACCCTGGTGTTTAATGAATACCTGATCTTTTTATACCTTGGTGTGATGTCTCACTCGCAAGGTCCAATAAATACCTGACCGATTTCTGAGAATTAAAGAGGAATCAAACGTGCTGTCGCTTCGTTTGATATTAACTACCAATGTCTAAGCCTTATCCTTCCGTGCTGACGCAACCGTAAGGAGTATTTCATATAATCTAACAAAGAGAAGAAGAAATGACCTGTGCCACAGTCTAAGTCTGAGTGCTTTCTTCGGTGTAATGCATGTCCTTTTATACTTATTCTTTCTGTATATGTCCCGTACTGTTTCCGTTTGTTTATTGTATTGTTAGTGTTAAATATGTAATTGTGTTTTTATAAATTCAATATTTAATTATTTCAAAAAATATGTATAAAATAATAACGATTGTGGGGTCGAAATTGATCATAATTTCGGGTCCTTACAGTACCTTAGGGCATAAACGTGTCGTGCTATAATGGAAGCATATTATAAAATAGCTACAGCTATAGTAATACAATAGATCTACGTACACATACGCACGCAAGTAAGTACGTGCAACATTTACTGCATACAACATGAGTTTTACATACTATATGTACATACATACATACAAATGAATATTTTTAATAAGCAGTTTTAACACCATTGAAAGTAGGTACTTAAACAAAAACACATAGCACAAAAAATGGTTAATCATTTTGGATTTGCTGCTTGGCGACGTTTATGGTAATGCATGATGGTTTTTGTCATGGTTTTTTGCATTTTTGTTGTTGTTTTTTTGTATTGTTTCAGCAAAGAAAAGTAAAAAAAAAAAAACAAAATCGTTAAAAATTAAGGAAATTCATGGCAGTTTTTTTTTTCTTCGCCTCTTTTTTTTTTTTTTTTTTTGTTACTCATGCAAACAATGACTTCATTATTTAATTACGATGACGCTGCGGTTAGCGTTGAACGCGCTGGTTGAGCATCATTTATTGAATTTTTTTTTTGCATACGCACACACATACACTTAAATATTTTTACATTTCCATTCATATATGCATATAATTTTGTATACGTTTGCGATTTTATAATTAAGCAATTTTAATGGCCGATATAAAATGCAACGATGAGTGCGAAATTACAAAATTACCACCCTTAAAAAAAAAGAGCTTGAAGGAGCAGCAGCGGCAGCACCAGCGACAGCACCAGCATGAATATAAAATCGTAAAATTATGGCGTAGTCGATTGTTTTCTTTCACTTCTTATTCTTCATCTTCTGTGGTTAAAACAAAAACGACTGAAAATTTAAAGTAAATGCTAATGATATTGAGTGAAAAATTTAAGTTCCAGTGATGGTTAAATTGTACCTAACCGTTACTAAACTTTATCAAATTTTTAATATAGAAGAAGATTTTAACTTCATCTGAGAAACGAACCTGAGTCAGCTGGAACTTCAGTCTAGAACTCATTCACTTGGCCTGGTGAATGAATTCAAGACTGGAGTTCCAGCTGGTTCTTAAGTTCTTAAGAGGTTGCTGCATATGCAGTCTAGGTCATTTATTTGAAAAAACTTCCTGTCGGATTCCACTAATTTTTACAATTGTTTCAAAAGCTATCGCTGAATTCGAACTTAAATTTTAATACGACTTTAAGTTTATCTTTAAGCTGTAATTGTCACTGTTTTGAGCTGAAATATCAACAGAAAGCAGAAAAGAAATCCCCGTACTTTACTTTAACCACTAGTTATTTTTCGAAGGTTTTTTTTTTAACTTTACTGTTTTCAATTGAAGTTTCACCAGTTCTTGGTATTTTTTTGATTCCAAATATAGGAATAATTATTTTCATTTTATACACTGAGAATAAAAAATTGCAAATTGAACTAGAAACGTATTTGGTTCAAATAAATAAGTCAAGACTTATATGAATTTCAGGCATGCGAACCAAATTTCATGGTACGGTTCGGTTCAGCGGTACATGGTCTCTCTGAACTACTGGTTCGGCTAAAACATGTATTCTTGTATTCCCATGCTTCATGTATTCCTTCGAACCACGAGCTCAGCTCAAAAATCGTTTGGGTGTGGAGGGTTTAAATGTCAAAACCCTTCCCTCTTACCAATTTGAGAATTTAATATATTTTAATCATTTTCCATGAATCAAAAGTAAATTTTAAATCACGAAATCTTTGGATACGCTGCTGGTGCACAAGACAAATACGATTTCAAAAGAAAGTCAACAGAAAAAAAGTTTTCGAGCTCGATAATGAAAGTTTAGTTAAAAGAACCAGTTACTTCCCAAGTAAATGCGAATATACCCCGAATTTTAGTCTGAATGTTCCGAATTCTGAATATTCTGGAGCCATTCGAATATAATCTTAGTCAGTCTACTCATATTGCCTTAAAATAATTAAAACCTCAAACAGCATAGTGCAAGGTTTTTTTTTTATCACACTTTTCATTAAATAAATCGGAACCAAAATCCGAGGTTCGCTAAGGGGGAAATGGTAAATAAAAGGAAAATTCTGAAATCATTAGGTTTGCCTTAACTGATGGCTCATGTTTTTCGAAATCCTCTTCTCACCTCCACGTTGATGCACTTCGGGAAGCCTAAGTAGTCTAAATTCTGAATGGATACCAAACTCCAAAGGGATCTTAGGTTAGTGCAAGCGACTGTGAGCGCTTTGTAATGACCACTCTGGTATCTTTGGTTTAAATCCGCTGATAAAGTATATTAGTACTATAACGCTGTCAGTGTCTGATCCATAGTGGATAGTGGGCTGCTGTAAACATTGTTCTGCTCTTCAGACTAGAGGAGGTTGAATCAATACGTACACCAGGCACCATGACAAAAAAAAGATGGACCATACTAAGATCCTGCTTTGTCCTTATAAGCAAATATCCCAAATATATAATCAATCACAACAACACCTTTATAAAAAAAACTATCGCAGATGGTAGCAGTTCAGCTACCTGTTTTGTGTCCTTCATGGTCCTTTTTACCAGAACCCAATATATTTCTATTTTTACCAGAACCCAATATATTTCTATTCTATTGTGGTCGCTGTAGCCTAGTGGTTAGTGTGTTGGACTGCTACGCAGAGGTGCCCGGGTTCATATCTCGGCACGCTCAAAAAAAATCAAAAATAGAAAATAAAAATTTTTCTATATGGCACCACCTCTTGGCTGGCAATGGCAAACCTCCAAGAGTAAAAAAATGCCTATGAAAAGCTTTTCACTTTGCCGTTCGGATTCGGCATAAAACTGTAGGTCCCTTCCATTCGTGTATAAAGATAACTCACACAACATGAATG
Source organism: Toxonevra muliebris (assembly GCA_963691655.1). Lineage (NCBI taxonomy): Eukaryota > Metazoa > Arthropoda > Insecta > Diptera > Pallopteridae > Toxonevra > Toxonevra muliebris. The sequence continues at coordinate 142,441,639 of OY829326.1, forward strand.
GATGCGAAAAGCTCCGCCTTGGCCCTCCATGGGCTGTTGTGACATAATAGTAGTAATAGTAATATATTTCTATTGGTCTGATCTCTGGGCAGTTAGATGGATTCGCATATCTGGGTACAAGTGTTACATTATTCTCTTTGTACCATTTAACTACTGCTTTGCGGTAATGACACGCAGCCAAATCAGGCAAAAGAAAGCAGAAACTGCGTGCTGCTTTATGAATGGCAAAAGTCCTTTTTGCAGGCATTTTCGAATCGGTATTGATTGTCCCAGTTGTTACAAATGAACTGCTACGTCTACCTCAGCTACAGAATGCCTGCCACACCAAAAACTTCTTGGGGAATTTAAACTTCTTCTGGGTCTTATACTGCACCTAGACATTTCCTCTACGATCTGCAACATAAAAATCTACACCTGGAAGCTGTAAAAAGTCACCCAGTACATAGATTTCATCGTCTATAATGAAGCAATCAAAATTCGTTATGAAATCACTGTGCAATATTTTGGCTTGCTGTTCTTCTTCTAATTTCTGTCTGCACCCAGAAAAATACCCATCTCTAAAACAAAGAAAAAGTTTCCTCAATTTGAACCCATGAAAATTTCTCTCGTTTAAGTAAATTTTCCCCAAAACAAAGAAAAATGTGCTCCTTTCATGCAACCATGGTGTTCAATTTGAAGTAAGTTATTTCTTCATTGTTACAAATTTAGTTGCATAGAAAATGTAAGAAAGAGACGAATATACCAAAAATGTTCTTGATACAAAATTTTGGTATACACAAAAAACTAGTTTTACTCTTTTGGCCTTAGCAGACAATCGCGTACGCTTTGCTTTTCTTTTGAATATTTTAGTCGGCGTCTCTATTTCACGCGAAGCGGTTGTGTTTGCGGCTGTTGATATAATTTGTGAAAAAAATTTATATATATTGTGAAAAAAAAAACAAAATATATTCGAAAGAAATAAATTTCAATAAACTTCACTTTATAATTCTTTGTTGGCCATAAGGATCTTTTGATCATTTCAAGAATGTAAACCTTAATACTTATTGAAAATAAAATAATAAATGAATACAACTAAAAAAAATATGATTTCTATGCCTTTTAATTAAAATAACATTGTGGAAAATATTCTATAAATTAAAGATTTTTTTTTTTTAAAAGGTATTCCTTATTCCTCAAACTGAGGAAAATTTTACCTAAATTATATACAATTTCTCATATTGAAATAAAATATTATTCATTTGAAAAACGCAATTTTTACAAATTGAAGACATATTTCTTTAATTTATAGAAAACTTCTTTCTTTCAAAGAAATTTTTCTCTAAAATAAAGAAAAAATATTTCCTCAATTCAAAGAAATTTTGTATATCTAAATCAGGAAACCATTTCTATGGCGCCAAATCATTCCCATTCTTCCTCAATTTGATAGCCGTTTTTCTTCAAACGAGGTAAGTATTTATCTGGGTGTGGAACTTTTTGAACCTTGTATGACTTCAACCCTTCCTCCTTCCTAACTTTTCAAATAAAAGCTTCAGAGCATCCAAATTTTTCAGCACCTTTCCTGCCTGATGTATTAAGAGCTATTTCCTTCTTGGCCCCTTCTTTTTACCACTTCCTTGCTTCCTATTAATGATCAGACACACGTAACGGTATTTCGCTACACCCGTGTTTTTCGAGTTATTGCTTTAAAAGTCAAATTTGTATTTTCATTGCTCAGCCTAATAATTTTTTCACACACTTCTATTAGAGACAGTGAAAAGCGTTTTGCAAATTCGTCGACCGTAGGGGTATTAAATAGCATAATAATCTTTATTCATGTTTGGTTGTCACTGCTGTAATGTAACATGATCGAAATATCGGTCCGGGAACCGGGTCCTTTATTTCATTCCAATAGCTAGCTACCTATTTAAGAGTACAATATATATTTTTTAAAATAAATACTCCTTAATTAATCTTTGAATCTATAATCTGTCGCTAAAATATTCTACAACTAACTATTTTCACACTTACGTTTTTTCCACTTACTTTCTATCTAAGCAATACGACATTTATAGTATATCTACTTCAATGCAACTATGTAAACTCAAATGTAAATTCAAAAATCCCCAATTATCTACTTCGCAGCTAACACATACACACTCACACAAGCTTACACATAGAAATTTGCTTGTCTATGTATGTATATATATATAGATAAAAGCGAGTCCAATTAGTAGCATGACTAACACTTAAATTTTTCCATAATACCAATAACAACACCAACAACAACGAGAAAAAAAGAAAAATCTTCTACACTACAAATACTACTACTACTACTACTTATAAACACAACCCCAGACAAACAGACAGACAGACATACAGACGTTAGATAGAAAATTGTATATATACAGAAAACAACTACAAATAAAGTGAAATACACTCATGCGAACTGAGATATACCAATTTGGCAATTTTACTGCCAAATGTACACTAAAAAAATTTTCATGTTGTATGAATTTCCCCAATTTTCTCTGAAAATTCTAGTGGGGTTTTTAGTAATGTGAATAGTATGTCAATAGTAGTAGTAGTAGAAGTAGTAGTAGAAGTAGTAGTAATAGTCGTAGTAGTTTTATATTAGTATAGCAGACGACGCTGATGATGGCGCCATCATTGCTAGGAAAAATGTAAATTTGCACTTATATGTATGTGTGTATGTATGTATGTATGTAGCTGGTGAATGTTTGTGGTTTTTGTTTAGGTATAGTTAGGAGTATTGAGTTTAAATGTATGTTAGTATATGTGTGCATTAGTCTGAAAATGTATGTGTGTGTGTGTGTGCATTGAAGTAAGTTTTATCTGGTGGTAAAAATGGTAAAACTACTACTGCTACTTTTCTTTTAAGCAAAGCTATTTTACTCGCATATTATGCATAATCTCCTCATATACACACATACATTTACTACTACTTGCTAATGCTGCACATACATACACACTTACACATATACTATACTACAATAACACTATTTTTGCTTCATTGCCATAGTGCGCAAAAATGTTTCAAACATTTTCAACTAAAAACCAACAAAATGTGGTAAAATATTTTTCTCTTGTTTTTGTTTTTCAGCTTTTCGAAATGAAATTATACAGGATGCTAACTGACATAAATAGATTTTTAAGTACAAAAGAAAATTTGAATCAAGTTGAGGTTTTACTACAATTATTTTATAGAAAAGTTTCTCTATTTGATCTTTATTTGCTCCACTGTTCTTTCAGTTGTTTAATTCGCTTTGGGAAGTGATTTTTTTTTCAAGTTTGTCATATAAACAACTGTAGATAGTTCGATTTGAACCTTTAAGGCCGTCTTCCCATTGGAGGCAACGCAACTGCGACTCGAAGCAATGAAAATCATTGTGATTCGCTATTAGCATTGCCAATTGCCATTTTGTCAGTCTACTAGTTTTTTTTTTCTTTTTTTATGGCGATTAGTCCCTACGTAGTTGATATATTGGATTTCTACTAAACATTCCCGTCGGGTATGGGTCTTGGTTATGACTTAAATTTCGAACGTTCTTTTCGACGTGCATTTAGGTTAAGTCTATATAGTTGGCTTTTTAGGGAGAGTGTATGAAAGTCGCCCACTTTTATAGGTACATTGCAAAAAATGTGAATGCTTATAACCTTCTAAAATCTCTCGAAAACGCACTTCAACTATAATAAATTAAAAATTTCAGAATCAACTTATAGTTAACTTGCTTTTGGAAAGCTTGATTGGCTTGTCCGGGTTTTTTGGTCAGATTTTATTTCTGGTTTTTGACTTATTTTAGGTCTGATTTCGGTCTGACTTTCGGCTTGATTTTTAGTCTGAATTTTGGGTTTGTTTTCGGTCATAATTTTGGTCTGACTCTTGATCTAGTTTTGGACTGAGTTGCAGTCTGAAATATGGTCTGCTTTTCGGTCAAAATTTGCTTTAACTTTTCTTCTGATTTTTATTTGAATTGTAGTCTGATTACACTGTACAATGGCCAAAAAAGCTCAAGAGTTTTGAAAGTTGATCTTATATATTTCGAGTACGCTGAACATGATGGCGTTTTCATCAGTGTTATTAGTTCGACTTTTGAAATCCAGTTTTGGAATGAATATCAGTCTGATTTTATGGTATGGTTTTGGTCTAAGTTTTCGTCTGGATTTGTGTCAAACTTTTGGTCTGTATTAAGTTTGATTTTCGGTCTGAATATTGGTCTAATTTTTGGTGTCAGTTTTGGTCTAAATTTGGTTTGAGTTCTGAAGTGAATTGTGAATGAATTGTGGTCAGAATTTGATCTGAAGTTCGGATCGAATTTCGTTCAACTTGCGATCTAACTTTTATCGGAATATCAGTCCGATTTTTGGACTGAATTTTGGTTAGAATTTCGCTCCGACTGTTGGTCGGCTTGTGGTCGGGGTTATTGGTCTAACTTTTGGACTGAGTTGTGGTGTGAATATCTGTCAGAGTTCAGGTCTAACTTTTTGGTCTGACTTTAGATCTAATTTTTGGCTGAAGTTTGGGTCTGAACTTTGGTTTTACTTTTCGTGTAATTATTCAGACTTTTTTTTGGATTTTAGTCTGGTTGTTTGATGGATTTTTGGGCTGAATTTTTGCGTGTATATAGTCTAAATTTTGTCTGAGCTTTAGTCTGAAGTTCTGATCAGAATTTTGTCTGAGCTTTGATCAGAATTTGGTTCGAATTTTAACTTGAGTTTGAATCTGAACTTTGATCTAAGTTTGATTTGAATTTTCAAAACTCATACCATAATTTTTGTATGAATTTGATCTGGTTTTGACCTAAAATCTGGTCTGATTTTTGGTAAAACTTTTGGTCGGCTTTTGTTTTGCATTTTTGTTTGGTTATTGATTTGAATTTTGTATGGATTATAAACTGGTTTCCAAACTAGTCTTTTGTGTGCTCTATTCTCTGTAAAGGATGTAAATTCCATACTAAACTCATTGCTACAGACACTTTATAAGTATTGCACACAAAAGTTGTTCATTTCGAGGACATTTAAAACATATTTGAAAAAAATTGTTCTATTATTCCGAAATATATTCAATGGTTAATGCTTTCCCATAATATACTAAAATAAGCCCTCTTAAAATCAGATCCTAGTAGCATTTAGATCTACGTTGGTTTTTACTAGATCTCAGTTTTATGATTTAATGAATTACTTAGTTTAGCTTATCCCCTTTTTCTATATAGTTGACAAGCTGAATATAATTCCACGATTACAATTTCCCGGTTGACGGTATAACTTTACCTTTTTTAGGATCGATCTTTGCACTTCCACTTCAGTGAATTCATTTTATATTGAATTCTGGCTTTTCTTTTATTATTTATTAATCACTTTTCGTAGCATAAAAATCAAAAAATCACGCTGTATTTGAAATTAATGCAAAAACTGTTAGTAGTAGTGCTTGCTGCATATTTTGAGGCACTCAAGCTATTTTAAATGTGTATATGTGTGTATACAAATGCTGATATGCTATTGCTACTCTACATATGCAAATTTGAGTGTTTCACTTACATGCTCGTATAAGTTAAACTAGCAAGCGAAGGACCTCCTCACATACATGCATTCCTACATTCATATACTTATTTATACCCCAAAGTTAAGGGGAAAGGATAAGCTCCGCACTACCACCCACCACCAGCACCCGCTTTCCCTTTACTCTTTCAACTCGTATTGATTTTAATTGAAAAATTGTTAATTTTCCATGCCAACATCAGCACAATCAGCTCGAAGCTTATAAACTCTTCAAATGTATGCATACATGTGTGGCTGTGTGCGTTTGTATGTCTGTGTGAGTTTTTGTAAATTTGCTGTAAAATTTACATATGTGGGAATGTGTCTATGCAAGTATATGTGTGTATGCACTTGTGGTTATGTTGTGTGTGTCTGGTTAATTATGTGCGCTTGTGTTGGCAGGTTTTTTTTTTTTCTGCTGGTTTGGTTTTGTTGTTTTATCGTTTTCGTTGGCGCTCTGAACTGAAATTTTTGTTACTGCATATGCTAAGGCGGTGTATGTGTATATGTAAATAAGTATGTTATTTGTAATTTAAATCCATGTAGGCATACAAATATTACACATATACATGAATGCAAATGTACATATTTATAAGCATAATTATGTGAATTGTTGGTATGAAAAATAGAGAATTTTTGGAAAATATTTTCAAAATATTAAATGAAAAATAATTTGTATTTCTTTAGAAGAAAAAATTTTAGTAAAACATTTTTATTTGAATTTAAAAAATTTTGTGCAAATAGAGAAAATTCTTTTGAATTTGTTATGGTTTAAAATCGCTTCTGACCTGAATGTTCTTACTTTGTGTATCCTTAGGGAACTTGGAGTCGTCACAAGTTAGTCAAGTAATAAAAAGAAACTTCGTAGCCAGGGTTATAAAGCTGAAACTATAACATAGTCAAAATCGGGGTAGCATTTAAAGTGAGCAAAATGAAAAGAAATGTGAAAATTAGTTGGATTGGTTAATAAATGCAGTCCTACCATATCGAGTTTTTCTTTTTATGTATTGGATGATTAATTTACAGTCTAGTATCGAGCACATTGTACCAGGGATGTAATTTCGAAATTTCAAATTGTATCTAATTTATGAAAAATTTTTACCTATTTGAGCTTCAATGCAGGGCTTTGGAGCAGCCAAATTTTTGGGTTGCTCCGCTCCAACTCCGCGCCAACCTCTTAAGTATAGCTCCGGCTCCGCTCCGTGCTCCGCTCCGAACTCCACCTACTTATAGTTTTCTTAATGAAAACATTTTTTTTTATTTTAAATTCATATGTATGTATCGCTACCTTAATTTACCCTAACACCCATTATGTATTCGAGTTTGGAGAACAGTTTCCTGAAATTTTAGTTTAAAGAACAAATCGTAAGTTTTGGGTACATGACTCCAAAACTTTCGACACAGATGAGCAAAATCATTTTGGCTCAAAACTCGAACCATACGAAAAAAATATGATACTAACTCGTACAACAACTATAACGTTTTGAAGGCAGCTATTATAGCAATAGAACCAAATAGTGAACCACCACTTATTTCCAATTGCATCTTTTGAAAAAATTAATAATTTTTTACCCCGTCACACCTGGGAATTGTACATTTCAAGCATCTTTGTAAATATATAAAGAACTAAAATACTTCGATGATGATTTCTCTTGCCATAACCATTAACGCTTATATTGGCACCACGGTCTGGCCAGACCTTTTCCAATTTTGTGAACATTTTTTTATTACTTGTAATATCACTATCTCCAAAATCCATGATATCCTTAAATGACTATTTCTAAATGGATTTATAAAATCAGAGTCTTTCAAAATTTTAGTCATATTGGTACCACCACGATCTGGTCAGACCGTATGCATTTTCTCATAGTTTTTCCGATATTTTTGCTTTACTTCGTCGTTAGTAACGTATTGTTTGTATATATATAAACATTATCATTCTTTCTTTTTGAAATAAAAACTTATTTTACTATGAAAACAAAAGTTTCGAATCAACACATACCATTACACAAACGACCATTGGAAATGAATTGAAAATTAGAAACCATAAATGATTATTGAAAAGAAAACCTTTATCATCTTCTTGCTTTGGTTCCTCAAATATACCGTTTTAAATATTTTCTTCGTATGAGAGCTGCCGTGTCCATTTGCCCAAAAAATATCACACAAAACTTTGTACTACTCCGTTTTTTTAATTTTCACACACATGTTTTCTAGAGCATGGCGTTGTCAACTAATCCCTTTGCACCAAATCTCATTACTATAATATGTGTGGTTTCGGAGATAAACTCAAAATAGTATTAAGGTTGCATGGCCCATTTGAACACAAATTCAGATCTGAAACTCCAGTATAAGCTCGGTATAGGCAAAGAGACAAAAAATGGTGCTTGAGATATCCCATAATAAATATTCAGGTTATATGGTAGGTGCCATACCCATTTTTCCAACCCCATCCACATGTTTACTGTAGCATGGTATTGTCAGCCAGCGAACGCAGTAAAATGCAGTACTGTACTATAAATGGTATACTAAAAAAAGTATAAGTTTTGTATGGGAGATATCCCGCCCACTTGTAATTACAAACTTTTACCAAGCCAATACTAAGGTCAGTGACATAAAGCAGTATTGTATAAACTTTTATGTCATTCAGGAGGTGTAGTCGGATATACAGGGTGACAATTGTAAAGTGACGTAAGTTTAATACTCTGCAGCAAGCTTTGCCATTTACCGTTACTTTAATTTAAAAAGCAAATTCATTCATCATTGACTTTGATTTTAATTTCATTTGAATTTTTGTTATTACATTTTGAAATTTCCATAAAAATGGACAAGGAAAATATTCGTCGTGAAATTATGAAATTTCATTTGGCAAATTATAGTAGCCGTCAAATTGCAAAGGCTTTAAAATTGTCAAGTCGTACCGTAGACCGAGCTATTATTTGATATAATGAAACTGGGGGTTTTGGAGATAGAGACCGGGGAAAATTTTCAACAGTTGCCACGCCTGGCGAAATCCAAGGCGCTCAATGAGAAAAATCGCTAAGGAAGTAGGAGTAAACCGTGAAACAGTGCGAATCATTGCAAAATCAAAGCTTAATCTTAAGCCGTACAAGCTCCGAAAAGCTCAAGATCTGACACAAAAAAAGAAAGATTTGCGACTGCAAAGATGCAAGGCGTTGCTACGCTCCTTCGTGTTAAAAAATGTTGAAAATATCTTGTTTACAGATGAAAAAATTTTCACGGTTGAACAACATTTCAATGCGCAAAATGACCGAATGTGGCTAACATCATCATCGCAACAAAATATGACTGCTGGCCGAGTTCAAAAGCCAGCTGCCGTTATGGTATGGGCTGGAGTTTCCGCTAATGCCAGAACCCCTCTAACATTCGTTGAAGAGGGTGTTAAAATTGACCAGGTTGTTTATCGGAGCATTTTAAATGAACATGTTCTTCCCTGGGCCCAAGTTACATTTGGAAATGAAAACTGGACTTTCCAGCAAGATTCTGCACCTTCCCACATGGCAAAATTAACGCAAACATGGATAAAAGACAATTTTTCTGGATTCATAACATCTCAAGAATGGCCACCATACTCCCCAGACTTGAATCCAATGGACTACTCTATTTGGAGTATTTTAGAGAGTAAGGCTTGTGCATCTCAACACCACAGTCTGGAGTCGCTGACAAATTCATTAGAGAAAGCCTGGACTGAAATTGATCAGGAAGTCCTGCGGCGAACAGTCCCACGATTTCCGGATCGATTGAAGGCATGTGTGCAGGCTATTGAATGAGGTGGGGCTCAAATGAACTCTTATATATTCAGCATTGTTAACACTTAATTGTACTTAATGGAAGTACGTCCTTTTGAAAATAACTGCTGAAATGTGTGCGTCACTTTACGATTGTCACCCTGTACAAACAGGTTTTCACTTTTATATATATTGTTAGATTATTTTCTTCATTGCTGTTTCAAAACGTGAAATTTTTTAAATATTAAAAACAAATTTTTTTCAGTAACTGTACATAATTATTCCTACATAATATGTAGTGTTTTCGTACAGTTTTCATTGAAAATTCAAATAAATGCAGTATAAATATACGACGGTGTAGCTGGACCGTGGTGATAGCAATGTGACAAACAAAAGTGGTGCCAACAGAAGTGTTAATGGCAATGGAATATTTCAATTACCATTTTCATTACTGCAATGGAAATGACAATGAAGAGTTTAAAAACAATGAATTGTAAACAAACAATAGGTAGTTGAAAAAATTACTAATCGGAGCAGCGGAGCGGTTACATTTTCATTGCTCCAGCTCTAGCTCCGGTCAAAATAGTGTGCTCCACAGCTCCTTGCTCCAGCTCCACGCTCCGCTCCAAAGCCCTGCTTCAATGTACCTAAAATAATACAATTCATTGGAATATCGCTTTTTTCAATTAAAACTTTTGTATAGTTACACACATAAATCATGAAAAAAGAATAGCAAAAAATTCGTTTTGTTACACTCAATCAATGTTTACAAATTATGCAAAAACTGATATTATATATCAGTTGCGTTTTTTACATCTAACGAATCTCGGTTCCGATATCTTTCTGAAATTGGTAAAAATCTGTTTTCGTGCTTGCGCTATGGCAAAATTGGTGGTTTATGTAGTGAGTTTCTTAACTTCGCTTCGGAAATAACAAGTAGTGTCCGACCGAAACCGAAACCGAATTCCGGCCATTTTTCTAATATCCGGCCAAAACCGAAACCGAAACTTTTTAATATATATGTATATATCTGTGGTCACAAGGCATAAGAGCATAAGTGTGTTTTTTGCATTTTACAGGAGAGCACTTCAAAGGTTCAAGTGCTAAGAGTAATCAGGTTGTGCTATTTTTCCGCCCTAATATCTCGTAAACCACTGAACCTATAGTCATAAAATTCTGACACAATATGAAAACGGATATGAAGATTCAAATTATGATAATAACTCGAATTCGACAAAACTCGAGTTGTGTTGTTATTGCTTGTGGTATAGGTACAAATGAAATTCACATTTTTATTTTAATATTCAAAATTGAATAACTTTATGTTATCTGCTAAAAATAAAAACAGTCCTTTGCGTACTGAAATGCAATTTACAGTAAAATTTATAAAGTTTCGGTTTCGGCAAAAAATATTAGCCGAAACTGTATTTTTGGCCGAAACCGTAACCGAAACCGAATATTCGGTCAGACACTAATGACAAGGCAGCTGCCTCAGATGAACAATGAAGATTGTGTCGTATATCATTGTTAATAAATATTTGTTAGCGAATTTCGTTTAATTTCGCTTTCACATGTACTTAAATGGCAAGTTGTGTACAGCTACATAGAAGCACAGGTGAATCTCCAATTCTTTTGCTGAATTTGTTAATTTTTTTTTTATTTATTTAGAAAGAAAAATAATAGTACATAAGATAAACATCTTTTCGCACAGTAGTCAAATTAAATAAAGAGTAATTAATTGAATTAAACTTAACTCTATTTCATGATAAACTTATAACTAAACATAGAATGATATGAAATATATGTACTTAAGTATTTGGTTTTTTTATTTTTTTTTACTTTTTTATCTACTGTCTTTAACGGCTGGAGTAATATTGAAAAATTGAATGCTTAAAATTGCTTCTGTTGGTTATATGATGCAAGTAATTAGGCAGTGAGTTCCACAGCCTAATAGTGTTAGTGAAAAAAAGCCTTGACGAATTTAAATATTTGAATTTAGGAATAATTAAACAACTTATACGTTTGGACTGGCTAAATTGCAATTTATCAAACAGATATTTTGGAGTCTCAGTCACCATAAGCTTGTGCAAATAAATGCAGTTTCTAGATTCAAGATATTCCATTAAATTGCAACCTAATAATTGTTTTCTCCAGGTTGATATGTGGTCAAATTTTTTAAGGCCGTAAACATAACGAGTAGCATTATTAAGAACAACTTCTAGCTTATACATTGACCGAGAGTCCAACTTGCTATACACAAGTTCAGCATAGGTAATTATTGGAAGAATTAATTGTATTACTAGTCTTTTCCTAGTGTCAACAGGTAAATAATCAGCAGTCATTCTAAGATTACGTAAGGTTAAGAAAACCTTTTTTACAACACTATTTATATGATCAACACAACTCAAAGACGAATTTATGTGGATTCCAAGATTAACAATTTTACTAACATAATCTAAAACAGACACACCAACATATAAAGGCGGGTAAACGATACTAAGTAACGGCCTTTTAGAAATCGGTAAAACAAAGGATTTGCTTGGGTTCAAGGTTAGGCCATTGTTACTACTACCAATCGGAAATTTAAAGTGGAACTTTTCACGGTTTTGCAATATTTGCTTTTTTGTGCAGATCAGATTTTGTATGTCTTTCAATATGATTTAAATTGCAGAAAATATAAACGCCACATATTCTATTATATACTTTTTGGCTTGTTTGAGGTTAGAATCTTCCTTCAACCATTCGTGCTTCATTTTCCACACCTTTCGAAATCGGGTGGCATTTTTTGCCTTTGGCGTTACCTCATCCCGTGCGTGTGCAAGGGAATCGCTGTTATTAAAAAATGTATAAATTTTGCGTTATATTCAACCACAAGAATTTATGTATTTACCCAATATGTGGGTGAAATTGAAACCATACGTACTTTTCATTGTGATCGCGAGCTAGATATAATAAGGAAAATTTCAAGAATTTTATTAATCATTAAACTTACTTATCCATCACGCTCGTTATAAATAAAAGTCGCGCCAAATCTCCTTTTTTTGTTTGTTTTACATTCACAAATTGTACCTAAAATGTGTCGACTGTACCTAATGTAATGTACCTATTGTACCAACCATTAGAGATTTGATAGTTGTTTCAGACACCTTTTTTTAATTCGAGCACTCCAACTTTAGTTATTCCAGAGAATTGTTATATTTAAATTAGTTTATTTTTAAAATAAACGAATAAATTTAAATATACTATAGATAGTCATGTATAAGTATAATATTACAAGAGAGTCTACATATTTTCTGCTATTCTACATGCTTTAGAAATGTGAATGAGTGTATGTTTTTTTTTCTTCCATTTTCTTGAAAAAAAAACAAAATTTCTTAAAAGCCCCAATTCTCTGAAACTAATTTTCAACGATGAGAATAATCAGCATCACTTCTGCTGCCTGCGCCTCTTACCTCAAACTTCAAAAATTATTGTGCAGTCATGACATAGAATACTGATCTTCCAATCCATACACACAATTTCAAGATATTGTATTTATGGGAACTATTTCACCGTCTTCAGTTAATCGTCCACATGTGAAGAATGAGGAGAAAATAAAATGAGAAGCATTTTTGCCACTTGACGCTATGCAGTCTACTGAATCTTAAATGCATTGATGTTGGCTGGTTGGTTGCTGGATGGAGATGATCTTGTCGCCTGCAGATGCTAAAGATCATGTTTCTCTCGCCACATCCATACACACAGACACACACACGCACACTCAGTTGGAAGGGTTAAAGCTATTTTCGAAAGAATCTTTTGTGGTTTTTTGAATTTTTATTTAGAACTTAATTTTTTTTTTTTTTAGTACCTACTCAAATTTTTGTTACCTTTAAGTACCAATTCACTTAAAATGGTATCAATTCTAAGAAAAATATTATTTTTTCATAATTTTTGAGTGCGTTAATCTGTGTTGAAAGCGTTGATGATGATCATCATCATCACGACAATAATGATGTTGTTGTTAGTAATAATGTTGATAGTGTGGTTGGTGTTGGTTGATGATTGAATTGTGCAACGTCACCCCTTTTTCAACGGCAAACAAGCCATGGCATTGTCTCTTTTGTTTGACTTTTTTTCCCCCACCGTTTGTCTGTCTGCCTGACGGTTTTTCTGTCTGTCTGTCTGCCTGTCTGTCCGTCTGGTTGTCTGATTGTCAGAGAGTCATTCATTTCAGTCAGTGTTGTTGATGTGCAACACAAATGAAACGTCAATTTCAAGGGCTTTTCCTGGTAATAATTAGTAGCTGAGGTGGGTATTTAAATACTTGTAACAACGTCATTTCATTTCGTTTTATTTCAATTTTCATTCTCCTCTTCGTTTTCATTTTTCAATTTTTATGATTTTCCGGGTATAATTCATAATTGCATTTTAAGTAGTTGCTGTTGTTGTTGTTCTTGCTGTTGCTGCCGCTATTGTCGTTGTTGTAGTAATTTGTATGCAACAACTTCTCGTGTTGATAGCATAATTTCGTATTCATTTTAATTTTTTAATGATTTTATGAAATATTATTATTATAATTTTCTTGATTCGGTAGGTCGTATGGAAGCATTTGTTCAAGTGTTAATTATTTCTTAGAATTCTTCTTATTAAAATAACAACAATAACAACAACAAAAAATGGAGTATTGAAAATTCGTAGTAGAAATACATAACTGAGTGGATCTGAGTTTTTGTATAAAGTTTAAAAGAGGAAAATGGACAAATTATCATAAACGGAAAATATAAATTTGGCAATTGTCATGAATTGTAAATATTCATATCGCTATTTCCATTGTTTATTTATTTTTTCTCATTAATTTTTGCCTCTTAGAAACTCGTAGCCAAAAGGCGTGCGCAGAATTTCAGTATTTGGTTCAGTGGTGCATAGACTTGGGTTACCTTAAAAAAAAATAACTTGTTACATTTCGAATACATCGGGAATGTACGGAACAAACACGGTTCAACTTCTAAGTTCACCGCATAAATAGTTTTAGATGTGGAGTTCTGCTCATCGGCTAAATTTCTGAATCGCTCGATTTCAAAATAGATGTGGGTCAAAGTTACCAAATTGCCCTTCTCTAATTGTCCCCAATTATTCTGGGCAATGTGATTTACAGAGTTTTCCCGGTTGAAAAAATAAGTTCGGGCGCATATGAAAATGATATCGGTAACGATATTGAAAACTCGATCAAAATAGTTCAACGTTCTCGGACCGACATTGATTGTCAATTTTGGTCCAATACTGTTGACCGATTTCGGAGTGACATTAAATGGCGAATTTGATCCGATATCGTTAAACGAATTCGGGCCCTCATAGACTAGCGGCTATTTGTTCGAATATCTTTAATTGCTATCTGCAGATTTCTTGTCAGGCTTCTTGATCATTTTTAACATCCTCATGAGAAATAATATCGTAATATCCTGGAAACACAAAGTAAATACATTTTACAAATTTATAAATATTGGGAAGCATCTAAATTATTAAATAAATAAATAAATTTTTTATTATACATATTTTAATTAAATCAAAATAAGTTTACGTACTTGCTGCCACCGTATTTATTTCCTCTAAAACTTTATTTGGTAAATGATCCAATTCAGGTTTTTGTTGTAGCGACTGCTTCCACGTCGAAGATTGACAATCCTTGGACGGAATTTCTCGTGGGTCGGTCCCGGGTCCCAAACATGTTATTGAGATTTTCCATAATCCAGAAAAGGTTGAATTCTGTATTGAAGAAATTTGTTTAGTGATAGCGGTATCGAAATCTTTCAAAAAGAAATATTCATGCAAATCAAACCGAATCTGTTAAGATTAATTCAAGCTCCCTCTCAAATTGCTGGAATCTAAGTGCCTAGACTTTCCACTTTCTCTAAACGGTGAAGCAGCTAAGTCGTAATACTTAAATTGGTTGATTAGACGTTGACTAACATTTGAGAGGCTGAGAGGAAAAGTGGTATAAAAGGAATAATTTTACTTAAGAGCAAAAACAAAACGAAATATGTTCAGAGCAAAAGTGAAACGAAATATGTTCAGAGCGAAAACGGAATAAAAAACTATGCTGTTCTTGCTCTGAAAGAATTGTTATACCATTTTTGTTCTTACTTTTAAGGCGTTTCATTTTCACTCTAAACCATATTACTTATGCCATTCTTGCACTGATACTCTAAATTATTTCACTTTTGCTCTTATATAAATTTTAGCTCGCTTTTCCTCTCAGCCTGTCATATCAACATTATCCATTGATCGTTTCACTTTTGCTCTGAACATATTTCGTTTTGCTTTTGCTCTTAAGTAAAATTATTTCACTTTTTTCTGAACGTAGAAGTTATACCACTTTTCCTCTCAGCCTCTCATATATTATACTAATCGAGCCACTACTAAAATGAACATATGCCACAAAAACAACAAAATTAGATATTAAGATACTTCTACTTTTTCTTTCAGCATATATGTATGTATGGTCTGAAGACATTGCCTCCAAGGGTGCCCAGGAAATGAGTTCCTGCCTTTTGAAGCACTTGAAGCTTTATTATTCAGAAGGAACGCAAGTTGTGAAGCTTTATTCTGATTGCTGTGGCGGTCAAAATAGAAACATTAAGTTGTCACTGATGTCGAAACATTTCCTTGCTTCGTGTTATAGTAATTTTTTAAAGATTGAGCACAAGTTTTTGCTGTGCGTCCACAGTTACAATCATGGTCCGCGTTTCCGGTCATTTTTTATAAATCTGCAGAACAACACCTTAAAAAAAGATTACGATTTTGCTAGCGTCAACATCGACGACGAGCAATAATTAGATTCGTCGAAAAAAGTGGAATAATTTTGCTTAAGAGCAAAAGTGGCACAAATATTGTTCAGAGCAAAAGCGGGACTAAATATGTTCAGACCAAAAGTGAAACGAAATATATTTAGAGCGGAAACAGAATAAAAAACTATGCTGTTTTTCTCTGAAAGAATTGTTATACCATTTTTGCTCTTACTTTTAAGTCGTTTCATTTTCACTCAAAGCCGTATTACTTGTGCCATTCTTGCACTGAGATACTGAATTATTTCACTTTTGCTCTGATATTAATTGTAGCTCACTTTTCCTCTCAGCCTGTCATTTGACAACCATTATGAACCTTTTAAAACTCGTATGAGTTATTTGCCTTTGGCTGTAGCTATTTACACAATTTTGATGACAGCTTTTGATTATTTACCTGGTGATTCATTAAAATATAAGTTACATATATTTATTACAAAAAAAAAAAAAAGAAGAAGGAAATAGCTTTTCCTTTCTTAAAGATCATTCCAAATGATTTTAAAGTTATAATAGAAAATATGCACAAACATTTCTTACAGTAGCAGCACAATCGATTGACGTATTTGATATATTTCAACGATAATTCACAATAATCTATATATACTACATATGTAACTCAAAACTAAATCTGCTCCAATTTAAAAATTCCACACCATACAACAAACAAAAAATGTTCACACGAGAATTTCTTTTCTTTTGTGATTTGTTGCTTGTACAAACAACTGCAACTTTATTATAACTTTTATGTACATATGTATGTATTTATATGTTATAAATAAAAAATAAAAAAAATGGAAATAATTAATTGGAATCACTCTTATCGCTAACCAGTAACCAGTTAACCAACCAAAAATAGTAACAAAAATTTCGATGAAACCACTTAAACGCTCAAGTGGCATCAACTCATACCAAAAATAATAATAAAAATATAAATGTTTGCATCGAGAAATTGAATTGAATTGGGCTTAAACATTTTTATTTGTAATTATGCGGAGGAAGCTGTTACCAACTTCTGCTGCTTCTTCTTCTTCATCTTCATCTTTCTTTCCTTTTTCATAATGTTGTTTATTTCTTTCTTTACATATTTTCTTCTTTATTCTTATTGTTTGACCATAAAAATTCATAACCAAAAATGTACACAAGTTGAAAATAAATAACTGATCTATTGAGATTTGTTTTCTCGAAGATTACGATTATAATTTGGATGAAGCCTATTATCGTATTTTTTTTTCTTCTTCTTCTTCTTTCTTGTTTTTCAAAAAAGGCATAATTATCCATGACAATGGTTTGAATACTTTATTTTTCAACACCTTCATAAACTTGTTAAATAATTTGTTAGTTTTATGATGAAAAGTATTTAATTAGTACTTCTGTATTGAATTTTTATATACCATATGCGTCGAGATTTTTTATCATATTTATTTAAAATAAAATAATTATGTACATAAATAAGAGCATGATTCATGGTAAATACCAAAACGAAATTGCTGGAATCACTAGAGTAGAAAAAGTTGTAAATAAATTAAATCAGAGATGTCACTAAAATTATTAATTTTCATGTTTTAATTGACATGATTTACAATTTTCTATTTATTTGTGGTAGGTCCACCAACGACGAGGAGAAAGTGAATTTAACTTTAAAAAGACCCTAGGAAATGAAAACATTTAATTTATTCTAAATAGTTTTTAATAACTGCGCAAAGCTCGCGATACTTATTTCCAAACAAATAACTAAATATGTATATATTGGGAGAATGAATGTATAAACTCGTAATTGTGACTAACTTCATATCTATCATACGCGCCATTTTTTTGACATTGACAGCTATTCTATCTCGAAGAGCGCCAAAAATACTATAAGAATTAATCTGTCAAATAATTTTCATAATTTTACAAAAGTGTTTTATTATAGCTGAAAATGTCGAATTTCTTGCCAACAAAACAACATTTGCGGGAAGTTTTAATTTGCTTCTTCCATTTAAAGAAAAACGCAACTGAAGCACATCGTTTACTCACTGAAGCTTATCCTGACTGCGCTATAGACGTTAGAATGTGTCAGGTGTGGTATGCCCGTTTCAAAAGTGGTGATTTTGATGTTGAAGACAGGGAACGTTCAGGCGGCCCGAAAAAGTTCGAAGATGAAGAATTGAAGGCATTACTCGAAGAAGATTCATGTCAAACGCAACAAGAACTTGCAGAATCTTTAGGAGTTGATCAATCAACCATTTCTAAACGATTAAAAGCATTGGGAATGATTCAGAAGCAAGGAAATTGGGTGCCGTACGAATTGAAGCCGAGAGACGTCGAACGACGATTTTTCACATGTGAACTGCTGATTGAACGACAGAAAAGAAAGAGTTTTCTGCATCGTATTGTGACTGGCGATGAAAAGTAGATACGTTTCGATAACCCAAAGCATAAAAAATCATGGGGACCGCCCGGACATGCATCAACATCAACGGCAAAGCCGAACATCCATGGATCCAAGCTCATGCTGTGTATTTGGTGGGATATGAAAGGTGTCATGTATTATGAGCTGTTGAAACCGAATGAAGCGATTACTGGCGACCGCTACCGACTACAATTGATGCGTTTGAGCCGAGCACTAAAGGATAAGAGACCAGAATATGAGAATAGACACGACGAAGTTATTCTTCAGCACGACAATGCTCGGCCGCATGTTGCAAGGCAAGTAAAAACATACTTGGAAACGCTGAAATGGGAAGTGCTACCCCACCCGCCGTATTCTCCAGACATTGCTCCTTCTGATTACCACTTGTTCCGATCGATGACACATGGCCTGGCTGAACAGCACTTACGTTCTTTCGAAGAACTCAAAAAATGGTTCGATTCGTGGATAGCCTCAAAAGATGAGAAGTTCTTTCGACGCGGAATCCGTATTCTACCAGAAAGATGGGAAATGGTTGTGGCTAACGATGGACAATACTTTAAAGCATAAATTTATAATCACTTTTTCACAATAAATGTCCAATTTACGAAAAAAATACGAGTTTATACATTCATACTCCCAATACTTAATAAGCTATTTTCCCACTTGAACATTATCAAGCAAGAGCAAATCTCGAATGCACAAATCTTGCACGCTTGAATTAATGAATAAACATATCCAAATTCATAAGCATTTTTACGCTAATAAGAGTATCAAATATTCAATTCTTCCAGAAGATTATATAAGTACAACATTGTATTGTAGTTAGCGCCCATCAGTGTAAAAATGCGCTAAGGTCACGTTTTCACGCTGTGGGTGGTTAAAATCACACAAAACAGCAACAAATTAGTGTAAAAGAAAAGAAGAAAACAACAACAACAATGAAGTGCAATGCGGTGCGTGAGCATTGAATATAATATACAAGGAATTATATAAAATTACACACGCATCATCCTCATCTTTTCATATACAAATAAAAAGTAGTTTGAAGTGTGTAGTAGTAAAAAAAGGATAATTGTGACAATGTTGACGTAGTTACACGTGTCATTCAGACTGCCTGCTTTATTTGGCATTATGCTACCACCCGCTAATGTGGTGGATTCCACTCGCTAAGGATACAAGTTACAAAATTGTTTGCAATACATTTACGTTGCGCGGCAGCAACAATAACAGCAACAACAACAACAACGACAGCAACAACGATGACAATGTTCATGACGACGACTACAACGTTCATGAGGACGACAATGGCGGCATTTATAACTACATACATATATACATACTTCCTAAATATTACTACCATTTAAAACAACCCTTATACTTATGTGTGCATGTAGATGTAAATATGTATATATGCATCGTCGGTGTGTTTGTGCGTGTGCGCAAGTTAAACCCTAATTGCGTTGCCAGAGTGTTGTTAACTAAACCGCATTTTAGTGTTGTCGATAATGTTGCTGTTGACTTTTGTGTTTTATCATTTAAACTACTACTATTAGTACATTTACATACACACACACACACACACACATACATGCATGCCCATGTAAAGTACGTAAAGAAGCACGAGGCGACACGGTATAAAGTGTGAGATGTGTATGTGTATCTGCATCGCTGATTATCGTTAAAAGTTATAAGGTTGCACAAATAATTGGAAATTTATTAGTATTGCTCTCTACATAGTAGTAGAAAATAGTAAATTAAAGATGATTCAGTAGTTAAAAATGCAACAAAAAAAAAGTTAAAAACTTAAAAATTGCAGTGCCAGAATAAAATTTTTAGGAAACATATTCCGTAACCACATTCAATTTCTCTCTGATCCTTCTCTATGAGAAGTAACTTATTATATTCATATTCAGATTGGATATTACTGATATTTTTCATCTGCATTTATATAAGGGTAAAAGATTTTTACCAAGATAAATTATAAAAATCTTGCTTTACAAATAACATTCAGTCTAGATCCTTGAAGATGAACTTTCCTAGTTTGGCAAGTTGAACTCAGGTGGGAAAGACATTGTCTCGTTGTCACAAGTACTGGTTGTCACAGTGTCTATATCTTGTACTCAAAATTGTTTATAAACTGAAAATACTTTACCTTCTCCACACATATTCTTATTACTTATCACAGAAAATCTCAAAGCAACACCATTTTTGGTGTTAAAAAATATCGGTAACAATAAAAAAGTATAATTAAATAGTTTTTTGAAGTTTGTAATACGCTAAGATGAAATTGAGATAAATGATCCTTTTAAGAATAAATAGTTTCCTCCAGAATAGTTATCGTAGAGTTTGTTGTCAAAAACTCTTTAAGTCAAAGAAGAGTAGTTAACAAAACATCCAGATGGATGCCAGAGGATTTGAAGCACCGTAGTACCTGTTGCAAATAATCACAAGCTACTTCGACAATAGGATTTTAATATACGATACTGACTACGTCGTGAAGCAGCAAAGCTCCGTTCTCGACCCAACACTATGGAACGCAATGTATGATGGCATCCTCAAATTGGATCTCCCGGAGGATACAACAATCATTGGATATGCGCAGACGACATCGTGATAATAGCAGTAGCCAAACACCTGGACTCGCTACCGGCTTTATGCAACGACGTCATCTCAAGGGTGAAAAGATGGCTGTACCACTTAAAGCTAGTATTGGCGGAGCAGCAAACGGAAGTCGTGCTATTGACCACCAGTAAAGCACGTGAAGAGCTGGTCATCTCGGTTGGTGATCATCACATCACCTCGTGCCCATACATCAAGTACTTAGTATTACTTATAGACTCTAGAATGACGTTCAAGGATCACCCGGAAGCTGCTAGTGAAAAAGCAACACGAATAAACGGTTCGTCAAAACGCATTATGCTGAACATAGGAGGACCGCAAGATGGCAGGCGCCGACTGCTTTCATCAATTACTACGTCAGTATTTTTGTATGCAGTTCCTATCTGGGCTGACAGCAAGAAGACAGACCACAAGAATATCCGTGCGACTTATAGGCTCAGTGCCCTGAGGGTTGCTAGCGCGTATCGCACAGTGTCGGGCAATGCTATTTGTGTCATAGCGATTAAGGTCCCATCGATCTACAGGCACAAGAGATTATGCGGTTATATGATCGTGACACAAAGCCAGTCAAATGTATAAGAGAAGAAGAAAGGCGGCGTACCATCATGGAATGGCAGCGAAGACGGGAGTCATCTGAGAAGAATCGATGGACCTACAATCTCATTACGGACATAAAAGAGTGGATATCACGCAGGCATGGCGAATTACCACATTACACAATTACTTAGTGGTCATGGGTGTTTCAAGCAATACCTGCACAGGTTTAACCTCGAAGAGGAAGACCCGTTTTCCCCGAGCTGCCCAGGGAAACTGGAGAACGAGTATCATATGCTATTTATTTCCCTGTCTGCGCTTTAACAGTGAAAGAAACTAGTTGGAGATAGCCTTTGGCGAACCCCCTTCAGAAAGGAATCTGACGACACAGATGTGTAACTAGAAAAATGATATCGGGACTCGATACTTTGAGTACTCGATGCTTTTATCCCGATACCCGATACTTTTTTACTTGATCCTTTTTTTATGAGTACTTGTACTCATTGAGTATATTGATGCTGGTATCGAAATTCGATACTTTTCAAAATTTCCAGTACAAAAATTAGTACAAAAAAATGAAAATGCAAATGCAATCAAAATTAAACAGTGCGACTTGTACTCTTTCAAATATACTTATGTATAATCAGATGGTGCTAATTTATGTTTAGAAATACGTACTACAAATCGCTATCTCTTTTCTTGAACCACGTATCTCCATTTTGGGCGAAATTGAGCTTTTTTTGCTTACATTGTATAAAATCACCTAAGAATCCAGATAGAAGTAAGTTCTCAGCGAGTTTGTATGAAAAAAGAAATTTTAGAGCCAGTTCTTCAACCTCGTATCTCCACTTGAACACGAAAGTTGCATTCCATACCTTTAGCTTTTTTCGTTTTCTGCCGAAATGGTACTTTTGGAGATACGTGCTAGAAGAATAGAGGTAGCGAAATTGTTAAACAGAGGATCGGACGGTTGAACAGAGATTGTGACACTTTTGTACTTAGGGTGCGATATCCATCTATATTAAATAAATATCTACATATGTATTCATTATTTACTTATGTACTTATGTATATATTTAAAAAAATTAGTACAAATCAGAGATTTACACATAATTCGCAAGTATAAGCGCATTTGATGAATTTTGTTTACATTAAGTATCGAAACCCGATACTTTAGGTATCGAGTACAATTATGTAGATACTTTTGAGTACCCGATTCTTTTCGGCCGATACTTCAAATGAGTATAGTAGCGATACTTTTTCCCCGATGCCATTTCCCTATGTGTAACACAGTGGAAAAATAGAATGCAGTATGCAAGGTTGCTGCAGATATGAATACCATACTGTATAATGCAGAAGGTGAGCGTAAAGTCTAGCGCACGGCAAACATCAGAATCATGGAGCCAGATATCGTCAACCTATGATACAGCAGGACAGAATTGGACAGAAATCAATACTAACGATTGAGCAATAAGCTCATTACGGCCTTCCGACTTAATACCTAGCGGTGGTTCTGGGAAGAATATCCGTTCGGATGGGAGGTGGTTTGAGCGTGAGAATGTCTCGCACTAACTGGGCTTTTTATGCTTTCCTCCTCGTATAAAAAAAAAAAAAAGATTGATGTCGGAAACGCTCTCCTCTAAAACAGTACCATATTAGTCAGTATTCTCAGAGGGAAGCATAAACTGTCAAGGTTATGCGGATGAATTATACTCATGCTGGGGTTTTTGGACATCGGGTTCGGATTCAGCGACCCCAAAAATATATAGTAAACATGGTCTGACTCGAAAAATTATTTTTTTTTGTGTGTCTGTGTTATATTCGCTTCAAAAAATAATCTTTCAGATGGCACAGATGTGGCTCAAAATGCTTCAGAAGTATTTTTGTCTCTTTCTAACTCATTCGAAATAGAGCTAACAAATTCCCCAAAGGTACTCCGAGAACGAAATATTTGAAGTGTTTCAGACAAAACAAATTTAAGAACAAAATTTTGTTTTGTTTTTTATTCCTTTTTATTCCACTTGGGAACATAGGGCTTCAACAAAACATTTCCATCTTATTCTATTTGCTGCTGTTCTTTTTACAACGTTCCCCGTTTCTCCGGTTGCTTGTAGTTCATTATCAATAGATCTCCTCCAGGTATTCCTAGGGCGTCCAGGTCGTCTATGGCCTTGAGGACTCCAATCTCACGCGGTTCGGCAGATGCTATCGAGTGACTTTCGTAAGGTGTGGCCTATCCAACGCCATTTTCTCAGTTTTATTTGCTTGTGAATAGGTTCCCGCCCCGTCAATCGACATAGTTCTATGTTGGATATTGTGTTTGGCCAGAAAATTTTGCATATGATGCCGAGGCATTTATTTATAAACACTTGTAGCTTTTGCGTGATGAGGTTAGAAACCAGCCATGTTTCGCTGCCGTATAGCAGTGTTGATTTAACGCATGCATTGAAGATCCTCAGTTTCGTTTTTGTTGAGTTCTGCGGGGTTTCCCATATGCGCTTAAACCGCCCAAGAACAAAATTAGATACCGTATAATATCGCACTAAAAATTTTGATAATCGGTATATCGGCCCATAAGCATTTGGATAAAAAAAAAGTTATGGTATATCAGAACAAAACTTCGATATATATCGCCCATTCCTACTGTACTCCATAGATTGACTTTACTTTGAAGATTGGACTTATTGAAGTAACTACAATAGTAAAAAAAGCCTGAATAATTGGATTAGGAGGTTTCCGTACCCAAAACTAAATATATAAACGCAGTAGGGGAGAGTGGTCCTGAGTCGGCACCTGTAAGAGATTTTTGCCGAAAACAGGGGGTAAACAAGGTTTAATGCCTTTGGTCAGGTACCACGACTCTTTGTCAACAATTCTATGTCGTTCGGAACAGAGTAGAATGATTTTTGTGGTCGTAATGCAGCGCAAAGAGAAGAAGTTGATTTTTACTATTTCTCAAAATAGTGGTCCTAAGCCGGCACCACCCTGGTCCTGAGTTGGCACATACTTTTTTTTTTTTGCCCAAAAGCAAGAAAAAGCGCAGGTTATGTAAGTTTTAGGAAAAAATTAACAAATTTAAACCATATGCAGTGAAAAAAAATTTGTAAAATATTGTCAAATATTAATTACAGAATAGAAACATTTCTCCATTCCAAATAGAATCTCAAAAAAAAAAAAAGAAAAAAAAATAAAAAACTGTTAAAACTGATGAAACTACCAAAGACGTTCATCGCTCGTTGTAGCCAATTTTTCAGAACAAAATAACTAAAAAAATTATATAATTATGAAAAAAAAAATTTTCCGAGCTGCCTGAAAGCTCACTGTGAGGCGTCTGTTTCACTGAGTAAACCGAAAACCCGACAAGAGGTAAGCAACATGCAATTAAAACACAAAAAAAATAACACACAAATAACAACAAAAGCAACAAAAACAAAAGTTGCCGACTCAGGACCACCTGTTTGGGGCCAACTCAAGACCACTACGAGTTTTTACACATTTCATTTTACAAATTTATACCACACTCATGTTGTCAAGCGAAAACTAAAGTTACAATTGACAGGCTGAGAGGAAAAGCGGGCTAAAATCTATATAAGAGCAAAAGCGAAATAATTTAGAGTATCAGTGCAAGAATGGCATAAGTAATACGGTTTAGAGTGAAAATGAAACGCCTTAAAAGTAAGAGCAAAAATTTTATTCCGTTTTCGCTCTGAACATATTTCGTTTCACTTTTGCTCTGAAAATATTTCGTTTTGCTTTTGCTCTTAAGTAAAATTATTCCACTTTTTTCTGAACGTAGAAGTTATACCACTTTTCCTCTCAGCCTCTCAAATGAGGACGATTCGGTTTTATATCACTTTCGAATGATAAATGACAGGCTGAGAGGAAAAGCGGGCTTAAGTTTATATAAGAACAAAAGTGAAATAATTTAGTGTCAGTGCAAGAATGGCATAAGTAATACGGTTTAGAGTGAAAATGAAACGCCATAAAAGTAAGAGCAAAAATTTTATTCCGTTTTCGCTCTGAACATATTTCGTTTCACTTTTGCTCTGAAAATATTTCGTTTTGCTTTTTCTCTTAAGTAAAATTATTCCATTTTTTTCTGAACGTAGAAGTTATACCACTTTTCCTCTCAGCCTCTCAAATGAGGACGATTCGGTTTTATATCACTTTCGAATGATAAATGACAGGCTGAGAGGAAAAGCGGGCTTAAATTTATATAAGAACAAAAGTGAAATAATTTAGTGTCAGTGCAAGAATGGCATAAGTAATACGGTTTAGAGTGAAAATGAAACGCCTTAAAAGTAAGAGCAAAAATTTTATTCCGTTTTCGCTCTGAACATATTTCGTTTCACTTTTGCTCTGAAAATATTTCGTTTTGCTTTTTCTCTTAAGTAAAATTATTCCATTTTTTTCTGAACGTAGAAGTTATACCACTTTTCCTCTCAGCCTCTCAAATGAGGACGATTCGGTTTTATATCACTTTCGAATGATAAATGACAGGCTGAGAGGAAAAGCGGGCTTAAATTTATATAAGAACAAAAGTGAAATAATTTAGTGTCAGTGCAAGAATGGCATAAGTAATACGGTTTAGAGTGAAAATGAAACGCCTTAAAAGTAAGAGCAAAAATTTTATTCCGTTTTCGCTCTGAACATATTTCGTTTCACTTTTGCTCTGAAAATATTTCGTTTTGCTTTTGCTCTTAAGTAAAATTATTCCACTTTTTTCTGAACGTAGAAGTTATACCACTTTTCCTCTCAGCCTCTCATTTGTCAGCGTAAATTACGTTCATATCTACTAACCTGTCATACGACAAAACGGCTAAGCTGCCGCGCGCTCCATCTCTAAGAAACTCGGGGTGCCAGCTTAACCCACAGTGCCAACTTAGGTCCACGTTCCCCTACAGATTTTTTGATTTATTCGATTTGTACAATTTTGTAATTTCGTTTTCTAGGACGTCAAAACGCCATTGTGCGTAAGGGTAATGAAAAGAGGACTGTCATTGATAACCGTTCAACTTTGCCAAATGCGCTATGGTTAAAAATAAATGAACTGGCAGTTGAGCTCTAACTGAAAAATATGCAATTGAACTTTTATCAAACTGAAAGTTAAAGCTTCAGTTAGTGTTTAACTGAGCATTGCAAAAGCTGAATTAAGTAGGATTTTCTCTTAATTTAATAAAAAACTTCAAAATGTGTACATTCGATATACTTAGTTTCGGGTAGTGATGCACCTTTTTAAATCGTATGTTGATGACAATCACGCTCTGGTTTTTTTCTTTTATAGAGATAAGTTAGTTTTTTAAAACCACAAATGTGATGTATTCTATTTCATATTAAAACGCACTGAGCAAAAATCTTCAGACATACCAATTCAAAAACTGTGTCAAAAAAAAAAAAAAACCAAATCATTTCCATAGATCTAGTAACAAAACTGATGTGCAGTTGTATTACGTTTTCGAACACACATTCGTAGATATGAATATCTGTTTGTATGTATAGAAGCGTAATTGGTATGACTTTTTAATATTTTTTTTTTTATTTCAATTGTACATAAACTAACCAAACCTTTAATTTGATGATTCTGCAACATTTTTAAACATTCATTTGTACCTCCTCATCATCATCATCATCATCATCGTGAACAACAACCACATTATCATCAATACATGCAACAAAGCATTCACTTTTTCACCACTACAAACGGTATGTAAAAATAAATTCATCACTCTCAAGTGTGACATGACGTCCACATAAAACTCTGCTTTGTTTTGTTGTATTTTTTGGCGTTTATTTATTTATTTTTTTTTTTGGTGCTCAGGCATGAAAATAAAATAACATGCTATATTATTTGTAATTACAGTTTGACAAATAAACTAACCAAAAAAAACAAAAAAATCGCATGCCATACATAATACAATAACTATTAAGGTATGTAAATGTGTGTATGTGTGTGTGTATAATGTTGGCAACACTGTTGACTGCGAATGATTTTCAAGTGCGCAAGTGCGCGTGCGTATTTACACTTTGTTTAGCCCAACAAAATATGTAGATAGAAACTTGTGTTGAAGTAGAGCGCAAAATTAACTATTTTATTAAATGTATAGCATTGAAATTTTAAATGAATTGTTAAACAAAATTAGACTGATCATAACTTAATTAACTTTTTTTTTTCATATATGTATGAGTGTGATTTTATATGTGTGTGTGTAAGTTGAATGTACCACTTTGTTTATTTAGAAAGTTAATTTAAATTATTTTTATATATACAATTTTTTTGTAAATCATCATGTAATTGGTTTAATCATTTGATTAAATTAAATACTGTTTTGTGTAATTCATTTAATAAATTTATGATTATTGAGTTAAAATTTAGTTAGCAAGAAAAATAGGGTGATACCTATGAAGAAGTTATACTATTTTAAATGCATTTACTTAATGATATGCTCTACTCTTGGATGAGTGAATTTTGGTAGTATTTGAAAGTTTATATCGTTATAGAAACTGATTAGCTAAACGACTTTTGCGAACCAATTTTCAGTTGTTGAACAAAAGTGTCAAAATCTGACATCGATTCTGATTTCTGCAAAGAATCAGCTCATATTAGTGGTTTGCATTTGCTTTTGCCTTACTTTTTAAATAGCAAACAAACAAAACTAACCATACTATATATATTTGCCTAACAGAATCAAAGTTTTTGATGTGATAACATCTTTACTCGGGGCTGAAGGAAAATTTATAGTGGAGTGAGTTGATAGAAATTAAAATCAAATGTCACGTCGGTGTCGTGTGAGGCTTCATAATATGTGAGAGTTTATAAGTGTGTGTATAAATAAATAAGTAAATGCAGTAGCGGTTATGTTAAACATTCTTATCGCCAGGTGAAGGGTGGTGAATTGCACCCCGAAAGTATGCTGGCTTATTATTAGAATAATCTAATTAAGATAGGTGAATTTTTAATATTAAAAATAGAACCCTAAAAGTATACCGCACATTTATTATTATGCCTGTAAATAGAGTGCTGGTTATGTTAAGCTTTCGTACCGCTTGGTAGAGGGTGGTGAATCTCATCCCGAAAGTATGCGATTAAGAAAAGTGAATTTTTAGTATTAAAAATAGGACCCAAAAATATACCGCATTTTTATTTATTTGTATGTAAATATAGTAGTAATTCTGTGGCAATAAGGAATAACAGCTAAACTCAAAATTCGAATAAAAATCTGCTGCGTATTTTTTATTATAAATCCCAAAATACTGAAAGTTTTTGAAAATTTTTTAAAATTTATAAGTCTCCATAGTTTTTTATTAATTAAACTCCAATAATTATTTAAGAACTTTCAATATTTTGGGTTTTATAATGAAAAATACGCAACAGGTTTTTATTCGACTTTTGAGTTTAGCTGTTATTCCTTATTGCCACAGAATTATGTTAAGCTTCTGTACCGCCAGGTGAAGGGTGGTTAATTGCCCCCCGCTCTCTTATTATTAGTATAAGATTAGATTAATGTTAGCTTTTTAATATAAAAAAATAGGACTCTAAAATATGTTATCACATCATGTGATGATGAACTCATCATTTTAGTTTTTTTGAAGGTTAACACTTCATATTGACTTTTCCCGGCCAGTTTGAACTTCAGTAATATTCAAATTGTCCGGCGATATTAAAAAAAAAAAATACCTTAATCAGCCGCGGATCTAGAGACTTAGGAGACTGCAGTCCTTCAAAAATATGTAAAATTTGTAACCTTTTAAAATCTTTTTACATCACATCTGTATCTCAGATTCACTTGGTCTACATTAAATTCTATATTTCTTTTGGATGTGTTAGTGTTTGATCTGTTTTAATGCCTGATTTCGTGTTCTGGCTTTAGTTTGAGTCTTGGGCTGAAGTTTGGTGTGAATTTTTGCTTGAATTTGATTTGCACTTTGATCTGAATCTGTTCAGTTTTAAGTTTTTTTTTTTGGGGTATTTTATGATTTTCTAGTGTTTACGTGGCCTATCATACTTTTTTACTAATAACATTTTTCTGGAACATATTATTCTCCTTTGAATCGTACTAATGGTTTAAAAAGATAATTTGTTTTGAAGGAACCACACTTAAACCAACCGCGACGTAAAACTATTCTGATATCTCAGGTTTTATTTTACCAAAATTGTTCAAAAAATAGCAAACTTTAGCTTATTTTTTTTTTATCTCTCTCAGCATCTTCTTTCAGAATGTGTTTTCTTTTTTAAGTTGGTTTTTGAATGACCCATAAAAATCTTATTTCAAAACTTTTGCCGATTTAATTTTGATCTTCATGGTAATACCATTTTCGTCATACCTATTTTGTTATTATAAAGCTTGCATACTTTCAGGCTAAGTTTGAAGTATGAATAGTCATAAATTAGCAGCATACTTTCGTGATAGTTGGTGATAAGCGGCACGTTTTTTTTTTTGTTTTGGATTTATTAAGTTTTAGAAGTTTTTAAATAGGACTTTAAATTATATATGGTAAGGATAAGCTCCCATTCTCAAATCTGCTAGTATCGGAGATCAGATCAATGCCTCAGAAGAAGAAATATTGACCGTCAAGGAACATTAAACAACGATGCGATCGGCACGAAACTCTGTTATGGATGCTGGTTTTGATCATGTTGTGTCGTTAAGTGTGAATAACTTGCATATTCCATTACAAGTAATATCTACTTTGGGTCAAGTAGCGTTATGAATAAACCTTTATATCAAAATTTCATCAAAACAGATGTTTTTTTTTAAATTCCGCATCAACTTTACAAGATTTTCTGCGTTTCATGGCTGAATCACATGCAAAATTATTACTGCTGATTTTTTTTTTTTTTTTTTTGTGGCATTTGATAAGTTAATGAGGCATAATTTTCGTACATTCACATTTATTTTGCGCTTTATGACGTGGTTATTTTGATTTATTATTGTTGTTTTTCTTTTTGCCAGTCTGCCTGTCTGTCTTTCTCATTGCATTTATCTGTCTCCTTGCTTGCCGGTTTGTCTGACAATCTTTTTTGTAAGTCTCTAGTTAACCTGTATGTGGATTTTGGTTTTCCTTTGTGTACTTAAAAAATTAAATTTAATATTTTTTTAGTTCAAATTTTGATTGCAGACGATTACCAATTATGAGTCTCACACTGCACAAAAACGCTGCGCAGCTGTCAAGTGTTTTAAAGTTATTTTTCTCTTTTTTTTTAACAGTGAGTAGGTAGGATAATTTTATTTCATTGGGTTTTTTTTTTTTTTTTTTTGTAATGAGTTTAATATTTATTATTTACGATGAATATGCAATATTCAAATTCCAAAAAAAAAAAAAAAAAAAAAAACAAATTAAATGTTTGCGTTTAATTTTCTTTGTAATTTCATGTTATTATGAATTGAGTGGCTTACTTTCCTTCAAAGTTTATAAAAAATTTGTATATTATATTTTTATACTCATGAACAGAACTTTTCACACTCTGAGCTCTATTGAAAATTATGAAACTTTTTTTTTTTAGTAATTTCTGTTTCATAATATTTTTATATTGTTATAGTTTTTTATTTCCTTATTAATCTCACTACAAATACACAACTGTTTTATTATATACACTTAAAACCTCAAACTACCATGTAATTGTATTTAAAAATTAGGCGCTACTACTCTAAGGGCTTGATTTGCCAAAGCAATGCCAAAGAATGTGGCAGCATTCGCTGGAAATGCACGTAGCATTACTGGTACAACACCACGATACAATGCGATAGGTCCATCATGAGCCAGTAACTCCCTGAAGACTTGCATTGCTGTTGTCTCCCCGGTCGCTGTCTGATAACGACTCTTGACAACATCGGGCGGCATTGCTGTTACCCAATTGCCTATACCCGCAGCACCACCAGCAATTGTTGCTCCCATAAGTTCAGATAGTTTTGTATGTTCCATTATGGAATCCATTAAGTATTCATAAATTAAAAAATATACACCACTTGAGGGTACATCGCGAGTAAAAGTCACTAAAGTACCCCGATAAACGGAGCGTATACCGCCTTCTTTATATAACTTTTGGGCACAATCCAACATACCCGTATACTTGCGTTCACCGCCCGAGGCTTGTTGTATTTGGAGTAAACATTTGATACGTTCACCCGGTGTCATGATGGCCGTTGTAAAAAGCCCCGCAAATGCACCGGCAATAAAAATTTGCGAATATGTTAATTTCAATTGATTCTCCTTTTGTTGTAAACGTTTACCGAGTGAATAACCAGCAAAAGAACACGCAAAAATAGGTGCAATAGTAGTCAAAGGCGCCGATATGCCTTTGTAAAGACCGCTAACGCCTTCTTGTCTGATTGTCTTGGCGGCACAATCAAATGTACCCGTAAACATTGGCGGTTGACCGGGTGCAGGTCGCGGCATTGTCTGCAGTCGCACCTTAATCGTATCCAGTGGATGTCCGACTAAGACATTGCAAATACCTCCGAAACCACCAGTTAAAAAAGATTTAATCGGATTGGATTTTTTCTCTTTTGATTCATCTGACATATTTGAAAGATTTTGTTTTTAATTTTAGATACGCGAGCAGTTTGTCTGGTGAATGCAGGATTTAAATTTCAGTTTTCTTCTAATCTGTGAATGTGAACTTTTAAATATTTTTGTTACTTTATTTTATCAATTCCAATTATTTGACAAATTGTTTTTGTCAAAATTGTTGTAAACAAATATTTTTTGAAGTTAAGCAATGATTCATATTCAAAAGCTTGCCTAAAAGTATGCAGTTAAAAATATTTGAGATCTATGGAAAAATGGTAACACTCGAAATTATTGGTACACTCAAAAAAAAGTATAATGTAAAATTTATATTCTTGTAATGTTATTTTCAATGTAAAAACAAAAATGTTAGTTTTACGGCAAAAAAATATCAGATTGATCTGTTTTGTGTTGTATTAACATTAAAACTATCAAATTGATAATAATTCGTTTTACATTGTAATGTCAAATTATAATGTTAAAATTACATTAAAAATGTTCGCATTACTTAATACGTTTTTCATGTAAAATTGATATCATTCTGCGTAAATTTAACATTCTTTACATTCAATATGTATGCAGGCTAGTATAGCATTGAAATTAAGACTGGTATTACTTTTTGAATAAGTATAACATAAAAATTTTAACTGACAACACTTTTTAATTGTGAAATAGTTTTGCGTTTCGTCGGTTAACAGTGAACGTATCTATTTATTTGCAGTCACAATAATAGTTTAAATAAAAACAGTGTGAAAAAAAAATTTCAAATAATAAAAAAAGAGAATAAAATAAACTAAAACGTCTTTTCAAAATTTTCCTTTTTGGGAATTATTTACGTTTATAAATTATTATTAATAATAATTATTATTACAGAAATAAAATTATATAAAATGCAGAAAACTTATTTATTGTTTTTTATTTAACATTTCAAGTTTTCAATTCTACGTTAAATTTATATCAAATTTACATTTTGCAATATCAGTTATACATTGTTGTCATGTCATTTCAACATTATTGTCATATCAATATTACATTAAAATATTGTATTTCTTTTACAATTTTAATGTTAAAATTGTATTGTTTTCGCATCATTTATACATTTTTTAGTAATGTTATAATTACATTTTGTAAAGTCTCTTTTTCAATCTCTAAATTTTTTTTTGGGATTATGCTAGAACAAAAATTGCAACTCTGTACCGGTAATTTCGATGACAATTGTACATGAACTCTTTTTGTGTGCGACATCTTCATGTGATTCCTTGGACATTTGCGCCATCTGTATGTGAAATGTATAACTGTCATTAACTTTAAGATGGCGACGCTACACATTATTCTTTCTACCATAGGCGTGTATGTGTGTATGTAATCAATATGTTTTATTGAATTAAAACTATTTATGAATCGTTTTTACATAGTTTGCTCGTGAATTCAGTTACGGAATATTGATATTTAGCCCCTCATGCACATTGCTCGACAAAATTATGTCGCATTGCAAACTTACGCGCTGACGTCACATCCGGTTGGTTTTACTCTAGGACAAGAGAAAAGAAGTTTCACTTCAAAAACTTTTTTGTAACTAAATTTTCTCATTCATTGTCTGGAATGTCTAGATAGGTGGTAATGGTTATGCATTTGTTACAAATTGCTGACATACCAGTGAGCAAAAGATAAAAAATTAGAAAAAATTTGGATTGTAGTCGACTTTGTTGAAATTTTGTACACCATGATTTTTTCGGTAAAGAAATCCATTTTTCGTCTCTGGTTTAGTCTAAAAATTAATTCATTAAAGGCTTCATGGCAAAAATTTTTGAAAAATCAGTAGAATAGTTTAAGTATGCTTTGTATGGACCGACTGATGATGTTGAAATTTTTTAATTCAACGACAATTCAAATTATAATTCATAGAATGAATATTGACTCAAGTCGAGGTCTACGTTTTTGAGAAAAACAAGTAGTAAGCAGGCAGGGCCGTAGCCAGAAATTTTTTCCGGGGGGGGAGGGGGGGGGGGAGGGGGGGAGGATGGGGGGAGGATGGTTTTGATTCGAAGAAAATATTTATAAAAGAAGAAAATTTTATCAAACTGATTTTTAAATACAATACATTAAATTAATACATTTGATGGGCCCTATAAAATTAAAATTTTAGGAAAAATTTTCCGATTTTTTTTAATCTTAACCTGAAAAAATTGTCAAAAGTAGCAAAAAATTCACAGAATAATCAAATTAAATTTTTTCAAATAAATATTAATCAATGTGCATTCTAATGCATTTTTTATTATCGTGAGGGACATAATTTCATTAACTCATTGACTTCCCACTACTGATGATGTACCCAACCTCAAAAAAACTACCAAAAATTGTAGAGGTTAATTTTTTTCAAATGATCATTATTGGGAATTTGGGCCATTATCAATGATAAGGAACCCGGTTGAGGTTGGCTTATATTCCCTAAATTCGTGAAGTCACAGCATTGAAAGAGATTTTTCTAGTCGTGGTGCTCTGAGCAATAATGCGTTAAAGAATTAACTATATTTTAAAACTGCATGGGTTTTGCTAATAAGATGGAGTTTTTGCGAACGAATTTTTCACGTTGAACACGAATCTGAGGTCAAAAACTTCCCATCACGTCACTTTTAGGAAAAAAAATGGGGTTTATGCAAGTCTAATTTAACAATGATCCGATAATGTTTTCTATTTTTATTAATTTTTAAACTTTTCAAACTGATTCAGGACGAAACTTTAAATCAAAAACAGTTAGGTTGGTTAGGTTGGAGTGGCTGTCGAGAGACACACTTAGGCCTGAACGGCCCATTGTGATACCACATAGTTGGACCTACAGTTTAACGCCGATTCCGAACGGCGGTGGCAATTTTTTATCGGCTTGGTGGTTTTGCCATTACCAACCAATGTGTGTACTTGTACACTATCTTATAATTCTCAAACACTTCACATTGATAGTGAATATAAGAAAGTAATGAAAATTAACCACCAGACGAAGACGGGAATCGAACCCGAACCTCCCAGATGAAAGTCTAGTGCACTATCCACTAGGCTATCGAGGTCGTCATCAAAAACAGTTACTGACCTAAAAAAAACTATGAATGCAGGAGTGCTCAGTATCACCTTCTCTTTTTGAATCCGTAATCAAACCTCATGTCGAAGAAAACCAAATCGGATTTGATCGCTTAGTGTAACTAAGATTTCAAATTTATTTTTTATATTTGACTTTTTAGATAAAAAAACCGATGGAAGTAAAAAATATCGTTAAATAGATTTTATATTGACTTTTTTTCATCCATTGGCAATTAATCTCAAAAATTCGAATAAAGTTTCCACATTTCGGGGGGGGGGGGGGGGGCGGGGGGGAAGTCAGAACCCCCAAAACCTCCCCCTAAATACGGCCTTGTAAGCAGGTATAAGAAAGGTCATCTCTCTCCCACTCTATACCAGATTACAGCCTTTCTCTCTCTCTGGGAATATATTTTTTAATTGTATTAGAAACGATTGAGCCAAAAGTAAAACTAAAAATAATCAAAAGTCTTGAATGCCTGATCTAGAAGTGAATAAACTTTGAGCCACTGAATAAAAGTGCAACGAATTCAGCACCGTAAATTACTCTTAATAACCTAACTTAAGTATAAAGAAGAGCACAGTTCTCCAATAACCTAACAACAAATATCAGTCTACATATAATCTTTAGTCTAAATGGTATATGGCGTAAGCAAATTAAAGCCAAAAATTGTAACAACTCTTTTAGTACTTTTTTTTTTTCTTTCAAAAATTAACAAAAACAGAAGCATAAATTTATCATAGCTGTCAAAAATTGTGCTATAAACAATTTATAACAAGCCTAAAAACATGCCAAAGAAAACTAAGGAAAAAAATAACAAAATAGAAAATTTATGTAAACATACAAACAAAGCAAGCAAGAAAAAAATCGTAGACCATTTGTTAGAAAAACAAGTTAAACTAATTTTACATGCTCATTGTTTATGTTAACATGAAAATTAGTAAAAGTAAAGTAAAAAATTAATAGCAACGGAAAAAGGGTTGAATAGGTGAAAGTAGAAAGGAGAAAATCCAATGAGTCACACTGTGTCAGCCAGTTTCAATGTGTAGCTAAAAATTTGTAATAAATTTTCTAAGCGAAAATTCGTAGTGCTCAAAAACTTGGCATGCAATTGAAATAGTAAAATTGTGATGGGTCCGAGAGGAAGAAATATCTATGAGATTTGAATTTTATTTTTTTGCAGGAGAATTGTTCAAGGATTTTAAATTTCTAAATGCAAATGTATGTACATACATACACATAATTTGCTCTTTTTTTCTAAGTATAATTTTGGCAATAGTTTATGGTTTATTTGAGATATCGGTTTCATGCATGCCCTTTGAAGCATTAGATTCACTTTATATGATTTAAGAAGTTCATCAGTTCTTCAAGCATATTGAAAATTTTTACTGAATTCTCGAGAAATTCTGCTCAAATTTTCTTTATTTTGTATCTGATTAGAGCCACTCTAACGAAACTATTTTTACTCGCCTCTAAAGGAATTGCAGTCAGTCAGCTTCTTACAATACTAACTTCCTTACATTTTCCCAAGCCGCTTAATTTTATAATCATTCTTCTCTTACCCCAATCCCCTACCCTCTCCACTCTACACTCTCTCTTTGTATAATTGACAATATAAAATTCAATTTTACGCCAATTTTAAATAAATCCATTTTAAATCCTTCATAAATACGTTAAACAAAAGTTAGACACTAAAGTACTATAAAATTGTAAGAGAAACTCTTGAAAATCTTCTGAAGTTATGGAAAACGTTTGTCAGACAAAGAAATAAATAAAATGGAATCTTTTTCAAATTGCTGATTAGTAACAAAGATGGAAAAACAAAATTTACACTAACGTGTCTCTATTTCGACTATATTCACTGCTAAGCTTATTTTCATAATAAACAAAACAACAACGACAACAACAACAAAAACGAAGTATGTACTTTAGAATAATTTTTTTTTCAAAAGCTCCCATGAGACTTACGTAAACATAGGCATTGCACACAGACAGACAAACAAATAGATAGACAAAACACCGAAAAAAAACAAAGACGCACACAAATAGACAGGCACTTGTGAAGATTTTGGAGAAAATTAATTTTACAGATTAAGTTTGGTTGGCATTAGGCTTTATCAGGATGACGACGACGACGACGACATCGATTCTCTCTCATGCAGAGTTTGACAATATTTTCTTCTATTTTTTTGTTTTTTTTTTTTGCATGTTAAGGGAGACTTTGTCAGAGATGTCACTTGTACTGGAGCAATGACCATGGGAATGAATAAAGCACACGGTTACACCTTCTTCTTGTTTCTTTTTGGAGTAAGCATGGCACAGCGTGTGTTACGACGAAGCTACCGCTGCCATCGTATTGAAAGTGAAAATAACTTTGTGTTGGTGAAAATGAAAATGGAATTGGTATTGTTTAAGTTTTTTTTTTTTTTTTTAAAAGATACATTTGCTTAAATTGTAAAATACAAACAATTTTCAACCCCCTAATCAACATTTAAGTAATTTCTTTTGTTAATGTACATGGTATTTGTGTAGTATACAAATTTACGCTTTCAATTTTGGTTTTGAAATCTAAGCACAGCAGGTGTATAAGTGTTTCGAGTGTTGAATTAGTAGTTACAATAATAAGCGGTTTAAATGGATGTTGGGATGTAGTTATTAGCAGAGGAAGCCGTTTTTTAATAAACAAAAATTTAAATTTGAAGCATAATACTGGGCGTTGAAAACGTGTAATATTGTAGGTGCTAAAGCTTATAACTTTCAAATCGGATATAAATAGCTTTTTACGAGATTTTTCCCCCGTATTTTGCATTTTTTATAAAATTTCTGCTAAGTTTGAAGAAAGCTCCGTTCTTTGAAATATAGTTTAAATCAAAGTATAGGCCTAAAAAGGATTCCTCTGGCGCAGAAAGTTTCAATGATACCAGCCAGTTTAGAATAGTTTACGCTCTAGTGCAAGGAAAATTTCAACTTTTCCGAGAAGTCTCTAACTTTTGCTCGTTGGTATGTATGCAAATTGTAAACACGTTCAAAGAAATATGTAGCTACTAAAACTTGTTGATTTTCTTGAAGTTTTCAGCACTAGGACTTTTTAGGACAAGGAGCCAATTTTTGAGTTAGGAAAAATTGTATAAAACTAAAAACAATGATCAGTTTTTTTTTTTTGTTTGTTAAAAAAAATTAACGACCATTTTGTATTTACCCCATCTTCTCAAAACCATAGGTTATGGTGATGTAGGTTAGAAAATTCCCTTATATGTCGATCCAGTCTAATAAGTATGCAGGACCAAGTTTTTTATCTTAACTTCTATACATTTCATTTCTAATACCTGGATATTATTTGGCAAGAAAGGAGGAGAGGAAAATGTGAAACTCCACTACCACCTTACCACTCTTTGGGATGCTATATCAAGTCATTCTGATGATCAACATGAAAGAAAGATGATGGAGGAGCACGGTTGCCACTTACTCATTTTATTTTGTACCAATATTTACAAAAAAATGTACCAAATGGGGGAAAAATGTACCAATATAATAAATAACATTAATAGTTATTTATTAAGAATGTAGTCTGGTGTTCGAGTTTAAAAAAATCGATTATTTTTTTAAACGCATTTCGAAAGTACAATATATTGATATATATTATACAGTATACTGTAAAAATTTTAGACCAAAACTCAAAATATTAATCGAGAGCGCCCGTTGTGAAAACTTTATCTGTTGTTAATACTTAAAAAGCGTTTTTCTCGAAACAACGTTTTATTGACCGGCTCAGGGGCATGAGAGAATTCAATCGAACCGATTGGGCTGAACTTTTAATGTGTTATTTTACACGCCAATGGCACTCGCTGTTAGTAGAATTGTTTATTTTTAATCATTATTTCCTATTTATTACAACGATTTTCAGCAAAAAACAACCCGATTTAAAAAATATTTGCAAGTCCGCCATATTGTTATTTTTAAATCCAAATGTTTAAATCTACTACCTGCTAGAATGACAAGCCTACAGAACAATAATCTATTTAAATTGTTTGTTTAAGAAGACTTTAAGTACTGAAATCACCCGGGCCACCAACCCGCCCCCCCCCCACCTTTGTTTTAGGTGCCTACTTTGGACGTAAAAAACACTACAAAAATATCGTAAAATAAATTCCAAAAACAATTTTTTGTACAGTTAAAGATGTCAATAATAACAAATAGAAAAATGAAATGATCACATTTTATTTTGTTATAATAAAAAATTCCCGAAATAACTTTAAAAATTAGGCCGGAACACCAGACTACATCCTTTATAAAAAGTAACACACTAATTGAAATATATTTTGTATTTTAAAAATAGTTTTTGGCCGACTAGATATAATGAGACTCTTAACGTCCCACACACAAATTTTTGGAAAGCATTAAAAATTAAATTTTATCTTTTTCAACAAAAAATATTTTGAACATAAGTTTACAATTCTAATTATTATAAAAGCTAACTGTGCCCACAGAATGTACCAAATTTTAAAAACATGTACCAAAAGCAGAAAAATAGAAAAAAATGTACCAGCTTTGGTAGAATTGTACCAAAATGGCATCCGTGTGGAGGAGTTTAAAATATGTAGAAAAATTGTATGGGAGAGGGGAGGCATATTTTCAACTTCTTGCGAGTTATAGTGGGTTAAATTTTTAAATTGCTGAAAAATGTACGGATTTGTATTGAATTTTTATACAACTGAAGTCCAATGTACGGAATTTTTAGATAAAAAATTCCATATTAAGCCAAAGTCAAACCTTTGAAATCTGCTGCTATAGGGAAAAATGTTTCATGGAGATAGGGTAGCCAGACGTACTCATTTCAACAGTACATGTCTTGTTTTGAAATCTCGAAATGTACCGTTTTTTGTATTTTGTACTAATTTTTTCAAATTAATATCTTAAAAATTTTTGTGCTTAACCTTAATGGTCTTAAAATAATTTTTGGGGGCAGTCTTATCCTGTTTTTTTCTCTTTCTGATTGTTCATAAAATAAAATACATACGCGTTGCTGTTATCGAGGGGAGAAAAGCAATATTAGCTTGAAGAAAAGTCGGTTAACGTAAGTTTTAAAATGAGTGAAGGCAATTTGTTATTAATTAAATTTGATTATTGTGGTCAGCTCTCACAATTTTCTAAATATGGAAACTGATACGTTATCAACATTGTCTATTGACGAAGAAAAAAAAATGTAAATGGAACGAAACAAAATCAGGGAAACAGCTCAGAATGTTTATCTCACTATATTACATTGAAAGTAGTACATGCATTAAAAACTGTACTGATTTGTACTGATTTTCACTGATTTCCAACATCTAATGTACTGATTTCGCGGTTCAAAAATCTGGCTAACCTAGGTGGAGATCAGTTTTTTCTTGGTATCCACAAATAGGGTAACGATAAATTCCATTTATTTCTTTCTGCTGCTAGAGTTAGAGCCACGATTAACTCTGGGGCACTGCTTCAGCCAATGCTGCT
The DNA here is from genome assembly GCA_963691655.1 of Toxonevra muliebris. NCBI lineage: Eukaryota > Metazoa > Arthropoda > Insecta > Diptera > Pallopteridae > Toxonevra > Toxonevra muliebris. Next base: position 142,482,355 of record OY829326.1, read on the forward strand.
GTCTTATGGTTTCCTCATTTCCATACCATTTCTTTTTTCAAAAGAAGTTCATTTTGGCAATGGGACTAAAGTACAGTTGTGTTCGATGAAATAGCATTGTTCGGTATAAGATGTAAACTACCTGTTTATATCTACTAATTATTATTTTTACAATTTATTACAATTAACTCTAAAGTTATAGAATATAGGACTCAGAAGTTATAGAATTTTTAGAAAAATTTTAAATTAATAAAAGAGGCTCCATATTGCTGTTTGATGAAATATGTAGCAACTTTGGGAGCAAAATATTAATATTTTACTATTACTAGTTAGAAAATGAAAATCTTTCATAGGGTATTATTATCTAGTTGGATAGCTATACCACCTTGATCAAAAAGTTCCCGGAATTTATTCAGAAAATTAAAAATACAAGTTTATTCATCTAATTCTATATTGTCCCCTTCAAAGTAATCCCCATCGACTGCAACACACTTATGCCAGCGCTTAATCCAATTCTCGAAACATTTTTTATATCCGGTTTTCGGTCCATCAGTGCTTCCTGCGATTTTTAAATTACGAAACGAGTTTCCCCGTAATGGTTTTTTAACTCGATTGAGCAGAAAGAAGTCACAGGTAACCAAATCAGGATGGTTGGTTAATATTTGTTGCATTTTTCGTCAAAAAATTACGAAAAATGATGGCACTGTGCGACGGTGCGTTATCATGGTGCAAAATCCACGAGTTTTCTGTCTACAATTCGGGTCTCCTTCGGCGAATTGCTTCACGCAAACGCCTCATAACGCCCAAATAATACTCTTTGATGGTTAATTTGTAGTTATTGACCAAAATTTCTTTTACTTTATCGACGTTTTCGTCGGTTTTCGAAGTCGATGGTTTGCCACTGCGTTCATCATCTTCGATTGACTCACGAATTTTTTTGAACCGCTCGTGCCACTGGTAAACGATCGTTTTTTTTTAGAGAATCGTTGCCGAAACACTTTTCAAACATTTCCAACGTTCGCGCACCATTTTCCGTTTTTTACGCAAAATTTCATACAATACAATTTAATAAAATTGTAAAAAATCGCCAACACACACAGAGATAGATGTACTCTTGGCTACGTAACTTTTGCAAGCTAGACGCTAAGGTTTAGAGCGAATTTCAACAACAGATGTACCAACTTAACAAAAAAACTGAACTCAAATCAGAACGATGGGAGCGCCACACGGTGGTTATTCCGGGAACTTTTTGATCAAGGTGGTAATTGTTGATGATATTCTGTCAAGAGCTTTCTTGGAATTATTAAAGCGATAGCACAGGCCTAGATTTATATAATACAATCACTTGTTTTTATTGAAACTACACTTTTCTGTTTAATTTTGGTTACCACCTTCTAAGACAATCAACGTAGAGGCAGCATATCACAGCATGGTTTTCGTTACAAATTTTTAGCGGTACAGTGCCCAAGAGTTAAAACTAGCGGTGAAATACTTCCATTAGAAATTCAGTGAAAATCGTTAGTTCCAAATCAGTGTTTTGAGATATCAGTTGTCATATTTAAAAATTTAGATTACGAACTCCAAAAGTATTTTTAAGATTTCAAGAGCTTAACCAATTTTTGGGATACATATTTCGAATTGAATGGTGTGAATTTCACCTAAATTCTCTGGGACGTGAGTATTCCACACACAACGCCACAGCGAGTTTTTAATTTTACACAAAATTTGCATATAACCTAAATTTTCCTTTCAAATTCCTGCAGCTAAAGCAGTTTCCGTTTAAAAAGATAATTGCACCGTTAGAATACTCATCCTTTTCTGAAACTATTTTCCACAAATATTGTTGTATATCTTAACATTACTTCTACCTTCCTACCATCCCCAATATCAACCAAAAGCCCAACACTTTTGTGCGGATCGATCGATCACCTGCAGCGACAAACTGATTAACGAATTTCGCTGTGGTCGACAGTTTTGAATCACTTTAATAAACAAACATACATACATGCAACAAAGAATGAACTACACCAACAAAAACATGAGCGACAACAACAACAACTGTTTTACACGCCCATTGAAAACAACAATATGGTAGAACGCCAAAAAGTATGCTGCTACCTTTCACGTGTCATTTGCCGTTGATTTTTTTTTCTTTTTTTTGCACACTTGTTTCTTTATTTCCTATCGTTTTGTTATTATGGGCAAGGGGGAGCAAGAGGGTGACCAGATGACAATGTCAACACACAGGGTGACATTGATTGAAAAATGAATGAATGAGTAAATGAATAAAGGAATGTATAAAAATTTTGCGCTGCCGTTCGTTGTTTGTGTTAACAAAAACTGCATTAAAAGTATACAATATTTGCTATTGTGCTTATATGAAAAAAGAAATAAGCGTGAAGTGTTAGCTGCAGCAGCAATAATACCAACAATACTGTTCATTTAAGTTGTGTGTTATTTGCGTGGGTGTATGATGATATGCAGACTACAAATCGTATGTTTCTGACACTTAAATTGGTTTACCCCAAGCGAGCAAGCTAAAAGAAATTCAAATTACTAAGAAGTTACAAGCAAATCAAACAATTTACGGCATGCTGCGCTCATAATTGAAAAATTACACCTCTTTCTATGTAATGTGGACTAAATTCGTTCAGGTAATAATCAGCTTTATGCTGAACACACATATAATTAGTGGGCGGCATTAAGTTATATTTTTGTGCAGCTATTTATTATTTGCTTTGTTTGCAAAGCGAAAGTTTAGCGAAATTCTTTTTTGAAAAAGTTATAAGCTTTTCTTTCTTCTCTTCCTGTATTAAGCTCGTCAGTTAATCGCAAACTTTAATAGCAGATTCTTTTATTCTTCTATTTCTTTTCTTATTATTATTATTACCCTTTAGAAGATGCTTAAACGCGTCAAATGCATAATTGACTAATTCGCATAGCTTCTTTTCTATCACGCAAAAGCAACCCAACAAAAATATAAAGTTACCCGTAAACGACGGGTATTCTTTATTCTCTTGAGATGCATGCCAAAATTTCAGGAATTTCTATTTTCTGCTTCCTTTCTTGCTCCTCCCTTGCTTGATACCTTATTAACATAAAATTTCAGGGTTCTTTTATTTCAACATATTTTCGAAAATGGAATGGTTAGTTAGTGGGGGAGTTAGGATATTATTGTTTGATCCTGTATGCGTGTGTATGTCAATAGTGAAATTCTTTTATTCGAATTACTGCAAAATACTTAAATAATAAGATTATTAGTTCGTGACTTTCATTTAAGTTGTACACAAAAATATTTAAAGCAAATTAGAGAATTGTAGAGCAAATGAATGAAATTATGAGAGATGCTTATAAGTAAATACTTGTCTATGTGTGTATGTGTTTGAAGTACTAATTGAAAATGACGCAGTCAATAAAAATAAAAAAAAACTTTCCATTTTTGAAATGAGGTCAAGGAGATATCAGACGCTGAGAAGAAAAGTGGTATAACTTCTACATTCAGAAAAAAATGGAATAATTTTACTTAAGAGCAAAAGGAAAACGACATATGTTCAGAGCAAAAGTGAAACGAAATATGTTCAGAGCGAAAACGGAATAAAAAACTATGCTGTTCTTGCTCTGAAAGAATTGTTATACCACTTTTGCTCTTACTTTTAAGGCGTTTCATTTTCACTCTAAACCATATTACTTATGCCATTCTTACACTGACACTCTAAATTTTTTCACTTTTGCTCTTATATAAATTTTAGCCTGCTTTTCTTCTCAGCCTGTCATATATATATATGTATCTATAAATTTTAAATCATTTTTTACAGTAGGATTATCTTAGACAAATCCTTAGGCGAATGTTCATGACTTGCTTTGAATTGCGCATTTTAATTCATTAGCATTAGTTAAACATTTTTTAAAAATTATTATAAACGGATTATTAATGGAGAACCAATTCAGCATGGGAAATTGAAAATTTATCTTCATCATGGAAGAAAGGCATCATCGTAAAGCTGCCAAAGAAGAATGAATTGAGAGACTGTGGTAACTGAAGAGGAATAACACTTCTTAATACGATCTACAAAATAATTTTAGGCAGACTACAAAAAATCGAGAAGACTATACGCGACGAATAAGCAGATTTTCGTCCTCACACAAGTTGCGTCGACCAACCTAACTCGCTTTCGATGATTACACATTGCAACAAAAATTTTATGCGCGGGATTTTCGAATTGTTTCATAATAATTTAGGATTTGGGATTACGACTGCATACTCAGTTTTTCTTCATCACATCTAGTTCTCCAAACAATATGGACCGAAAAAATCGGGTCTTCAGGGGCTATTAAAAAATTTCTTTATTTCACTAGATAAGAATTTGACTTCTGAATCAAAGTTGTTAAGCACAAAAAGGTAAACAATTTTTGTATACACACTTTCCTTCCATCTCTTACTCTTCCTCTTGAAAATGGAGTTTTAAGCCCCCTTTTTCGATAAATGGACGATAAAATAAAAACCGTTGAGAAAACTATGATACTGTCCTTGGAGAAAAAGTTGAAAATTTGTTACATTGTGTTATCGAATAATCCATCGTTATACATGCTTTTTATCGACTTTAAGAAAGCCTTTGATTCAATTAAGTGTAGCGCAATATGAAGATCTTTACAAAGAAAACGAGCCCCTTTGAAGCTCATTCGAATTATTAAAGCGTTGTACGATAAATCTGAGGTAGCGATACTACACAATGGCAATACTAGCGAGCCTATCACCAGAAGCGGCATAACATTCAGTCCCATCCGCCAACTCGTAAACTTAGACTTCACAGACGACATATGCCTGTTCTCGCACAAGTTCAGTGACATGCAAGCGAAAACTGACCATCTGTTCAGAGCAGCACGCAACGTGGGCCTCGAAATTAATATCAAGAAGACAAAACCAAGCGAATTAACAACGTCAGCATCTAGGTAACATGGTGACCACAGACAGTGGTGCAGAAGAAGATTTCAACAACAGACTCAACAAAGCCTGAGCTGCGTTTGGAAGATCCCAGCCAATATGGAGAAGTTCGTAAATCTCCACAGAAACAAAAATCAGAATACTCAAAGCATGTGCAAAGTCAACCCTCATATATAGAAGTGGAACCTGATTAATTTCAAACAACATCACACAGAAACCACAAGTTTTCATTAACAAATGTCTGCGGGTCATATACAAAATATTCTGGCCAAATCTAATAGAAAATGAGGGCTTTTGGATCCTTGCAAGCGAAGAAGCAATATTAACGCAGATAAAGAGAGTAAAGTGGAAGTGAATATGATATATCCTAAGAAAGCCAGCCGACAGAATCACAAGAATATCGCTTGAATGGAACTCAAAAGGAAGCAGACGTCGTGAGTGACCAAACAACACTTGGAGACGTTTCATACATCTAGAACTAATAGATAAAAATGCAGCATTGGCATAACGTGAAAATTACTGCACAAAACCAAGTCAGATGGAAATGATTAATAGAAGCCTTAAGCTCCCAAGAGGAGTAGAAGGGGTGGGGAGGATTATTGGAGTATTCAACCAAATCCATGTTTAAAATTTATCGGTTCTGTAGAAAGTGTTTCCTACTATTCTAAATACAAAATAAGTATGTTTATGATGCAAGGAAGGCGGCAGGTAACAATTATTTCAGAAACGAATAGAGATAAATTCGTAGAAATGAAACAATTGACACCAAGAACTTTCTGAAGATAGGTTCTTGGATATCTAATCCATTTTCCGCAATAGAAAACGCTTTGAGTTTTAAAAACTCGATTTAAAAGTACAGACCTTTCTAAGAATATTTAATTCATAGCAAGGCCGTATTTAGGGGGGAGGTTTTGGGGGTTCTGACCCTCCCCCCCCCCCCCGAAATGTGGAAACTTTATTCTAATTTTTGAGATTAATTGCCAATGGATGGAAAAAAAGTCCAAATAAAATCTATTTAACGATATTTTTTACTTCCATCGGTTTTTTTTATCTAAAAAGTCAAATATAAAAAATAAATTTGAAATCTTAGTTACACTAAGCGATCAAATCCAATTTGTTTTCTTCGACATGAGGTTTGACTACGGCTTCAAAAAGAGAATGTGATACTGAGCACTCCTGCCTTCATAGTTTTTCTGGGTCAGTAACTGCTTTTGATTTAAGGTTTCGTCCTGAATCAGTTTGAAAGGTTTAAAAATTAATAAAAATAGAAAAAATTATCGGATCCTTGTAAAATAAGACTTGCTTGAACCCCATTTTTTTCCTGAAACGTGACGTGATAGGAAATTCTTTCGCCAAAACTCCATCTTATTAGCAAAACCCATCTTAAAATTAATTTTTTAACGCATTATTGCTCAGAGCACCACGACTAGAAAGATCTCTTTCAATGCTGTGACTTCACGAATTTAGGGAATATAAGCCAACCTCATCCGGGTTCCTTATCATTGATAATGGCTCAAATTCCCAATGATGATCATTTGAAAAAAATAAGCCTCTACTATTTTTGGTAATTTTTTTGAGGTTGGATACATCATCAGAAGTGGGAAGTCAATGAGTTAATGGAATTATGTTCCTCACGATAAAAAAAATGCACTAGAATGCACATTGAATAATATTTATTTGAAAAAATTTAATTTGATTATTCTGGGAATTTTTTGTCACTTTTGGCCATTTTTTTGAGGTTAAGATTAAAAACAATCGGAAAATTTTTCCCAAAATTTTAATTTTATAGGGTCCATCAAATGTATCATTGATTGAAAAAAATTTCTGGCTACGGCTCTGATTCATAGGCATCCTTTAAATTCAAACTTGTTTTTTCGCTTCAAATCAATAAAATCTCCTTCTCGCTTTGTCCTGAATCTGTCACTGCCTTGCACTACATTTCCTTATATTTTTCCACTATATTCTTGTTTAAATTCCTTAGAGAATCAAGTATGGTGACGCACGTTCATTTCATTTCAAATTGTATTTAGGAAATCCCTACAGAAAAATGAAAATCCTACATAAATCTATAAAACGGTGAAATATTTTGACCATAAACACATGCCAGAGTGAATGAAAAAGGACAACAAAAAAAGGGGAAAAATCAAATTGATGAAAATGAAATATGCATGTGAGAATTAAATATGATAAAATATTTGAAATATTTCAGAAAATTCCATGTGAATTACGCATACAAATAAAATCTAATATAAATAAAACTCGCGCATACACACGACACTTGCTGAGTTTAACTCTCAAGAGAGCGATATTTATTAGCGTCAAACTACAATAGTAAATAGGGTAAATATGCTATGTTGCTATAGAAATTTACACAATGATTATGATTTTTATCAGAAAACAAATTGCAACAAATTCACACGCATCTTAGTGGTTACTTTCTAGCACACAACCCCACACATATACAGTCCTAAACACATGCATAATGATAAAGAAGGACACCCTCAAGGATAATGGGAAGAGACTGAGGCAGCTGCCCAAACCTGCTGCATAGCCACGCGTTTTATTTGCACTTGCACTTGCTGTTGCTGCTGCTGTTAATGTTATAATTGAAATTGTTGTTGTTGTTGTTTGGCGTTGTTGTCATTTGTAGCATTTTCGATTTCATTTATTATTTATTAACCCCACTTTTTTTTTTACTCACTACACACTCATTTAACATTAGTGTATTTATTGTAATTGGAAAACAAACAAAACACCAACAATTTACACCCTTCTACTTAACAATGAATTCTTCTTCTGCTTTGCCTCGATTTTTGTTTTTCAATTTAACTACACGCGTTTAGTTATTATTACATTTGTGATTTTTTTTTATGTCAGGCTGCTTCACTGTCTGTTTGCTTATAGTTGATCTTGAAATTACATGCCGCTGTTTACAAAAACAATTTGTTATCTTGGCTGTAGATATTTGTTGAAAGGGTAAATAGCAATAATTGCAAAAGCAACAACCATTGGCAACAACTTAAAGATATATCTCATTAATCATTTTCATTGTTAAGTATTTTGTAATTGTAATTAATGGTAATTTTTGTGTATTTTTCCATCAAGTTTTAGAAGTCAAAATCGGTGTATATAATTATATTTAATTACATATATTGAGATAGTATAGTTAATAGTTAAGTTAATGTATATTTCAGTAGCCTGTTTAGACCTTTAATATATTTACTTCTATCCAGTAAATTGGCTAATGGCCGGCCAAAAGTTTTTGGACTTCCCTCAGTTTCCCTTCAATGAAACTTAACTAATTGTCTGATGCAAGACTCCAAGTTCTACTTTCGGATAGATTTTTCATCGATAAATAGGTGCCTGATCGTAAAAATTTTCCACCACATCAAGTATTTGTATGTTGACCAGTGTAATTGAATGCTTTGATCTTGGTCTTGAATAGTTTTTAGCAGTACACAAAGCAAACGAACTTGACAGAATAAGTACTAATCCTTCCATGCAAGTTCTTTCGCAGTTTCCTTGTCTTCGAAATCACTGCCCTTCAGCCAAATGAGGTGAACTCTGAAACTTGAATTTCTATCTAAACTACGATCCTGTTTTTGCTTTATTGAGGATTAGGACATATTCAAGCAAATATCCTTGAAATTTTCATCTCAGGTAGTTTTATATAATATCGATTAGAAACTTGAGTAAATATTTTTAACATATGATGGTAGAGGACTAGTTCGGGAGGTTTAAATAATATCAATGTTCTTATTCTGTAAAGATCTGTATAGATTTCTCTCAGGTATAATTCAATTGCATGTACTTCAAAGACAGAATTATCTCTACACATGGTGACATGTAATTTCGTTTTTGTTTTAACCTCAAAAAGACTTGCTCCAACTCCTTCGATTTGTATATCATATATGCAGTGGCGGAAACAAGGGGGGAGGGGGAGGTGGGAAGGTAATGGGGGAAGTTCCCTTCCAACGATTTTCAAACATTAAAAACTGGGGGGTTACTCTGTAGTTCGATCCGAAAGGCAGTTCTATTCGAATGCCAAATTCGATTCGAAAAGGCACAAAATGAAATTTGAACATCGAACAATTATTATTCGAAAATGCTTTCTAGAGTACCAATCGTTCGAATTCGAGTAAATTTTCTTTCGAATCGAATCCTGTACTAACTTATATAAAAATATATATATATGGAGGATTTTTACTATGCTTTCTGAATCCGCTATTGATGTATAAGTGATTCTCACGAGAAGTCAGAATATTGGAGTATTTTGGTCATATTAACGATTCCACTTTTTAAAACCTTCTAGGAGCAAAGGCATTAATAACGGAGGATAATTGTGCAAATTTGAAATATCCCTTTCAAATTCGATAGACAATGAGGCAGAGATTATCTAGACCGCCTCCTCGATAATGATCGTGACTTGTAGGCGTTGGAGTGAAGAATTTTAGTGCTGAAAATACTTTTTTGTCGCTTCGGAGATTATTAATGAGAAGGTAAAGATAAAAAAATGTGTCTTTCTGGCGATTGAATTATCTACTCTGCTTCATAATTAAGCATTAAGAGTTTGAGCGATTCAAGCTTAAATAAAATTCTAAAATGCAAAGCACCGCGCCGCAATTGATTCTGTTTCTGCTTTCAGTCATTACACTTAAGTCCGTTTTTCACCATCATCCTGTGACCCTATAGAGGGATCAATCGTTCTGGATATCGCAGTAAATACTTAAAAAGTATTTTTTGTGCTGAGTTCCCAGGTCTTTCTCAAAACACATCTTTAGTTTGTTGATGGTTTTGTTATGGTGTCAATTCTATGTGTTGTAAAAAATTATAAAATCATTTATACTTTTTGCAACCATGGCTTTTTTTATTTGCAAACCTTTTCTGAAGTACTAATTTTTCTGATTCTAATTTAATTTTGAAAGCTTTCATATCTAGAACTAACAGATCTGAGTTTGTGGAAGGCTGATTGTGCTAAATTAAACCAAATCAAATTATAAAAAGTCAGATTAAAACTCAGGCCAATAGCCAATTCAAATTTAGATCAAAAATCAGACTAGATTCTGATCAAAATTCAGGCCGAATTCAGATTAAAAAATTCGCACCAAAATTTAGACCAAATAATATAAAAAACAGAGTCGTAATCTCTATGATAAACTTTGGAAAAGAAACATCAAAGTTCAGAACTTTTTTTTGTGTATTGCATTCTATTGATTACAAATCGTTTCTGAGTTTTGAATTCGTTTAGAATTTTAAAATCTTCTTAGGAGATTTGCCTTAATTTTTTGAGGGTTTTAGCTAATAATTTACCGAAGTCTTGTCCATATAAGACAATACATTAACACAATAAGTGTTCCACCTTTTCTCTCCTTCGTTACTTAACCTATATAATAACTACATACCGAATGCCTATTCTTGTTAATCTAAGAATTTATATATGTAGTTCCCTTACGGGATCTTTCTGTCATGAATATTTTAGCTATTCTTATATTTTCGTTTTCATCCAGGCATTAAAAAAGATTTTACTTTGTGGAACCCTATGGCAGCCCACAGAATGGTTCCGATCTAGTAAAGCTGTTTGCAGCCCTTTTCTAGCGGGCTCATTTGCCTCTTAGTTTCCTTATGCTTTCTTTATTTATCTATATGTTTTTTTCTAAAACTAACAACACTTTTCTTAATCAGTAAACTGAGTATTAAAAATTTTTTATTTAACTGTTGACTATTTAAACTTTATATTAATGTAATTTTCATTTGACTTATGTAAGTTTTTGCCCAACACTCATAAATAAAATACGAGTAATTCAATAGACTACTACCCACTTTTATATAAAATGCCCTCTTCACATAAACATTCCCAAGAAGTGGGTGTGCACTTGCAAACTACTATCATCATGGCCAATATCGATGATACATAATCATGATGATAATTATGATGAAGAAGTTACTACGCTAAATGAGTCGTTGGCTACATGCTTCTAAGACTCACATACATACACGGCAGATTTTCGTATGAATATGACAAAATCTAAAAGAAGTATCAATAATATGCTCATTAGGGTGTATCGATTTTTTTTTTTTTTTTTTGGAAATTCAGAACTTTTAGTCTGTAAAAAGTTATCTCTATAGACCAACATATGAGCCGTTGCGTGCAAAATTGGTGTAAGTCATAAAATTGGATTTTGAGCAATACATCGGTTTAGTAGAAGTGTTGTAAAAAATAAAGTAATTGTTAAATTGTAAAATTGAGTCGGTCCAAAAACAATTTCTTCTCTTTGCATTAAGAAGTTTTTGTTGGAATCCACTTTTGAATCTTCCACCATATAAGCATCGGTTAAAACTTATCAATCTACCTACATTAATAAGCAGAAGAAAAATGCTGAATATTACGTTTTTAATAAAGCTTTTAACAGGAGTTTTAACATCTCAATATTTGCTGAGCGAAATTGACTTTAATATACCTTGTAGAAGCTCAAGATATTTTTTTCCTATTAAACTTTGTTTCTGCAAGACGAACTATGCTCAAAATGATTCTTTTCGTGGAATATGTAGAAATTTTAACGAATATTATAACTTATTCGACATTTCCAATTCTTTAGAGTACACTAAAGCATCCTTATTAATTATACTTAATAGATGAGCAACTAATGATTTTTATATCTGTAGTTGTATTGAATGCCAATTGGGATAAACGCAATTCATTCCACCTTTTCCGCGTAAGCAATGCATTCCGGACTGCGATTACATCGGCCACCGATCTGTGCGTTTTGCAGATGCGCCGCTCGGTCGTATTGGGCGGGAGGAGGGTCCGTTGGGATTCGTCAGGATACAAGTTCATCTAATAATCCCTATTTTTACTTGACTATGTACTGAAATATAACTTTTATGTACCCTCAAAATGACTTACACCACTTTTTCAGGCAACATGTTTATTATATTAAGTTGTGTATTATGACTAACACCAAATTTACGACGGACGCATTTCACGGGATCGTGAGTTTTGTAATAAAAATAACATTTGGTAACGAATTTTTTATTCAAAATATAATAAAAATATTTTTCAAATTATTTTTAAACTCAAAACAATGTTAAATTCAACTTTTGTAAGTAGGTATAATAAAGTAAATACAAAACTATTAAAAATACAAATCGAAATTTTATAGTAAACTATTCATTTGCTACACGTCTAAGGGTCCCACATCTTCTATCATTTCGTCTTTAGATGTTTTTAAGCTAAGGAAAAATGGGTGATGAATTGGTGGAATATAAGGGAATCAGTCCATCATTCCACTCTTTTTTGGGGACGTAAACAAACGGAGTTTCTGTATTTCATAAAGATTTTGTTACACCCAGAGAAATACTTACCTCGTTTGAAGAAAAACGGCTATCAAATTGAGGAAAAATGGGAATGATTTGGCGCCATAGAAGTGGTTTCCTCATTTAGATATACAAAATTTCTTTGAATTGAGGAAATATTTTTTCTTTATTTTAGAGAAAATTTTCTTTGAAAGAAGGAAGTTTTCTATAAATTAAAGAAATATGTCTTCAATTTGTAGAAATTGTGTTTTTCAATATGAGAAATTGTATATAATTTAGGTAAAATTTTCCTCAGTTTGAGGAATAATTTTCCACAAATTGAAGTCAATTTACTACCTTTTTAGAAAATAAGTATTAAGGTTTACATTCATACGTATTTTTACATACACTACAGGCGTCGTCGCCTTGAAATAATCAAAAGATTCTTATAGCCATCAAAAAATTATAAATTGAAGTTTATTGAAATTTATATCTTTTCAATATATTTTTTTTTTTTCACATTATATATATATTTTCTTTCACAAATGATATCAACAGCCACAAAAACAACCGCTTCGCTTGAAATAGAAACGCCGACTAAAAAATTCAAAAGAAAAACAAAGCGAACGCGATTGTCTGCTAAGGCCAAAAGAGTAAAGCTAGTTTTTTGTGTATACCAAAATGTTGTATGGAGAACATTTTTGGTATATTCGTCTCTTTCTTACATTTTCTATGCAACTAAATTTGTAACAATGAAGAAATAACTTACTTCTAATTGAACACCATGGTTCTACGAAAGGGGCACATTTTTCTTCATTTTGGGGAAAATTTACTTAAACGAGAAAAATTTTCGTGGATTCAAATTGAGGAAACTTTTTCTTTGTTTTAGAGATAGGTATTTTTCTGGGTGTAGGATTTGAATTGTTTTTTTAGTTTAAGCTCTGAAAATTCCTCAAGTTCACTAAGTGTTTCCTAATAAAATATGGTGTAAGGATTGTCATTTTCAAAACGCAACCATTTCATTCATAACTAGTTCACAGCCTTTCCCTGTTGGTTAAATGTTCTTTGATATACCGTTGTTTTAGTTCCCGGTATCGTATTTTACCACGCGTTTCGTCCTAAAACCATAACCTTCTTGATCAGTGACTTACACCACTTTTGCACTTAACACTATCGCCATTCCGTTCTAGCATTCAACATTCTCCTGCCATCTACCGCGCAAACAGTTGAACCTAGACTTGCAAAACTTTTGCACAAAACGGAATGTGGTTAAAGTTATTGCCTGGTGATGAAAACCCGAATTATAAAAAAAATGACTTACTCCACTTTTGCACGCAGCGGCTCATATACTACTTCATTCTTCATTATAAAATTATAAAAAAAATAGGGAAAATTTCATATTTTTTAAGAAGATTCCAATCAAACCTTTTTCTGGTATATGTGGGTTCATGAGATAACTTTTTATTGACTTGAAATTTTGAAATTCCAAACAGAAATTTTACGATACACCCTAATGTTCGTGTTGGACTTAAAGAAAAATATTAGTAGCAGTAATAAAACTAACGAAAAGTAACAAACAAAAAAAAGTAGAAGAAGAAACATTGCTAATATTTAATCGAACCTCTACTTGATGTATAGCTTAAAATTTTATCTTCAAGATAATATAATCATATATTATACATAAAAATGTAATAAAATGTCCTTATTTATTGAATTCTCCATTGAATTGTACCTTACAATTTTGCTCTTTCAAAATGTTCCAAAAATTCTCGGTTAATTTTTTTATCGGTTAACTGAACGAAAAAATATGCAATTATTTGGAGATTACTGTACATTAGGTTTAAAATTACTTTACTAACATTTTTGTTTATGCCTATGCCATATTTTCCATTTACTTAACTTACTTTGAACCTTCTTTCTCGTACTTTTTTGTATACGTATGTATTTGTAATAAATTTTCAATCAGTAAATTGATATCGTGATTTCTTTATTGCCAGTCCTCCCCTAACGTCTGCTCGTCCCGCTTCCTCGCACATATCTGCCAAATCTACCCACTTAGAAAAAAATAAAAAAAAAAATAACTGAAACCAGTAACGAAGATTGGTCATGCTTAGTGATTATACGATTGAATTTAATTTTATTTTACACAACAATTGTGGTAAAGCAATTTTGCTAAAAGTACTTAAAAACTTCTACCTTTTTCTTTGCGATAGAAAAGTATTTTCATTAATTTGCCAAAAAAAGAAGAAACTAAATGGAGATATTTTAACTGGTAACAGTTTCCGTTAAGGGGGAAGGCCACTGTGACGGGTCAAAAATTTTGTTTTACGTTAAAGTTTATATATTCAAAAATATGTGTACAAAATTTTAAGTCAAAATTCCAAAAGTTATTTTAGTGATAGTAAGTAGACTGAAAACTTAATGGACTGAAAACTTTTAACGCGTTTTTCTCGAAACGACTTTTTTCGAACTATTCGCGTCGATAACTCGATCAAATATTAACCGATTTTAAATGGCTATCGTTAAGCGTGATTTTAAAATTTTTGATTTTTATTACTTTTTAAACAAAAAAAAAAAAAAGGTCGGAAACATAAAGAAATTTTCAATCAGTCGCCATTTTGTGGAAAATAAAAAAAAAAGCTACGTGCGACCAGAATTATACTCATATAGATTATTAAAAACAAAAAATTTTTTTTTCAGAAAATCCGTTCTTGAAAAATCGACGCGACCATAGATGGGAAAATTTTTTTCGGGCTCCACGGCAACTCCCCTAATCTTTAAAACTAGTCAATATAATAATAAAAATTTGTGGAAATATTGTTGGAAGTGCACTTAATAAAATAAATATAAAACAATCCCCATGTTCCCTTATTTGACACATCAAAAAAATTCCCGAAAATCACTCATTTTTCCAGCCGTCGCAGTGGCCTTCCCCCTTAAAGAGTTACAGACACAAATATACAGACATAGGTGGAAAGTTAATAATAATAATAATTCTTTAAAATTATATACTATTTATGCACCTACTTATTATTATTTCTTTTCGTTTTTAAACTAATTTAATATAAATATTGACCCTATTTCAATTAAAAGTTTCCTTATATCATTGAAATATCTTTAAAGTTCTCTCTAGTATAAAATTACATAATTTTACAGCCAACAGAAAAGGTTGGAAATTTTAATAAAAATATCGTTTGAATCATTTGTTAATCCGCTATGTATTTCTGAGCTATTCTACCCTAAACTATTCTCTAAATGTGAATTGAGGATAGGACCAGGGATGCCAACTCATTTTTTCTCTCTGCCCCATAACTCTCGAGAAATTCTCCGATTTTCGATCGAATTCCCCGCATTGGTATAATTTCATATTATAACAGCGCTACACGCACTTTCCATCTAAATATTTTACAAAAACGAAATTGACCTCAGTGAGTGTTATTTTAATGCGACCCCGAACTTCCTCGGTCCAAAACTAAGCAAATTTTTATGGGACTGGTAGATTCATACAAACATACTTTCTGACTACGGAATCCTTAACATGTCGCCCACTTTTGGACATCAAAGTTCTCAAAGAAGAAGACAAGGGATTTCTTTTGACTCAAATAAGAAAAGTGCAAAAACTTTGTTTTGAGAAAAACGGGTTCAAAGTTTTGACTATCGGTTTTTAACATATAAAATATGCTTCATCTTCTTTATGATGGCTGACCGTAATTTGTAATTTTACAGATTAGTCAGTAATGATAAAGAGTTAATCAAGAGGAGCTGGACGAAGGCATAGCTAAGCCTCTCTGAACGGCCGAAAGAGAAGTCGAAGAGCCGCGTGACTGTTTTGCCTTGACTGCAGCTCGCCGCTATAATCGTCTATATCTACGAAAGCACTCTGTGTTCTCTAAAAATTTTGCAAAATACTTTCGAAATATAATACTTTGCAATAGCACAACTTTTTTAAAAATCGATTTCTCCAAACCAATTAATTGCAAGGCTTGCTTAAGAAAAGATGAAGATTTTAAGACCCAAAATATAAAATATTTCATAAGTAAAACGTTTTACATTACATAAAATTATACAAAAAATATTCTACAGACTTTAATTACTAAAAGCTGAACGACTTCAAATTCCCCGCAAAAAACAGCGCATTCCCCGCACGAAGTAAAATTCCCCGCCAATCGGGTAATTCCCCGCAAGTTGGCATCGCTGGATAGGACTATAAATTTAAAATTTTGGTCGGTAATTTTTCCATAGAAATCTATCAGAAGAACCATGATTTGTGCAATAAATATAATTGGATTCAAATGAACCCTCAGTAAATATTCTCCATTTAAATACAGATCCGGTCAAAAAAATGCAATGACTAAAGAAAAATGCTTGCATGTAATTCTTAGATATGAATAACAGCTATTAACAATGCTAAGTATAAAAATATGGAATAGGAACAATATAGTGGAGCAACTTTCATGTGTCTACTAAGTAATCTTAAAATTTATTAAAATGGTATATTTTCTTTATCTATATCATCTGCACATTGCCAACGCATAGAGTCAACTAAGTCAGTGCATTCCCTACAAGAGTCGTTTACCATTCTGTTATCACTGGAACTTACAGATCTTCCAAAATTTTTAGAAACCACTTTTCTTATATTATTTGATAGGTTTTGAATAAAGTTCAGGACTGTGAACCATGCACAAAACTTTAAAACATCGGTTTTGTTAGGAGTGATATGTTTTTCCAGATTTATTTCTACTTTGAGGATCCTGTTGAACGGCAAATATCGCGTAGTATCTTGTACAAACCTAAAAATCTCAGAAAAAATTGGAAATAGTGTTCATCGCATTTTAGTCTTTGGATATATTAAACCACCTACTTGGAGTCATCTGCCCAAATACCCATGTCATAATTTTCACGATTTATGCATCAGTTAACAGAGTCAGTATATTTTTATCAAAATCAATATGGATATCACAATGTACGTAGTTATGCTACCACATAATCAAAGTAAAAGTAAATTGATAAAAACTTAAGCTATCATACCAAAATCAATGCCCTCATGTGACCAGTTCGATCCTGAACTTGATCAAATACAGATAGGATAGTATTAAAAAAATAGTTTTCACAATTATACCATCGGTTTTGGAGAATCTCTTAGCTCCAATGGTAGCAGAATGGCAGACACTCTTGTAGTAAAATTCGGACGCTTAGTTGACTATTTGCCTCGGTTCACAGTGATTTGATCTTATACAATGACGGAACAAAGTTAGAAGGAGACTTCAGATTTTGATGAAATTTTGTGTGCTATTAAATTCAGTTTTAATCGGCCTTTTTAGGTTTCGCCTCAATGTAAGGTTAAAGTTACAATTTTCATTATATTTGGCAAGCTATATACAAGAAATTTATTTTATTTTGCTATATTAATATTGGCTATTTTCAGAAAGTCAAAAAGCTTTTATTGGAATCCTTTAATGTTGGAATAAAATTTATTTTAATTAATGTAACTTTTGACTTTTTACACATTTAGTCGTTTTTCAGAACAATTGCATACTTTTAGGGTTTGCAGAAAAAGTATAATTCCAATTCCAATTGAAAAAATCATTTGTATTTCCCAAAAGCGGAAAATATTTTTGCATATTCCGCGCGAAATCTAAGAACATATTTTATCATATTTTCTAGATTTTCTCTGCTGAAATTCGTCAATTTTCAGTTTTCGTATTTTCAGAAAATGCATAACTTTAGAAACACTCTAAAATTTTCAAATCTTAATTAATAAATAACACCAAAAATTTTCTTGATAAACTGCAAATATAAAACTAGAACTTTTGGTAGGATATCAATAAAAACTTAGTTTTACTCAACGGACTAAAAAACTAAAATCGAATGAACCAATATTTTTTTGTGAAAAATTTGTCAACTTTTCCCAAGATTTTTTGGAGTTTTCTTAGTAAGAGTATTCTCTTTAAAATGACACCAAATTTGTTTGGTTTTGATATTATGAATTTTTTGAATTTTGTCTATGGCACGAACAACTGTGCAACGTTTCGAAGTATAGTAAACCTAGCCACCACGCTTTCGAAGTAAGCACACTATCACTTGTTAAAACGTGCAAATAATGAAAATATTTTTTTAAGATGAATTTAAAGCAATTTAAAAGAAGTTTGATGTATTTCTGAAAAGAATAAAAATTAGTAGAAAAAAGTACGAAAGATATACTAATCTCAGAATAAAATATTACATTTTTTTAAAAAGAAGTACAATAATTAAAATAAAGTACGAATACTTCCCAAAACAGTACGTCTGCCTATCCTTATTTCCATACTAAGCATTGCTATTTTTTTTACAATTTCGATTATGTGTTGTGAGAGTTCTTGAAACTTTTATAAAAGTAAACGTTTTTTAAGCCTTTATTAAACGTTTACATTTCGTTTGGAAACAAGCTTTCTTCAAAATGGGTAAATGAAAGACTTAAAATACAATAATGCTTGCTGAGTATTCCTTTCCGAAATTGTTTGTTTCCATTTTTAGTAATTTTTAGTTGAAATTTTTTATCAAAAAAACAAAAGAGCTAAAAAAAAGGGAATATTTTAACAAATCCAATGATACTGAATAAATATTCTTCTCGCAGAGAACAACTCGGTTGTGAAAGGGTTAAAGAATGATTTTTTCAAATAGCTTTTGTTTTTAATATTATTGCTAACATTAAAGTGTAGTGTCTATAATTCAAATAATATATATATGTATATGTAAATGAAACTTCAACTTTTATGTAACTAAATAGATGACTAAAGTACGAATTCATGTGCGAATCAACTTAATGTTGTAAACAAAAATGCAACATGACTGCATTAATACAAAAGCCACTTTTCATTTTCATTTTGCAAGCAAAATGTTGTTTTGTTGTGAGTTGTGTTGAGCTGTAGTGCTATGATGAGCGCGCACAAGTATGGCATAATTAAAATATTGGTAACCAATCAAATATTTTCAATGAATAGAACAACAACAACAACAACAACAACAGCAAGAACAAGCAAATCTCCACCGATAAAGGTTTGTTTCATCGTCAATTGCAACAAATATTTGCGCACTCGTGCTGCAAAATTTGCAAATTGCAAAATTGAAATGCATTTTATATACACATACATACATATGTACACATATACATTGATGATGGTAGTAGGGTATAAAAGATGGTATGTTTGAATAGTAGAAGTACAAATACAAAGACAGGTGAATTCACCATTATTGGTTTACTTCATCAATTTCAACTTTACGATACACACACACACGCACACACACAAACAGAGTGTATGGCGATGAAAGAGAGTGGCTTTTTGTCATCATCGACATCATCATTGCATCAGTCAGGTGCTTGATGGATTTTCATCAATATGTATATGTAGATAGATATCCATACATTCATATGTATGTATGTATATCCTCTTCATCATTCTTTTTTCTCTTTGCGAGTATTTGCAAAATTTTCAATTGACATTTTCATGCGGCATATTTTCTCCAATCGTGTTGTATTCAATATGATGACGATGACGACGATAATGATGATGATGTTGATAATAATGTTGATGATGATGGTGGTACTGATGGTGATTGTATTGATATCTATTGAATACTTTTGAATTGATAAACAATTTTGTTCAACGATTCAATTGATGAAAAACATTCTGGTGCAGGAGTATGAGGTGTGCGGGATTTCGGTGTATGGGGAAATATATTTTTGTTTGATTAATAAAGCAATCGACAAAAATTCTTTAACGTAATCATAATTGAGTTTTATAGTGTGAGTGTGGGGTAAAGGGGGAGAGGGGGTAGCAGGTTATAGAGTGTGGTGTGGTATTAGAAAAAGTGTGAATGAATGAAGGGTAGGTAATATGAATACCACGTATGGTGTTCATTTTGTTTTTAGTTTTTCCCACAAGTATCTCTCTACTTTATGTTAAATATCTACAGAGTATAAGGATGCATGTGTGTATGCATGCATGTGTGTGTGTGTGTATGTGTGTGTATCTTTGAAGCTAGTGGAAAATTGAAAATTAATTTCAATATTTGTAAAACACTTAACTAAATTTTGAATGTGTATTCATAGATTAAGATTAGAATTGTATGGACTTAAGAGAAATTAATTAATTGACTTTAAATAACTTTAGATATTTAGATAACATAAGTTAGAGAAGTGTTTTGTCTGAAAGTTTTGAGCAAAGATCATATATAATTTCTTTCGGGATCTCCCTAATAAGTAAATGTATGCAATTTTCATCGGTAAGAGGGGTGGAAGGGCTTAACCCCAAAACCTTCCTTTTGTAGGTAGTGCATGATATATCCTGTAAGCTGAGGCTTGAATTAAGCCCGAACTCAATGGAGAACTCGTCAGCACGATTTAAAAAGCCCATAGCTCGTAACTTTCAACCAATTTGTAAAAATTTAAGATTTATATGGAAGTTTAATAAATTCTCAGGAATTTTATTAAGACAGATTTACAAAAAAAAAAAAAAAAGGTTTTAATTTTGTTATTTAACCCATTAAGGACGGGACGGCCGCAATTTCAAAGCTTATTTAAGTGGCTCTGTTAACTATGAAAACGAACTTAAAAAAATTTCAGCCTTATCAATTTAATGCAAAATTTTATGAACTTTCGAAATCTGCAGTCAAAACAAAAACAAAAATTAAAATTCAGTTATGCAAACAAAGTTATGCTCATCAAAAAACATGATTTTTCGACAACAATTTTTTTTTTTAAGTTTTTTTCGGAATGAAATCATCAAGAAATACCTTTATTTGCGGAAATTCCGGCGTCCATGTATCGTCAACTTTAAAAATTGTCACTTGGTGTGTCAAAATTTAGCGCATAAATATATACAAAATGGTGGCTTGAACGAGAAAAGTCGCTTCAAGTAATTTTTACATACGCTTTAAGTAATTTTTACATAGATTTTCAAATGAAAGTGTCTGTAATTTGAAACATTGCACTGCAGTTGTTTTCATTCGTTTTTGCTTTTATTTTATTTATGGGCTTTAGAAAAAAATGTATAGAACAAAAACTTCTTTTCCAGAATTTTTTGGAAAAGATTTGATATTTTTTAAAATATAATTTTTAAAAATTAAGAAAGTCGTTCGAAAATCTAAAAAAAATTAGACCGTATTCTTTCATGAATTTTAAGAACTTTTGTTCTACAAATTTTTTTTCTAAAATTCACCCGTTCTATGTAAAAATTCCTGAAAGTTTTGAAGCGACTTTTCTCGTTTAAGCCGCCATTTTGCATATTTACACGCTAAATTTTGAAACATCAAGTGACACATTTTAAAGTTTAGGATGCATGGACGCTGCAATTTTATCAAATATAAGTATTTCTTGATGATTTCATTCCGAAAATAAAATTCATAAAATTTTGCATAAAAAATGATATGGCTGAAATTTTTTTAAATTCGTCTTCATAGTTAATGGAGCCACTTAAATAAGCTTTGAAATTGCGGCCATCCCGTCCTTAATGGGTTAAGTTAAAAGTTGGATCCTAACTGTTTTTTGTACTTTGCCTACTTTATTTCATTTCTCGATATTTTCTGAAAATTATCAAATGTTGAATAGGTAGGATTTTCTGGCAAGCGGAAATCTCCCTCTAAAGCGATGATAATCGACGAACTATTTCAAATTTAATAAATAAAAAAAGTTCCCTTTTTAATAAGTAAGTAACACTAGTAGTTAATGTGTTAAGCGGTGACATTTTTCAATAAAATTAAAGAAAAAAATGCGTAGTGTTCATTTCTGTACATTTTTGTATTCCCCGCAAAAAATCCTCGCAACTTGGCGTATATATCCATTGAATTTTTTACCCTAAATCCAAATCTATTTTTTTATTTTCTATCATATTTCAACAAGCAAAAATCGTTTTAGGGATAAAGTTTTGAAAGGTGAACGATTTTATTACTTTATGGTAAAATTACTGCAAATTGTGCGAAAATGACCAAAATCGGGCTTTCTTCTATGAATATCCTAAATGGTTATTTTGGTTCTCGGGTTCGAAAAATATTTAGAAATAAAAAACTGTGTGTATGCAAGCACTCACGGTAGAACTGAAACTTTGTAGTTTATTTGAAAATTATTAGAGAACATTTATTGAAAGTAATCTCTTATTCAGTGTTTAAAGTTTTTATAAACGACACGAGTAGCTAATTTACTCCAGTTGAAGCATTATGTTCTATATTTAAACCTTTCACGAGCAAGGGACATATATGTCCTAAATTGATTTCGAGTTGTTTTGAGTTTTTTTGACTGCCCTTTGTTTTGTAATTTGTGTATGATATCACTCATTATGATCCAACTCTGTATTTCTCTTTTAAAGAATAAAAAAAAATTCTAGTTTAAATTTTATTCGCAGTTGAAGTAAGTTGTTTTTTTGTGATTTTTTCTACGTTTTTAAATAGCTGCAGAATCTATAATTTTTATATTTTTGAATTTAGCGCATTTCTTGTATTTAGTTTTAATAAAACCGATACTTTTTGTTCTGAACTAAAATGTGATAAATACCACTCTTGACGCACTTAGGGACACATATGTCCCAAAATAAATTCATTTGTTTTAATGAAATATTTTTATTCAACTTCACAGTTTTAAAATTAATTCTTCTAATTTCATCAAAAGTAACTTAAAAATTAAAAAAAAAAAAAATTTAAAATGCCGCCACAGTTCTCTCGATTGTGAAAGGGTTAACGAATTATTTCCCATATTACTTTTTCAATACTTTTTACCACGCACAAAATGACGTAGTACATGTTTATAACACATGTGACGAAAGCTCAGTTATATCGCTCATTTACTAAAAGACTGTCATAACTTAAAAAACGCGATTTTGAAGAAAACGCGTTTAAAGTTTTCAATTGATTCCCACTTTGCAGAAAAAAGAAGAAATCTTATAATTCTCACGCGCAGAGTATACAAGATATTAATATGAAATTTTTACACAATATGAATAATGAATAACATAATGAATAATTCTGCATCAATAACTCAAAAATCGTGTTTTTTGACTTATGACAGTCTTTTAGTAAATGAGCGATATGCAAAAAAGCAGAGACATCGGCTCTCTCACTAAAGCATCTGAGATAAAACTGCGAGAAGTCTCTGCTTGATTGTATCATTTCGTTCGCTTAACACTGAAAACACCATAACTTCGTTTCTTATTAGTTTCATATGAGTGCAACTACAACGCGATTTCGTTGCAAAATTTCCGATTTACCCTCGCTAAAGAAGTACAGAACTTTAAAAAGTAAAATTTTTTAAAAGAGTTTAGGGTATCCTCATTTTTAGATACCTTTTACTGTCTACAAAATGTAGAACTATTAACTCTAAGTATTATTTAGTCGGAGATGGCGTTTTTTAATATCCTTGGAATCGGTTAAACTCGTCTAAACTAATTTCTTATTAAAATTTATGTCTAATAATTGGTAACAGGATATTCGCTTTCGATTTATGTTCTTGTTTCTGCCAATATAAATGCAAAAGAAGGTTGGGGATCCCTAAATCTGTATGAAAATGTGTAAAAATTTGTGTGAGGTATTTTTTCGACATTTGGAAGACAATACCAAAAGAAGAAGACGATAAAAGGATTCTTTTTGGACCGCCCTAACATATACAGTCTTTTCAACAAGAAAGAAAGTCTTTCAAAAAATGCCCCAATCAAAAAAAAAAAAAAATCCCACATTATTTTTAAACATTTCTTTGTCCAATGCGCATATCAATATACTCCCCAGTTACCAAAATTTGGAGTAATTTCGTGGTAACGCGAGGTCATATTATCTCTAGCTTTTCAGCGTACGATTGCGGCAAACACCGCCATTTTGACTTAATCTGTCGTTTTAATTGAGCAATGCTCTTAGCATTTTTTCTGTTCATCTTAAGCTTAATTGCTCAAAAATTTACAATGTGGTTAGCATCTGAAGATTGAGAGGCGCTCTCTCTGTTTTCAAAGGCATCCCCAAACATGAGCTTTTCCTGGCTTGGCAGAAGATAAGAGTCTATGCTGGTATAAATTGATATTCAAATTTCTCTTTAACATGATTATCCTGTCGAAACTCTGTTATCAAAAGCATCGCCAAACATGAGGTTTTCCTGGATGCTTAACTAATCTCAGAACCATCTTACTGCACTTAATGGACAATGGATGTTTTATATAAAAAAAATCACCTGTAAAGGCCACATAGCTGCAATCATTATCCATATGTTCGACAGCCCACTCCTGCCATTTTTTTGTTTGTTTTGTCATCAGTAAGAGTTTAGTTATGGTAGCTCACAATTCAATTTGGAATTTATTTAAACGACTTTGAATTATACTAAGGGATATATTAGTGATCTTCTGCACCAGTTTTTGTTGGGCTGCTTCAAGTTCAATGGTAGAATTGGCTTCAAAAACTCATGCTACCACGAATTCTGCTACTGTGATGTTTCTCTAAAAGCACAATGATTTGGTAAGTCGTAAACATTCTGGTGTCTTAAAAAAAGTTGGTTCTATTTCTTTACGAATGCCTTCAACTTCTCAAGATATTTGCAGCACCTTCCTAGGACATTTTGTATTCCTTTGGATGTGAGCAAAGAGTTGCAGCTTAAAAACGTTTTGCTTACACGGAGTACGATTTGAAAAATTGCTTAAACAACGAAATTATAATTGCAATGTTTTGAAAGGTTATACAGCGCCATTCGCAATGAAATGTTGAAAATAAAGTTCAACTTGATACTTAAAGTTGTTCGTACAATTAAGTCGTACACGCTCTTGTTGAAAATACTGTATGTATTGTCCATAGTCTAAATTAGATATCTGAAACAGAGTTATTGCATTATCTTCATTATAGTGGAAATTATTGGACATTTAGTTTTTTTTTTCGACTTGATCCACGATGGTACCGGAATAAATAATTTTTTTTTTTAAATTTAAACACTCTGCATTTTCAACGATTTCTACCTGGATTATGCCTAGGTAGAGCAAAATACATGGATACAGTGACGAAAGAGAACTCTTCATTCAGTAAAGAGGAAACTAGTATTTTTAACTGGATTTGTTTTGGATTTGTTTCTCATGAAAATTAGTTTGAAAAATTCTGAACTTCTCGTTTATTGATACTTGATATTTATAATTATAAATACTGTAGGACCCTTTCATGCTTGTACAAATACAACAAGCACAACATGAATGTCTGTGAAAAGCTTGACTCAAAGCCCCCAACAAGCTATTGTAATATTATTTACGCTGCAAACTAATTTTTAAAATATATTAATTTTCGATGGAATTTCATATAGTAAGCGAATATTAATTAATTGATTTCTAAATAATAATAATAATATGTACAAATATTTGTTATGGGTTTATCAAATGATTTGCATATTCAAAACATTTCCACATCATAATTTCATATATCCTTTCAAATATCCTTTTTCAAACGAAAAGAAAAAAATCGAAAGCCATAATCTATTCACCATTTCGAATTGAACCATTTCCCAATAATCAACACTGTAGGTAGTTCCGTTGTAGGCACCAGCAACCGCAATTAGTTAGACTGTGCCACCGGTGTAAATGCAATAATGCACAAGGCACAAAAATATGCACAAATGAACATACAAACTGACATATATACACCTGAATAAACTGCCATATTAGGTGTGCGTACATTCGGTTGCATATTTCCATCCTTCCATAGATACATTGTATATGTATATGAAATATTAACCTCTGGTATTTTTGCATACCATGAAGGTTTGTAAGTATATTTGTTTATTTTATGGGGAAGTTCGGGGCGACATGACGGTGTGGGTAACTGTGTTGATGAGCAGGAAACAAAATTACAAAATGAAATAATTCAATGAGAGTTGATTAAATTATCATGTTGTGTTGCTGTTGGTATTGCTACTGTTGTTGTTGTTGTTGTTGTTGCTGCTGATGAAGATGCTGCTGCTGCTGACGATGTTGCTACTAGCATTGATATTGTTTTTGTTAATCTGTTGTGAGTGAAGATTTGATGGAAGTGTGTTGTGTTGTATATGTATATAAAAAGTCTTTCTACATATATACAGATTGGTTATTGTATAGGAATATGAATGTTGTCAACAACATCATATGCTATGTTATTATTTAATGTTGATGTTGTCATTGCTGCTCCTACTCTACTGCTGCTGCTACTGCTGCTGCTGCTACAATTTCATTGTTGATGATGTTAAACGATGATGAAATAACAAACCGGGTATTAATTTGATTTTAAGCTACTGTATTCAATTATTTTATTTTGACTTTTATATACAATTATGTATGCATAAGTTCTTCTTTTATCATTGTTTGGCAAATTAATTTTAAATGGAGACTCTGAAGGGAAAATTTTTGTATATATAAATAGAATAATAAATTTATTTTCTGTGTTAATGTGTTGTGCAAAATTTTAGGTTCTGCTTTGGAAAAGTCAATTAAAATTTGTTGATGGAAACAATAAGCAAACAAATTTTGCTCTGATTTTAGAGCTTTTCGATTAACACCCACTTCCCCGTATCGATGGAAACAATGGAACAATTGCTGTGTGGCTATTCTAAACTATTCTGAATCAGACTTAAACTGCTATTACATTAGCTGGTGACTTGTTTCTTGATTTAAGTCTACAGGCTAGCTACACAAACACCGAAAAATTTCTCAGCTGGCGAAAAAAAGACGAAAATGTTCAAATAGAAATTTTTTTTAATTTTCTTGAAAATCACAGTTAAAAAATCTGGCGAATCTCAAAGTTAATGAACACGCTGGCTGACTAAGCTAGTTAGTATAATGAATCTTTTGACCGTCATATTCCAACTGAATCTAGGAGTTGCATATGCAGCATGAATGCTAAGTTAGCTTAATATAGTCTACTGAGCTGTTTTACTGCAATTTTTCATTTAAGCTTCATGAAAAAATATATAACTTTATTACTTTTTCACTTGGCTATGGTATCATTTGCCAAATCAAATGAATAAATTTTGCAAAGTTTCCACTTGACTTTGAATGCAAATTTATCATTATCGTTTGAATTGAAAAATGTTGCGCAAAAACACTGTCAAAGGCAAAAGCTTAAATAGGCATTAAAAGAATGTTCTCTCTAAAAGATTATGCAAATTTGTTTACCCCACTACTCTTCAGCACTCCTCATTGCCTTTCATTTCACTACGCGCGACCACTAATATTTTTGTATTCTTTTTTTTCACTTTATGCAGCGATTTTCTAGGTTGTTTTTCAAATCTACGCCAAAAAGGATTTTGAAAAAAATGTCATCACTTATTTATGGTGGCATGTGGAAATACTTGGAAAATGAAGATATTTGCATTTTGGTATTTTTTTTTCTTTTTTTTGAGTATACCCTACACTTTCGCACTAAAAGTGTTGAGGTTTTATTGACTCAGACTTCTTCTTGTATTCTTAAAGTGATTGAAGAAAAAAAAATCCATTGTAAAAAGTAAATCCATTTTAAATATCTTTAGATGGAAACACATACATGAGTTTGTTTGCAAAAAAAAAAAAATCGTATTTCTAGAACTAATACTTAGTTCCGTTATCAGTTTAAAACGCGGTCAAAGTTAAATGTAGAAACTTTTTGTATTTAACAAATTTTTAATTAGTTTATAGTATAATTGACAGGCTGAGAGGAAAAGCGGGCTAAAATTTATATAAGAGCAAAAGTGAAATAATTTTGAGTGTCAGTGCAAGAATGGCATAAGTAATACGGTTTAAAGTGAAAATGAAACGCCTTAAAAGTAAGAACAAAAATGGTATAACAATTCTTTCAGAGCAAGAACAGCATAGTTTTTTATTCCGTTTTCGCTCTGAATATATTTCGTTTCACTTTTGCTCTGAACATATTTCGTTTTGCTTTTGCTCTTAAGTAAAATTATGCCACTCTTTTCTGAACGTAGAAGTTATACCATTTTTCCTCTCAGCCTCTCAACTGTAAATACGAGAAAAAAGTATGATCGCCTTTTATTTTTGTATAGGTCCGGCCATTTGACTATAGCGACACTCACGGTTTCTATCGATATCGCTGACGCTGCTGGGGTCGATACTTTCTTGAGGCTTTCCAAATTTGGATGAAATGCTTTGCAGGCCATGCCCTCTAATTCTAACCGCAAACAATAATCCAATGGATTCAGATCTGAGCTTCCCGAGAGCCAATCTTCAGCAGCAAAAAATGCTGGAATATTGCATCTTAGCCACTCTTGTGTTGTTTTAGCCTTGTATGCAAGAGAAGAATCTTGCTGGAATAGAGTATTTGCTAAACCCTTTTCTACAAGCTCTAAAGCATCTTGCTGGTGCACTTTAGGTCTAGTTTTAACCCTTTTTTGCAGAAATGAAGAGATGAGAAACCTTTGTGAGAGATTCCCTAAAAAACTGTTACTGATACAGGGTGATGACCCCGCTGAACCGTTGGAACAACACTTTTTGCTTCTTTTGATGTCCCAGCGTAGATTTTATCATTTTGTTTGTTGAAAACTTTCTATACAGTAAAGATTTTTTCATCTTTGAAAAGAATATTTTCTTGACTATTGTTCGCTTGCCTCGTCGTTTGCATCTTTTAAGCCTAATTTCAACCGTGGTGTTAACAAATATCCGAATGGCCTACGGAAAGCTTTCATATTCAGATAATCTCGAATAAGTCTTGACATGGATCTGGAGGAAATTTCCAGTTTTCTGGACATTATTTTCTGTTTCCAAAGAGGATTTCTGCGAATTCGTTCTCGTACAGATTATACGACTGTACTTGTCCGGGCAACTCGCTGACGACCACTTCTTGGCCTGTCTTCTACTTCGGACTATTCAGAGAAACGATCAAAAGAACGATAAACAAGCTTGTTATTCCAAGGTTTTTCAGTAATGTGAAAATTTGACCAGCATTTTTTCCGCACTTGTATAAGGGAATTACCGCAATGCGGTTCTCTTTGACACCCTAATCCATTGTAACCAAACAAAAGCTGAATTCAAACTGACTTGTTTTTTAGGCTCTATGATGCACATATGCTAAAACAAATCTAACGATGCTATTCCTTAAAAATTTTACATATAGCAGGCGATCGAAATTTTGTAACAGAATTTATGGCTAGACTAAAGCGCTAAATTGGCAAGCTTTGTTGTGGTCATCACGTCGCCCCTAGTCATAAGAACATCAAATTGCTGGGATTTGTTTACAATACCGTTACCGCTAGTTGATAAATTTTTCATATCAATTGATCGCAAGTTGGTGATTGTGTGCACAATGGAAGCTCCAAATAGAAAATTGATTGTGAACAAATTTATTGAAAATCCGTCGTGGTCTGGTTCAAAGATTGCGAAAGTGTTAAATATCTCCAAAGGAACGGTATGTAGAGTTATAAAACGATATAAAGAAACTCTTAGTGTTGAAAGAGCTAAAAAAGTTGTGAACAAAACGGGAACCACCAACCTAAAATTAAAGGCAAAGATCTTGAGGTCCATCAAAAGCGATCCCGGACTATCGGATAGCGATCGTGCCAAAAAATTCAATACCAGCAAAAGTACTGCTAGACGAATACGCATAAAAGCTGGGCTAAAGTGCTATAAAATATCCAAAAGTGGATAAATTTGCAAAGAAAGCAATAGTGTGGCAGGCTATTTGCAGCTGTGGTCTCAAATCCAGGGCATTTGTGACATCCTCTTCTATGACGTCTGATATTTACATCAACGAGTGCCTTTCGAAACGTCTATTGCCATTTGGTCGTCACCACCATTCGCCAGTGAAGTTTTGGCCTGATTTAGCCAGTTGCCACTACTCTAAGAAAACCATGGATTGGTATCGGACAAATAAAGTAGATGTAGTGCCCCAATATATGAATCCACCCGATTGCCCCCAGTTTCGACCGATTTAAAAATACTGGGCTATTACAAAATATAAGTTGAAGAAAAATGTAGGTATTGTCAAAAATGTGAATTCAATGTTACTAAAATGGAACCAAATAGCCGCAAAAGTATCCAGAGCGGATGTTCAAAGGTTGATGGGGTCCATAACCCGGAACTTTTTGCACAACAAAGAAATTTAAATCTTTTAATATTATAGTATTAAAACACAATATTAAACTTATCATTTAATGCATTGTTTGTTATTCTGAGTGTTCTGGTTAAAAAGATACAGCAACTTTCCTGCGTGCCAATTTTGCGTGAACCGCGCTTTAAGTGGATTGAAATGAGTTTTTATGAGAAAATTTGTTATATGCTTGGTTTTATAGATTATTGATCAATTTTACTATCTGTAATATTAGAATATCATATCATATATTAAAAGTTCTACCCATAAAAATATTGTGAAAAGAAGAATTGTTAGAGTGCGGCAATAGGGCCTCTCTTAATGTATCACCCAAACAAAGCTTGACCTCATGTATCCTTAACACTCATTAGACCTTGGTTACATGCAGTTAGACTATTTGTTCTGTATAATGATTTCTGTCGCAGTTGCGAGAACATTAAAGAGGTAAAACCTCTTGAACACTATCTTCGTGGCTACACGCATCT
Organism: Toxonevra muliebris; assembly: GCA_963691655.1. Classification (NCBI taxonomy): domain Eukaryota; kingdom Metazoa; phylum Arthropoda; class Insecta; order Diptera; family Pallopteridae; genus Toxonevra; species Toxonevra muliebris. Next base: position 142,513,084 of record OY829326.1, read on the forward strand.
GGCAGGATATAGACTGAAAAACTTTGGTAAACAAATTTTTCTTGGATATAAATAATGTAGGGTATTAGTGCTGCGATTTATACTCAAACATAAAAAGGAAACTCACTCTCACTTCTTTTTACTTCTTTACAAATATTTCTTTTACGTTATTTTATTTTTCGTGCTAGCGCAAAACTAAAAAGGACGATTCCAAAAAGGACTATAAGTATGTAGTAAATGTAAGCGAGTGCCTCTCTTTTTTTTATAACTAATAGCAGAACTAAACGATTTGATGGACCAGAAAAATGATGATTTCTTCATCTTCTCGAGTTGTTATGTATTATGCTGCCAACATTATTTCACGACTGTCTGCATTTATTATATATTATATACATATAATATTAGTTCAAGTGAGTGTGTGCGTTTGGCAGGAAGGGGATGAAGTATGTAAATGTTAAAGTCGGGTTTCCTTCAGTACATTTCGTATTTGTGTGGGTTGACTTTAGCTATTTTTTTTTTTTTATAAAACAACAATAAAAAAGTTCTTACAATAAGAAGTAGTTGTGGGATATATGCTTGTATGAATCTATCTCTACTTGTATCTACTCCTTTTTTTATTGTTTGCCGCACTGGTTTTGTGACAGTTGCTCTTATTGTAGTTGATGCTGTTGTTGTTGTTTTTGTTCCTACTGTCACTGTGATCAACATTTAACGCTTTTATAAATCGGTTTAATGTTGTGGAAGATAATCTAATTTGGTCACTTATATGCGAATGTGAATATTATTTGCTATTATGCTTTTAAGCAATTCTGGTGCATAAGCTTGAAAAATACAAAAAAATATGAAAATAAATAAGAAAGAACATGTCAAGGAGTGCAGAATATATCATAAATATAACCATATGTATTATAAATGTATAAAAGTGATTTTTTTTTTTAATTTTAAATAAATAAACTTAATTCTACCGTAGTTTTTAAGTACTTCTAGCCAATACAAATGAAAATGGGTTAATAACACTAGTTTACAGCCGAAAAGTACATAGAACAAAACAAGTTTGGGTGGATAAATTGGAACCTCCTGAACACAAATAATTTTTTTTTTCTATGGTAAGAATTTTTGCCGAGCAATAATTTTGTGTTTTTCGGAGTATGGTTTCACTCAAATCCTTGTGGAGTCAAAACAAAGAGCTCGATCGAAATGAACTGCAAATTATTAAAAAAGTTGAATACACTTTCCATAGATATGCTGTTTGTTTTGATCGAATAAGAAATGTCTGAGTTAGGGTTCCTCAAAGTTCAAAAATTGTCATTTTTACGATTTTTTTCAAATTTTCAGTTTTAAATTCTATTTATTTTTAATTAAGTGCCAAAATCAGGGAGTATGAATGTATAAACTCGTATTTTTTTCGTAATTTGGACATTTATTGTGAAAAAGTGACTATAAATTTCTTTAAAGTATTGTCCATCGTTAGCCACAACCTTTTCCCATCTTTCTGGTAGCATACGGATTCCGCGTCGAAAGAACTCCTCATCTTTTGAGGCTATCCACGAATCAACCCATTTTTTGAGTTCTTCGAAAGAACGGAAGTGCTGTTCAGCCAGGCCATGTGTCATCGATCGGAACAAGTGGTAATCAGAAGGACGGCGGGTGGGGTGGCACTTCCCATTTCAGCGTTTCCAAGTATGTTTTTACTTGCCTTGCAACATGCGGCCGAGCATTGTCGTGCTGAAGAATAACTTCGTCGTGTCTATTCTCATATTCTGGCCTCTTATCCTTTAATGCTCGGCTCAAACGCATCAATTGTAGTCGGTTGCGGTCGCCAGTGATCGTTTCATTTGGTTTCAACAGCTCATAATACACGACACCTTTCATATCCCACCAAATACACAGCATGAGCTTGAATCCATGAATGTTCGGCTTTGCCGTTGATGTTGATGCATGTCCGGGCGGTCCCCATGATTTTTTACGCTTTGGGTTATCGTAACGTATCCACTTTTCATCGTCAGCCACAATATGATGCAGAAAACCCTTTCTTTTCTGTCGTTCAATCAGCAGTTCACATGTGAAAAATCGTCGTTCGACGTCTCTCGGCTTCAATTCGTACGGCACCCAATTTCCTTGCTTTTGAATCATTCCCAATGCTTTTAATCGTTTAGAAATGGTTGATTGATCAACTCCTAAAGATTCTGCAAGTTCTTGTTGCGTTTGACATGAATCTTCTTCGAGTAATACCTTCAATTCTTCATCTTCGAACTTTTTCGGGCCGCCTGAACGTTCCCTGTCTTCAACATCAAAATCACCACGCCTGACACATTCTAACGTCTATGGCACAGTCAGGATAAGCTTCAGTGAGTAAACGATGTGCTTCAGTTGCGTTTTTCTTTAAATGGAAGAAGCAAATTAAAACTTCCCGCAAATGTTGTTTTGTTGGCACGAAATTCGACATTTTCAGCTATAGTAAAACACTTTTGTAAAATTATGAAAATTATTTGACAGATCAATTCTTATAGTATTTTTGGCGCTCTCCGAGATAGAATAGCTGTCAATGTCAAAAAAATGGCGCGTATGATAGATATGAAGTTAGTCACAATTACGAGTTTATACATTCATACTCCCAATATTTTATTTTGTTATAATAAAAAACTCCCGTAAAAAACCTTGAAAATTAGGCCGGAACACCAGATTAAAACCTTAAATCGGGCAATAATCTATAAAAGTCGTACTCTTAAAGGTCCGTTTTAGTGCCGTCATATCGATTAGAAAACTTAATAGAATCTGGTAATACTACAGCAAAAAGAAAATCTCCTTCATTTTAATCGGTGGTCATGAGGCAAAAATAGATTTAAAGCGACGACAAAATAAGGAAATCTCTGAATTTGCTAGTGATATCGAGGTAGGCAACTTCATTCTCAAAGAAATTGCTCAAAATTATTTGAACTGAAAAGATTCTTTTTGCGGAGTTTTTACATCATGAAAACGGGCCCCGAATAAACCCGTCAATTAGAGATACATAAATTAGCTTATGCTTCGTTTGTACGGATCGATCCTTGGCTGTATCTATGGCTGAAACTACAATTGCAATTGTTATTAGTTTGACCATGAGCTAGAGAAGAAATGAGATGCAGCATTCAAGATCTCAAGTTCGAATCCTGACCATTTTAATTATTTCATACATATATTTATATGAAGAATAAATTTCCCAAGTCTTGAACGATAGAAAGAGCGATAAAAATTTCTTAAGAAAACAAGTTTCACTCAAAATTTTAGTCTCAGAACGATATTTTTTGTTTCGTTTAGTTCTTTGAATAAAATATTTCAACAATTAACATGTTCTTAAATCTATTTTTAAAGTTATAAAATAATATTAGAGCTTAATTCACTGAAAATAGGCGTAATACAAAACCTTCAGGATAGTTAATTCTAAAGTAAAGATAGGATAATAATGAGGCCATACGCAATTGTTTACTTTTTTCAATTCGATATGAAGTTTTTCTTAACCATCGCAGTTCTTCCACTGCCACCATCCAATATTGAGGTCAAATAAGCTTTTTAAGCGAGGTGAAATCTATTTCGCTACCTCTATTCTTCAACCACCTATCTCTACTTCAGGCGATATTGAACGTTTTTGCTTTCATTGTATAAAATTACCTAAGCATCCAGATAGAAATAAGTTTTCAGCGAGTTTGTAAGAAAAAAAAAAAAAAAGATTTAGAGCCAGTTCTTCAACCTTATATCTTCACTTAAACACGAAAGTTGATTTTCAAACCTTTAGTTTTTTCCATTTTTTGCGAAATGGAACTTCTGAAAAGATGTGGTTGAAGAATAGAAGTAGCGATTTGTTATTTAAAAGCTATTGAAAATGGTTGGCAATTGTTTTCATTTTTTTTTTTAATTTTAGCGGTTCTCTATAATGAATGAATGTTCTAGCCCTCCCTCAAAATTTATCTGGCTACAGATTATGTAAAAATAAATTTAATAAAAAATATTTCCCATTTTTTTTTTTTTATCTATTTTCAGGTTTGGTTTCAAAATCGTCGCGCCAAATGGCGTAAAACTGAAAAATGCTGGGGACGCAGTACAATTATGGCTGAATATGGACTCTATGGTGCAATGGTTAGGCATTCACTACCACTACCAGAGACAATAATCAAATCGGCAAAGGATAATGAAGCGGTGGCACCATGGCTACTAGGTATGGAGAATAAAAGTAAATGCAATAAATGTATCAATTTACTACTTTATTTATTAAATATTATTTACTTACTTACTTAGTTATGCAAAAAAAAAACTGCAAATAAAAAAGAAGAAAATTATTAGTTAACTCAAATTTTAATTTATAATTAATTTTATATTAAAACGGATTGTTTGACTTTTAAGCATGTACTAGTATTAGATAAAAATTGTGAACATATTTGAAGAGCATGCCTAATAAGTTATCTTCTTGATTTACGTCATATGTTGTAACAAGAAAAAAAAAGTGTTGAACAAACATCCCCCTATCTTTCTCTCTCTGTGGTATTCATATAATCGTGCTTGCATTATAAAATGATAAAAATGACTTTGCGGATTAGTAGTAGCAGTAGCAGTAGTAGCAGATATGAGGGGTGAAGTATTTTTCATGTGTATTACTATACTATATAAATGAGGGGGAAAAGGAAAGAAGGCAGGAAGGCATATTATGGTACATCCTTAAACATTTCCAACTGATCCTTTTATTGTTAATAATCGCTTAATAAATGCAAAACATCATTCATTCAACAAAATTGAAATCGAAATGTGTTCAGTATTTTCCTTTTATCCTTTTATAAGTTTTCACAGTACCCATATTTATCTATTTTTTCTTTGTTTAAATGTGTGTGTGTATGTGTATGTTACAGTACTGTCTCGTAAATTAATTTCTCAAATAATATCAAAGCAATTGCTATTGTCCATGCGGCTTTTGGTGCTGGTGGTAATTTTTGAGTGGCTTAAAAGGGATTAAGTAAGAAAAAACAAACAGACTTTCGAAATTAACTGTCACTAATGCGCTTTTATAAATATCGTGAAAGCGATTAAATTTAATTTAAAATATTTTATTAATTTATTTTCTTTCTGTTTGTATGATTCTTTTGCTATTATTAACAATTAAAATCAATCATCTTTTTTATGGCTCGAGCACGGTTGCCACTTATACATTTTAATTTGTACCAATATTTAAAAAAAAATGTACCAAATGGGGGAAAAATGTACCAAAATAATAAGTAACATTAATGTGTTATTTTACACGCCACTGGCTTTCGTAGGTAGTAGAATTTTTTATTTTTAATTATTATTTCCTATTTTTTACAACGATTTTCAACAAAAAACAAAGCGATTTTTTAAAAAAAAAATTTGGAGTCCGCCATTTTGTTATTTTTTAATCAAAATGTTTAAATCTACTACCTGCTATAATGACAATTCTACATAATAATAATCTATCTAAATTTTTTGTTTAAGATGACTTCAAGTACCGAATTTTTTTTTAGGTGCCCACTTCGAACGTAAAAAATACTAAAAAACACCAAAAAAAAATTTTTTTGTGCAGTTAAAGATGTCAGTAAGAACATATAATCAAATTGAAATGATTATATTTGATTTTGTTGTAATAAAAAATACCAGAGTTAATAAAAAGTACCACATTAATTGAAATATATTTTGTATTTTAAAAATAGTCTTTGGCCAACTAGATATAATGAGACTCTTAACGTCCGACACACAATTCTTTTGAAAGCATTATATATTATATATATTTAAATTTGACCTTTTTCAAAAAAAATATTTTGAAAATTAGTTTACAATTCTTAATTATTATAAAAGCCATCTTTGAACACAGAATGTACCAAATTTTAAAAACATGTACCAATGTACCAAACGCAGAAAAATGGGAAAAAAATGTACCAGTTTTGGAAGAATTGTACCAAAGTGGCAACCGTGGGCTCGAGCCATGCCTGTGATCTCCTTCTAATTTCAAAATCCTATAGTATTGAGAAGACAGTTTTGAAAATAAAAGTAATGGCAAACATAAATGTCAATTCGGAAACGCTCGCACGATTACGATGGTTAAAGTTTTTAAGTTTTATTGAATTACGAACTGAAGACCTTTTGAAATTTAAAAAGTTAAGTAAGAACCATCACTACGACCATGGATGAGGAATAGTGGTCGTTGTCTTATACAGTTACTCACACTCAAAGTGGGACACGGGGTATAAATGCTCAACTATTGGGTTGAACTTGAAAAATAATAATCCTAGTTCATATTAAAAATATTTTTTTACAGACTTTATTTTAATGAACAAAAAACATAAAAAACTCAAGCTTTAATGAACAAAAAACATAAAAAACTCAGTTGAAGTCAGGCACAACAGCTTAAAACTCAAATGTTTGTACTTACACTCCTTTTTATAAAGCTCACACTCAAAATGGGACAGTTATAAAATTACGTCAAAGCCCCACTATTTTAGTTCGCATACTCAAATTTTTGTAGCTTCGATTAGTGCGTTCAAATATAGTAAGGTGGTTACTTACATTAGTTATATAACATTATATCGGCAAAAGGTCAAACTACAGTTAAAGAACAACAAATTATTAATAATTATATAAAGGGGCATGTTGGTTAGAGAAAGCAGTATTATAGTTGGTAAATAAAAGTCAACCGTTTTTAATATCATAAAAAGATACCGCGCAACTGGTCGCGTTGAAAACAAAAAAAGAAATGCCACAAGTTGGAAAAAAATATCAGACCGAGACAATCGATTTGCCATAAAAGAAATTAAAAGCCATCCGCTACTATTCGCCGTCGACCTTAAAAATAAATTGAAAGACCTTGAAATTGAAATTAAAAGACCTTAAAAACCTTGAAATGAGCCCGGAGGCAGTGCGTTGACTTTTGAGGAGTAATGATTTTCACGGCAGAGCCGTTCGTCGCAAACCTTTGATATCGGAAGTAAATCGTCAGCTAAGATATGAATACAGGGATAATAAGATGCCGCGTTTTGGTCAACCGTAGGCTTTCTAGATTCTCAAGCATCCATTATTTTCGATATTTTTTCTGCCCAAAAGTCCTCTTCACAGATTATACCAATATTAATATTTTCGCTTCGAATGGCAAGCGATTTGCCTGGAATTTGATGACAAAGCAAGCAAGAAAACGGTGAAGAATCGCGTTGGCAAAATATATTTTGTAAAAGATATAATGGACGGAAAATCTTATATTGACATTATGAAGGAAAATATTTGTGAGAGCGCAGAAAAGCTTGATATAAAAGACACTTTGGTATCTTACCAAGACACCGATTCTAAACATAAGCCGTGGAATAAAAGGAATTGGTTGCTTTATAACTGTCCTAAAGTGCTTGCCACACCCCCATAATCACAGGACCTTAACGTTATAGAACACTTGGGGAAGGAATTGAAGAAAAGAGTGGCTAAAAGGAACGTTAACAGCATGGCTGCCTTAAAAAAAAATCGGTTTTAAGGGAATGGCAAAATATCGAGCCTTCTTTCTACAAAAAACTAGTTGATAGCATGCCACGACGCCTTTAAGCAGTAATTGAGAGCAATGACAAATCAACGAAATATCGAAAATGCTCCCCATTCCCCAAAACTCGCCTACGATCCCTCAGGTGTCCCATTTTGAGTGTGACGTTTAGCGCAGTTAAACGCGGTGTCCCACTTTGAGTGTGAGTAGCTGTATGTAGTTATATATTGTAGTCACTTTGACGAAATGTATATTAAGTTAATTTAGCTGTTAAAAATCACTAAAAATTTAACATTGTCTTAAATAATTTCCAAATCGGTTAATGCTAATGAGTTTCGAAATTTCAACAAATATAAATTTTTAAAGCTTTCAATTTTATATATTTTCTATAAAAGTGGCAAAGATACATCTGCTTCTCATATGTGAATTGATTTGAGAACAGACTAGAGATATTTTACCAGTTGAAAGATCACCTCTAAACGATTCATTCTGCATCTACTATTTAAAAATTAGAGAACAGTAATAATTTCTATTTGTATTGAACTCACTGTTTCAATCCATGTCTATTATTTGGTCTTTTGGTATTTTTGGTATTTTGTCTTGTTTCATGTTTTTATACAAATCAAATATAAAACTTTTTGGTTCTATTCTTAGTGGTTACTAGGATCTCTAGCCTGGATTTCAGATTAAGGTTCAGACTCAGATAGAAAACAAAAACATTTACAAGTTTAAAAAACTTTGGTGTCAAATAATAAAAGTTTTTTCAAACCTTATTTAAAAATTGAAAAGAAAAAAATTTTTTTTTTAATAATATATAACGCAAACTTTAAGCAACATTTATTTAAAGAAAAATTACGTTTTGTCTAACTCTGGGGACAATGCTAAATTTATTCCAGAAAATGTTCTTTATACACATATACATATACACCGCCGGAACTGCTAAGATCACTTGTGGTATTTCAAATAAAGAAATACCTTAATTTTGTGTTGTTCCAGCTGTTATAAAACATTTTATCCTTTAGGAACAAATTAGAAATAATAATTTTTCTATTGTTCAAATGAAACAATGATGTATTTTCTTATATGTTTTAAAGTTTTGAAAGAAGCTTGAACCCGAACCTGTCAGCAAACCTGGTGTAGATTCGGGTTCAGTATTAAAAAAAGGTGGGAACGGTTTGAAAACTTGGTGGTTATCGATTTATCCCCGTCCCGTCTCCCCTTTCTCTTCCCTACTCAAGAAGTGGCTCCAAAATTTAAACTGCTTAGGGCGACATTACCCCTAAGTAGATCCAGATCTGTTCTTCACTCAGAAATATTGATAAATTTTATCAAAGTTATGATTCATACTCTTTAATTTCATCGTTTACATATTTTATCAAATTAATTTTCTCATAATATTTTATCAAATTAATTTTCTCATTTATCAAATTAATTTTCTCAAATATCACGATCGCAATATGATATAACAGTAGCACAGCAAATAAAAATGTATTGACCTCACGATACCTAAATACCATAGTTGCTAAAGGTTCTAGAAAACGGGGATGTCAAAAGTAACATTGGGGCACAGTATTACACTGAGAAAAAAAACTGTGATTTTAACCGTTCATGGCTGTTGTTAAGAAAATATGTTGTATTGAACGCAATTTGTTTGAATCAACAGTTTTTTATTGTGTATTGTCAATTTTCGTAACATTTCTTCTGTTGAAATTATCTGTTGAATATTTAGTTCATAAATTTGTCAGTTTTAGAAAAATACTTTCGACGCATCATTAGTGTGCTGTACGATTTGTGTACAAAATTATTTTCATTTGTTTTTCGTTTTAACTTGTGAAAAAATGTCAGACAATAAACATACTGCAGGTGTGGTCATGAAATAGTAGAATGTACTTTGGCTTCTAACCTCATAATTTTTTGGCTCAAAATGTTTGGCCTCAAATGAAAGCTTATCATCTCTAGTTTCAAATGCAACAAGGCCTTTTTTGATTTTGCATGATGGCGGACCAATATGGTGGCTGCAAGCCTACCACCTCACCATAAATAATAGTTTTATCTAGCGTACGTTTACCCAAGTCATCATAAAAAAAAACAGATTAAGTCTTTTTTTCGTATATTTTTTTTCGCTGAATATGAATCCAATATTATTTTTCAAGGGGAATGTTACATGTTGTCCCTAACCTCAAAAAAGATCCAAAAAGACCCGAAGTCTCACGCCTACCCAAGTCATAATAAAACGTCGGAAAAAACCTATTTTTGTGTAGTTTCAGCTGATGAACATGAATCTAATATTATTTCCACGGGGAATGTTACATGTTGTCCCTAACATCAAAAAATGAAAAATCCCAAAAAACTTTTTTTCGTGTCTCACGTGTCTCAAGTCATCAGAAAACTTCCCAAATGACTTAGTTTTCAATTTTAATTCTTTAACTTAGCTGTAACATACTTTTAGCGTTGCCCAGAAACAACGACGTGAACTTAGTAAGACTCTGTTTCCTTTGCGGTGCTTTATTAGAGTGAAAACAAAATTAATAATGAAGAAAAAGTTTTTTGGGAAGTTCCCATATATATAAAAAATGTACTTTTCTTTTATACTAACAGCCTCACATTTGTTTCTACAGATTTTGCTATAGCTAGTAAAATAACAGAATTATAATAATTTTTATGGTTCTAACTCTTGTTTAGACTGCTGAATGTAAAGCAACAGAACATTGTCTGTTAATATAACAGTGGTCACTTTCGGATGGGATTTAACAGCAAAATCTGTTGGTTTACATATATGCTTTCTGTTTGATATAACAGCATTTTTTCCCTCAGTGCACGAAGGCCATAGAACATAAAGAACAACCCAATATTTGGGTTTTATCACAAATGCAGTGCATTTTGAAATTATGATTCGACATTCGCTGGACAAGTATGATTTTTTTGAAAAATAAATAGTTTTCATGTCTCCGCAACTATCAGGATACAGGTTTAAGAATGTAAATAAAATCTGCTCCTAAGGTCCTTGAAATAAGCTTCGAGTAGTGATACACCTTTACTAAAGCATATTTTCATAACGATCACGACCCTGTTTCAACTTTTTTTTTGAGTCTAGTTAAGATTCTAAAAAAATTAGATTATAATAGGAAAAAAGGGCTAGTAATTGACATTTTCTATAGGGTATTCAAATAGAGATTACAACCTATTGTTTGCTTAATTTTTTATCTAAAAATCATTTAGACATTTTTATCTGCAAAAAAGTCTCTACCTAGAGCAAGCCTTCGGGCGAACTCTCTTTCAACGATCGCTTAAAACATTCCCTCCTACATAAAACATTCGAAATGGATGTAGCTAAGAACAGATAATAGACCAGATAATAATGAAGAAGTGATATTAAAACAGGTCTTAGAAAGGCACCTACCTACACACTTTTAAAATATCACTTCATTATTGGGAATTCCCAAAAATGTGAATAAAAAAAAAAAAAAAAATTTGGTATACATATTAACAAATGTCTGTTTATAAGATATTTTACTATGCGAATTTATAAAATTATTACAGGCATGCATCGCAAATCACTAGAAGCACAGGAGCAATTCAAAGACGATTCCGGTGTTAGTGATCACGAAGATTCGGCAGGCTCAAAATCCAATGATGGATCACGTCATTTAAGCTCATCTACAGAATCATTGAATGTTGTTAGCCCCGACCCAGCTATGCATCAACAAAATTCATCAACAGGAACAACACCAACTGCAACATCGTCATCATCACCGCATATTGATTTGAGTAGCCCGTCACCGAATGCACAGCAAATGCAACAACATTTAATAAATTCGCAACAACAACTGCAGCAGCGACAAAATCATCATCAACAACAGCAACACTATCAATTGCCTCCACCCGCACCAGCACATCCCTCGTATCATCCATTGCTTGATGCTGCCAATGCAAGCGCTGGGGCAGCAACAAGCAAAGATTTTCATATGATTATGGCACATTTATCGAGCAATGGCGGTGGAGGTGGAGGTGGTGTCGGTGGCTATTCAGCACACAAACAGGATCCAGATACTTTCAGGTTGGTGTTACAGTGATTGGTAGATTTCGAGTTAAAAACAAAAAATTTTATAAACTCATGAAGTGCAAAAACTAAAAATTCTTTCTTCATTTTGTCTTTTTTAGAAATAATTCCATTGCATGTTTGCGCGCTAAAGCTCAAGAACATCAAGCGCGTTTACTTAATAGAGGTCTATTTCTGCAAGTGCGTTCTTTTGCGGGCCTGCAGAATTCAAACAACTCATCGGGAATGGGAAATGCAATCAATATGAATAATGGCATAACAATGACACCAACAGCAGCAACAACACCAACGATAGCAACAACAATCAATAATAATATCAATAATTGTGATATGAAAATAGCAGCGAAAACATCGTCGCCCATCGAACAACGCATTGGAACATCAATTATGGATGGCGGAAATCTAAGCAATAATAACAACAACAACGATTTGTGTTTCTCAAATGTAATAGCGACTCATCAGCAGCAACAACAACAATTCAAAATGGAGCCCATGAGTAATTTAACCTGTGACATTTGATACAAAAACACAACCACTGCAAAATGATGTGAATTTATGCACTGAACAGCAACAACATTAAATTTAAGAAAAGAAAATTAAACAAAAACGAATTTATTTTGAAATTTATAAACTATTATTAACAAAAATATTTAATTTTAATACTTAAAATTTAAGTTAGACATAAGATCTCACATGAAAGCCAAAAATTTAGACATGAAATGTCAAAAGATAAATATATAGTTTTAATTTAAGAGGAATTACTTATTAAACTTAATTAAAAGTTTACACTGTAATAAAAAAAAATATTGTATTCATTTTTCGTAAAGTTCACTTAATTATAAAATGCTAAAATAGTGTTGAAGAAAACATCTTCAGAATTTTTAATCCTATTTATTTATTTTTCGTCTTCTCCGCAATAATCTGATGAGAAATTTGTCATTGCGATAATTCCAACTTAAAGTCTAGTGCACTGTGTGTGTTTCATTGCAGAATCCTCTCTATCGATTATAACTTCTAGGTTAGATAAGATTAGCGTAGTGAATCGCAGTGTTCATGTTGTACACCACCCATATCAGATGCTTGGTTTAGCAATTTCAGAAATTTGCTGAAGTTGATCTGGCACCTGTGAGGATTCCTTTATGTTAAATTCTTCGTATGGTTGCTTATCTGCAAATGGTATCAAATCTTAGTACCAAAATTACTGGTGATAACGTTAGGTTCCATTAACATTTACTGAATATAAATAACTCCAGGAATTTACAAAAAAATTTTCGACTCTTAATGGCATTTATATTGTAAAGTTTACAAGCTAAGCTTTTAAGTAAATATCCTGTTGGACAATGTCCTAGGAGGATACCAATGTCGCAAATGTGAAATATCTGTTTTTGAGAAAATTCAAATTTGCCTGAATTTTGATAGAGATTAGTAGAAAGATTTTATGCAGAAAAATGAAATGGGTACTTAAGACTTCCACGAACACGACACCAAATTTAGATATGCTAGTTAGTCTTTTATGAAAGATTAAAAAAACATAGCTATGGAGCTATAGCCAACCACTGGATAATCCTTTCTTTATTTTGCAAACATATTTTATAAAAAAAAAAATTCTGCTTCGTAATAGTTAAAAGCATTTTCTTAAAAAAATTAGTGGAAAAGATTTTTCGAACAATTTTTGCACTTAGGTTTTTGTCTTGACTTCTAAGACAAAAAATGTAAAGGAAAGTGGCACAAGCACGAAATTTAAAATGTTCGGCAACCAAAAATTGTGAGGAATGCCTAACACAACTGAAACACCTATTTTATGTCACATCAAAGCGAATGTTGCCTATAGGCAACATCGGACATAAAAGGGTTAATTGTTATGAATATAAATCCAAACTCTCTTGGAGAGCAAATTGGTGACTGCCAAGTAAAAAATGGATTACCAAGTGAAAAATGGATAAGGGTTTAATGAGCAGTAAATTTTATAATTTTCGTTTATTAAATTAAGCTGCGAATATCTCAAAAACTGGAACTAATCTGTAAATTCGCCATAAAAATCACATATTTATAATTCCTGAACATTTATTTTCATTCAAATTTTCATCAAATCTTTTTACCAACCAACTCATTATTTTAGTAAGAGGCAATAAAACATATAAATTAATATTTCATTTTTATAATTAATACATAATTTACTTTATTCTATGTAAATAATAATAAAAACGAATTTTATCAATGAAATTGAAATTTTGGTTTTTATGAATATTTAGTTTGTCTATAATTTAAGTAGAAATATTGGTGAAACTAAGGTAGTGTTTCCAAAAACTTTATGCACAGATTGAAGATCATTATTAAAATTATATAACAATTCAAAAAACACCTAAAAGTATGGCAATTGTTTTTTAAACCTTTTTGGGATGAGACTTTGGATATAATAGAAGTAGTTCTTCTTGGCTTTGTTGAAAAAATTCTATCGCAATAAAGTTTCACACTTTAGTAACGAAGGTGACAAATATGATTGCAGAAACATTTGGTAAGTGCCAATAAATTCAATGTAAGGGATGATTCTTAGTAGATACATTGGACTCTCAAGGTTCTTTCTGATATTCCAGTTTTCCATTAATTCAATAATTTGGAAATTTGTAATATTTGGTCTACATTTTTTTAGGATAACGGGTATGTAGTAATAAATATACCTACTTGGAAAAGAGTGGAATCATCAATATATCAAATATAGAAATAAATTATTATTTTGGAATATATTTTTATTTATCATCGTAAAATGAATAAAAAAAAAAATACAAATTTATGAAGCACTCTGTACACAACTGCATTTAAACTAATCGATAAGGTAGTTTCACTCGGTTTTGCTGATAATGCAGTTCATATGAAATGAAATCAACTCTGTTAACCGAACAGCTGTCAGGAAGTAAACAACACGTCAGTTAGGTTTGCAAAAATTGCGTATTGTATAGTTGCTTTATATTAGTTTAAAGTGTTTTGAAGTAGTAGTTGTAAATTACTTCAATCAATATGTTGTTCCATTACTTCCTATTGCTGCTATCCATTCTTGCGCTCTCTGCTGCAGGACCCGAAGAAACAGAGGGTGTGCGCTATGCGAATCGCTGTGAAACTTGTAAAATTCTGGCCACTGAATTGCAAGAGCGGCTCAAGGAGACCGGCAAATCTCATGAAGTTCTCGAAACTGGGTGAGTGGTGGTATACCACAAACACTTTTCGAAAATTTATATCCTATATTTTTTCGTCACAGTTATTCGTTAGATGATGTGAAGCCAAAGAAACGCACTGAATATCGACGAAGTGAACTGCGTTTGCTTGAATCACAAGAAAAAGTTTGTGATCGTATATTAGAATATAATCTGCATAAGGAGCGCTCTGACAGTACACGCTTTGCAAAAGGCATGTCACAAACGTTTAAGGCGCTGCATGGTCTCGTTGACAAGGGTGTCAAAGTGGATTTGGGTATACCATATGAGCTGTGGGATAATCCACCAGTCGAAGTGACACAAATGAAAACACAATGTGAGAATATGCTTGAAGATTATGAGGATGTCATTGCTGATTGGTATTTCAAATTACAAGATGAAAAAACGCTAATAAAACATTTATGTGAAGATTCTGTATTGGCAGCTGACGATCTTAAATGCTTAGAAGAACAGCTACCAAATGAAGCAACGGCGACTCCTGCGATTAACGTTGACAACAATAACAAGAAAGATAAAAAAAATCAATCAAAAAAACAGAAAAATCACAGTAAGGATGCAGGTGATAAAGAAGAACTTTAAGTCTGATTTTAGTAAATTTTTTGATTATTCGAGATCTTTGACCTTATGATGAAAATCATTATATAACATAAAAGAGATTAAGTTTAGTAGTTAGTAAGGCGATTATTATTAAGATGTCTACAAATAGTTTAAGTAAAAAAATGTTCCAAATTGAAATATCAACAAATATGTAATTTTAAATATTGTATGTAGTGAAATTATTTTATTATGCAAAAACGTAAATAATAATGACGTAAAAATTACAACAATAGAGTAACACTTTATTTATTTAGATTCAAGAATGACTAAAATGCTCCAACTAGTTTATGTAAGATACCAAGAAACATAACGTACCGTTGTCGGACCGGATATATCAGTATCCGTTAGTGAATTAGTTTCTGTTAATCTACCTTTTTCGTACCGCTAATTTATAAAATTACTTCTCATTACAGCATGCTAGCATACATATTTAGAATAATTTGGAATTCACTGAATACTGTTATGCAATTATGCAAAAAAAAAATTCCCAGCTACTAATGTTTCTGGAAATTTTTTGTTGATTTTTCGAGGAAGTGTACACTAAGTATTTTTTCCTCTCCTGTGATAATGTGTGTTTACCCGTTTTATTTGTTTGAATTGCTAGTTTTAGATTTAAGTTATGCCCTAAGTTCAAACGATGTGAGCGGTTTTTAGTATACGTATGTGTATGATAGATTTACACCAAAAATTTCTCGCATTGGATTAGTTAGTTAGGGCCTTAACTTTTTCCACAATTCACAATTTCTTCCCGGCGATTGTTTTTGGTGTGAATAATCAGTCACCGGTGGTGTATAATATGTCGATTGCAATGATATGTGTCAGAAATTCATACACTTAAAAGATTAATGAACAATAGTTTCCATAACTTCTTTTCTAGTATTGCAATATATTGTGTTATTATAAGTGAACAAGGATCAGTTAACTTCTGAGAAGCAATTGCCATGCATTATGTTTCCTTAAAAGTAATTGAAAGTAATAACAGTATCTTACAGGTAAAAACAGTAACCTCGTCTACTATTTTTCTACTTACCTACAGGTAGAGGCAATCATTATTAGTAGTTTTTTAATACATTTTATTCAATCCCCTTTGGTTTTGATAATGTCACCTAATCTCTCGATGAATTCGCATCCACACTTTCATAAAAAGTCTAGAGGGTTTACTTTTGAAAACATTTGGCACTGTTCGTGAAAAATACTCTTAAAGTATTTTGATTCGATCGTATCTCTTAAGACGTTGTGTTTTCCTTGACTCCTGGTTTCAAAATATCAAAGGAGATTTGTTAATGCTTTTAAAAACTTATCAAACGTATTTTTTACTGTTCAATCTCGAATTGATATCAAACTGAATAAATAATAAGCGACTTAATTTTAAACAAAGCTTTAGTGTATACATTGCCCTTATTAAATTTGTATATACTATGTAAAAAACTGGAGCTAAAGTATGTACGTGTATGTATGTGTTTTATATACATTAACTTATAAGATACATATATAGACAAATTTGTATATAAATTGAAGCCGTTATCTGTTAGCTGTTGTTGTGCTAGCATCCAAATATCAGGTCGATTTTCAATGTCAGTTGTCAGGATATATTTGTGACAATTGTACATATAAATTTTTTATATCCGCCTGCATTCATTTCAAGTATAAAAAAAAAAAAAATGTTAAAGTTTATTTTTAAAATTATATATGCCATATTTTTAATACAACGAACCTATTCGGCGGACATCGACTGTCCATCACTCGAAGATGCTGATAGCTTATCACAGACTCAATTGCTACAACGTTTGACTCATGAATGTCGTTACGATCGTTTGGAACGACCAATTACTTATTCAGACAACGGTTCGCGTCTCCCCATCGATGTATATGTGCGTGCTTATGTGTATTTCATGCAGAATTTGGAAGCGCACGATTTGCAATTTAAAATACATGCGCTGCTGCAACTTCGCTTTCTCGATCCACGTCTTATATTTCGAAAAGTAGCGCCAAAACGTAAACAACCCATTTTGGGTGAGAAGCAATTGCGTGATACTCTCTGGATGCCTCATATATTTTTAGCAAATGAACGTGATTCGAGTATTTTGGGCGCACATGAAAAGGATATTCTCACATCGATTTCACCCGATGGTACTGTTATCATTTCGTCACGCATCAAAGCCACTCTGTACTGTTGGATGAATCTACAGAAGTTTCCTTTCGATGAGCAAAGTTGTTCTACTATCCTCGAAAGTTGGATGTATAATACATCGGAGCTCGTATTGAATTGGGAACAGAAGCGTCCGATAAACTTTGACCCCGCATTGCATTTAACCGAATATGTAATGCAGGGTGTCTGGTCAAATGAGACGGTAATCAATGCTGATTTGAATGATTTGCGACATGGAGCATTTGCTGGCAATTATAGTTCGTTAAGTTTTACAGTTCATTTAACGCGTGAAGTTGGTTTCTATTTGATGGATTATTTTTTACCCTCCATGTTAATTGTGGGTATATCGTGGGTTTCGTTTTGGTTACAGGCCGATCAGGCACCACCGCGTATTATGCTGGGAACGAGCACTATGCTAACATTCATTACGCTGGCATCGGCGCAAGGTAAGTGATCTAAATATTTTATGTCCGATACATCGAAAGTGTTTTACCCAAGTAATGGAAACATTTGAAAATCATCGGAAGCTTTAAATTCTTCAAGCATTTGCCCGTTCATCAATCCATTTGTATTTGAGTTCGTGATCAACAACTTTACTATTATGAACATTACCTCTTACATTTCTTGTTTTTTGCAGGTAAAACTCTACCCAAAGTTAGCTACATCAAGGTATCCGAAGTATGGTTTTTTGGTTGTACGCTTTTCATTTTTGGAAGCCTACTGGAGTTTGCGTTCGTGAATACAATTTGGCGACGCAAACGAAATGTTGATGTTAAAAAGATCAATAGCAAGCATATTCTCAAATCAACATTGTCACCACGCCTCTCTCGTCGGAATGGACGTTCACGTTCATTCTCTGCCTTAAGCAGTGGAAATCGTGGTAGTGCGGAAAATATTTCACTTACCGGTATGGGATCTTCGGCAACACCAATGTTCAATAATTACTTAACCGTACATAATTTCCCCATAACAACAATTACGGAAGGTGAAGCTATGGATAATGTTTCAAAAATTACTCCCTTTAGTAGTACAGACTCCATCGGAAATCGTAATAAACAAGATGTTGGTTCGGTAGAAAGTGGTTTGAATAACAATACCGATACAGCTGAAGATAAAATTGGATGGACAACACTAACGCCCCAAGAGATATCCATGTGGATTGATATGAAGGCGCGATGTTTTTTCCCAATTTCTTTTCTTGTTTTCAATGCATTTTTCTGGACATTTGTTTATGTGTTGTAATGTGTAATCATATTAAAATCTACTTTTAGACGAGGAAACTTGATTCTGGAAACTGTCAAATGTGTGGGAAAGACGAGGAATGCTTCTTTCGTCTTACCCACTCTTTCCAATATAGTTTGACAGCTTCCAGAAACAAGTTTCCCCGTATAAATACAGATTATGTAGTTAGGGCATTGTAAGCAGTTTTTATTTCTATTTCTTATTTCTATTTAGATATATTTTTATGTACTATTTAATTTAATTCAAGCAGTCTTAAATAATTTTATCATTTACGACTATATTAAAAATAGTGTTAGAATTTATAAGTATAAAATTAAGCTCTTGATAAGCAAAATTTGGCAAGTGATATATTTATTTATAAAAATAATTTTGTTTTTACCGAAAATAAAAAGTGAAAGCGGTGTTATGAAGTTTAGTTGATATTTGAAAAGTAGGTTTCCAAGTTCGAGCTTTTGCTTTCAAACTGAAAAGAGCCATCAATCTTTCATGGCATAATGCTTGACTTGGTGTGTTGCCTCCAAATTACTGTTTTAGCGATTATCCTTCAACATTTTGAATGAACTTTTGCCAGAAATTTGTAAAACAAGAAGGTAATCACCCAAAACTGTACCAAGTTATATCTAGCAATGAATTCTGGAGAAGCTGAATTTTTCAATTTTTTTTTTTTGTATATACTTTGTATAAATGAAGAAAATACCAATCAGATTAATAAATATTCGACAGCCCGAGCAATACCCTTAATGCAATAATTTTTCGATTCCTGAGCTTCAGAAGAAGCCTCAAATGCTTTTAAAGACATATATCATAATATTTTATATTTAGGGCTTAGCTTCTTAAGCTACAAGCCAAAACTTCCAGGCATGAGGCTAAGAAAGTATTTTTGCTGTAGCCAGACTAATTGTAGTAATTTTTGTATGTCCAGGATATCAGAATATGGCGGCATTATTTGTTTTGCCTCGCCCATTCAGTAGCTTTAGGCAATCTCAGACTATGAGAATATTTTATAGCAATCCAGTGCTCTGATTGCGTCGTAACTGTCTGAGTATATTATTATTTCTTGACTCTTACACTTGCATCCAAGGTTGAATTGTATGCCTTATAGCCTACTTTTCAAGGACCTAGTAAAAATATGTTGTGCAGTTCAAACCAATCAACCTTGTCCTTACTAGCTATAAAACAGCTGGCACATTAAAACAAAGAGTTGTCAAAATTGACGTTACCAGCCAGTAATAACTAAAATGACTTAACCGCCAAAAATTTCCAAACAAAGATTTTCTCGTTTTTAATAAGAAAATAGTTTAAAATTTAAAAATCTAATAAAACATGCAAAGGAAAATAATTAAATATGTTTACAGTGATCATTTGATGAAAGAAGCAGATAAAAACCCAGCAGTTCGTGGAAGAGTAAGTCAAAAGAAAGAGTTTGCAGTTTGTTTACGTATAGGAATGCGTAAAAACGCTGAAAACCTATAAAGAAGAGAATCCAGCATAAATCCAAGGGTTATTAACTTTAGAAGATAGCTAAGCCGAAACCTTGGACAAAGGCAGCTCCGTGCATAACTAAATAAGAAGTGATCATTCTTTATTAATGATAGTCCTTTACTAATTACATTGATTTTTGCAGGCTACATTGGCACACGAATTAATAAACTCCTATGGTTTATTGAAACATTTACAAGTGCTGCATCCAAAAGTTTGTAATCCTGCAGATTTGCGTGGTTTTCATGCTAGTGATTTTGTTGAACAATTGAAAATATGCAAAAGAGAGGTCGCTGAAAGAGCAGAGAACGAAGATGAATCGGATGATGATTTAGAATTATCAACAAGCATCACAGAAGAATATGGTTTGGGTTTCGATTGTCCGACATGGCCAAATATTCTGGATTATGCATGCACTATTGCTGGTGCAACAATGAGTGCATGTGATGAATTATGTAAAAGTGCAGCAGTAAAATCGACAAAAAATGTGCCATCAACACCAGATAAAACGAAAGATGAAGCAGAGGTAATATTAAATTGGACTGGTGGATGGCATCATGCACATCGTGATAAGGCAGCAGGTTATTGCTATATTAATGACATTGTACTTGGAATTTTGGTATTGCGTAAACGTTTCCAACGTATACTCTATGTGGACTTGGATGTGCATCATGGTGATGGTGTACAGGGTGCATTTGAGACAACAAAACGTGTATTTACGTTATCATTTCATAAATATGAATGCGGTTTTTATCCAGGTACTGGCAATGCGAGCGATTGTGGTTTTGCTGGAGGCAAAGGATACTCTGTTAACTTTCCATATAAGAGTGGCATAGGTGGTGCAAATTATTGTAAATATTTTAAAAGGTATACTTTGAAATTTGAACTTCATTTTTATATATGTATGTTGGCATGTTCTAATTCTTCCTTTTATTTTAGAATTACGGCTTTAATTATGGAACGTTATCAACCTGATGCTTGTATACTACAATGTGGGGCAGATGCTATTGTTGGCGATCCATTAGGAGGCACAAATCTTACGCCTACTGATCTGTTGGAATGTGTTTCATTTGTTTTGAAACGAAATCTACCTACGCTCATTTTAGGAGGCGGTGGTTATAATTTCTCCAATTCGAGTCGCTTTTGGACTTTACTAACTGCAGCCTTATGTGATCAGCAACTAAATGAAGATATACCTGATGATAATCTGCACTTTCTTGAATATGGTCCTGACTATAGTTTGCATATAAACAAAAGCAATTATTCTAAAGACTTGAATACAATCGCATATTTAGAAGATTGTGCA
Source organism: Toxonevra muliebris (assembly GCA_963691655.1). Taxonomy (NCBI): domain Eukaryota; kingdom Metazoa; phylum Arthropoda; class Insecta; order Diptera; family Pallopteridae; genus Toxonevra; species Toxonevra muliebris. The sequence goes on from OY829326.1 coordinate 142,534,600, forward strand.
AAAGTCATAGAAGGTTTGTGAAAAGTTAATGTACCAACAAAGGGTTTATGAATGCTCTGCACTTAGGTTTGTGTATTGGATATTGAAACCGTAAAAAAGCTCAAAGAGTACATAAAAAAAAAACGATGGTAATATCAAAAATTCGAAATATTGATTTACTGAAATCGTACCCAACACCTTTGATGTAATTTTTCTGTAGGGAATGTTTCAACATCATTAACTACCAGACTTTTAAAAATTATAATTGATACAAAAACTTTGTACTACCATAAACACAAGAACAATATAATATTTTTGTAGCTTGTGTTTATAAATTCTCTCAAGCTCCTAGGTGCAGAGTAAATGTAAATATCTTGCTGCTGATTATAATTTAAATATTTTAGAAATAACACCTTTACTTTATTTTGCAGAAAACCTAAACAAATACAATGTCGGGCCAATTTAAGCTGCGAAAGTTTTGTAGTTGTTAACAATAAATATATAAACCGAGAAATCTGATAAATACAAATAAAAACGTGTTTTTTTTTTTTAATCAGTAAATTTATTGGCTTAAAATTTTCGACAAAACAGAAAATTGCAAATTGAAATATTAACATTCTATCCAAGTTTCCATTAGTATATTATAAAAAGTTTTTTAGATAAATTTATTGATCATAAAGTATAGACTTATATATACATATATGAAATTAAAATAACTGAAACAAACAATTATGTTCAAGGATATAGTTACAATAAAAATATTTTAAGAAAACCAAGTCTATGCTATACTGAGAAGGAAAGTATGATTACTCGAGTAGCTTAACACTAAAAATTGATATGACTTAATAAAATGCTAAACTTTAGTAATCTATAAATACAAATGAAAATAATGAAATTTACTTTAACATTTGGCCAATTTTCTTTTGAATTTTAGAAGCAAAACAAAAATGAAAATAAATTAATAAATGAAAGAGAACACATGAAGAAAATACATGTTGTTATACATATTTACTCAAATCGAACAATTAATTCGTAAATTATGCTGGAAAATCCTTAAACTTATTTTTCTCTGTATGCAGAATCGGACGATATATTAGATTTTCAACAATAACATATAATTTCCATGTATATATGTATAGATGTGGGTAGCAATTGCAGTTTTTCGTATCCATAATACCCTCGTTTGCTTTATAAAACTTTGAAAACTTGTAATCCATAATACCTTCGTTTGCTTTATAAAACTTTGAAAACTTGTAATTAAATATTTAGTCTTATTCCAGGAAGATTTACTTGGTTAATTTAATTATCTGCACCGCGACCACCGCCACTCGATGGTTTGAAACGTTTACTGGGTGATGCACCACCTAATTCGGATGACATTTTGATGCGTGCATTGGATAGTAAACTACTGCCGGCAGCAGCTGTACCCGCAGTCGCCCCTGAATGTACTGGATCCTGCAGCCACCTTACTTGGGTTGCCGGTCCATATCCTTTTTCATTACGTGCTGCAATTCTAAATATTATAGCCGGTTTATTCGAACAGTCCACATGTGCTGTAGACAGAGATGAATGTGAAACGGTGCACTGATTTGCTGGGCCAACGTAAACACGGACAAAAGCCAATTGTGCTGGTGCACGTGCAGCGCCGCCGGCTTTTGCTGCTCCTTCCTTTTCTTTAGTTGGCTTCACAGCTAAGTATACAGAATATTCAATGATTTCATTTGAATGCAAGCAAGTTGGTGGTGGCTCCCATGTTAAATGAGCTCCTTCTGATGATTTCGAAATTTTAATAGCAGACGGTGCACCCGGAAAACCAGGAAGACATGTCTTGAAGCTGGAAACTTCACTCCAATCACTGGCACCATATGTGTTAATGGCACGCAAACGAAAACGATACGCTGTGCCGGGTTCTAGGTTTATGCGTTGAAAATTCGATAAATCCGGTAGTGTGTCGGATGATAAAGGTGTCGAAAGACCTGCCGATGACCAAGCTGTGTTGTCAATATAGCCGGAAACAGTGGCGGAGAGACCATCAAATATGCCAACTGTATGCCATTTGGCGTCTTCTTCGTCGATAATGTTTGTAGTTGTTGGTTTGCCGTCACTTTCCATGGATTTTCCTGCATTACTCGTTTTTGAAGTAGCTTTCGTGCTGATTGTAGCGGAGTTGATTGTTGTATTTAATGGATCTTTGGAAGCTTCAGCTTTGGCTGCTCCTTCGGCAATCTCACTTTTCCCATTCAACGACTGCAGTGTTGCATCACTTTCGTGTTCCATGCTTTCCGTTCTGGCGTTAACTGACGCTGTACTCTGCTGCTGATCCTCCATTGGAGTGTCCGCGTCGTTCAAAGCGTTCTCAGTTTCATTTTTACTTGTTGCGGTGGATTCCATATTTTTATTCTTTTATCTGAATGATTATGATCTCATTATTTTAATAAATTATACTCAAAAATTCTCCAATTCTATTCGCTTTTTTAATCACAATTAAATTATATATTCCTGTGAAAAATTTGCAATGCTATTCTATAAAATTCCAAATCCTAATGTTTTTGACAGCATTAGCAGGTAAACAAAATTCATGTTTGAGAGGCACTGTAATATTTGACATATTCCAGTCGTGGTTATGCTACAAAACTTATTTGTCAAATAGTTAAGTATGTTGATATTTAAAGTATTAAATCAGCAAAAAAAAAAACATTTCTGTTTTCTCACAGTTTTTCCACAAAGAGTATTTTATAGACTAGGGCTGTCTTTTCCCATAGGAATATGGGGAAAAGAAACAAATCTCACCGGGAATTTCATTTTAGAAATATTTAGAATTGGACTGAGAGTGAAATCATCTCAGAGAGAAAAAGATATAGTTTCAAAATAGAGGTCAGAATCGAAATTACCAGAATAATTATGAATTTAACTTTGGCCCTACAACTGTTATTTTATTACATTTTGCAATTATTGTTTGTGGCTCTACAACTTTTTATACTTCAAATAAAAAGAGCGAATTTTAAAGATGCTTTTACCCTATTAAATAATTCTTGGTTATCCCTATGATAAAACAAGCACCTTTGAATATTGTATGAAGAAGATGCACTACGGTTGTTTTTAGTAAGTGTTGCTTCTGTTGCTAATACAATTTAAACAGTAGTATTTTTTCCACGAGCAAAAAAAAAAAAAGAATTAGGCGAGTTAATTTTCTAGCAGATAATTTCTGTGGCACATTAAACAGCCAACAAAAAAATGTTTTCAGTGTTGCCTCATCAATGTTCACACGCGTAAAAACCAATATACAAATTGTAAGAACATAAAATTAAACGTAGCTTGTACATTTAACACTTATTCTCACTTAAGGAATTCCAGCAACTTGCCCAAGCGTCAAAGTTTACATGCTTCTTTTCGACAAACATGTAAATTGCGCAAATCGCATAATTATTTGCAACCCTGTGATAACACACACCAGCTGTTAAACGAAAAGGCGGTAAAGGGCATTACAAGATACACATGAACAACAAATGTATAAATAATACAAAGATTTTAAGCTAAAAAATGCTAAAGCTAAAAAAGTAAGATATGGAAGGAAATAACGATCAAAACATATATATTTTAGTTTCATAATAATAAGATATTTATGTTGTAAGTTGAACCATAAAACTTCTGAGCATGGAGGAAAATTATGTATTATCATGTCGTTAATTATGTTAGTTAATCACTTTTTTAAACTGCATATGTCAAATACTAGAATTTTTATATCAAAGACTCTCTGTATACCGGCTATATTGGTTTCGAACAATTTGCTGACTAATGCAGTTATAAAAAGCTGAAAAGCAGTTAGCTCTTTTCATTAAGAACTAAATTATGGTCATTTAATTTGGCCTTCATTAATATTCCCCACGTTTCCTTAATCAGAAATTTTGTAAAACAAGTTTTATGTCATAACCAAAGCATAATGAAAATATACAATGACTTTCAAAAGATTTATGGATAGTAACATATCTTGCTTACTTTCAAGCGAAAATACTTTGTTTGTATGTAGTGGCGGCTTTGCACTATGGTCCAAAAATCGGATTTGGCGGTATGAATCTCATATTTCAACTTCATAATACAAAAAAAAAAAAAACAATTGGGATGTTTACAAGGTATCGTATACTAACATTTGTCATAAATTCTACCGAAAAATAACTGATTTCATGCCACATGGCAACCCTCTTCATATGCCGTTTCTCTGAAGTTGTTCTAAAGTTTCTGCATTCCGACGCTTTTTATGGAAAAAAATTTATAAAATTCTAAGTTCTTTAATATTTGTGCAAAGTTTAACCTAAAAAAATGTCAAACAATATTGGAAGGTATGTTACTTAAAATTCTATAATTATCTTTTGTTATTGAGAAACTTTTTCAAAAGTGTGAAGTTTTGTTTTGTGAATTTAGAAATGTTTGTCATGTTTTGTGGAACAGAATTAGTTTCATTGCCCCAACATTATATAAGTGGTGAAAGCGTCAATTAGATAGTAAAATTGTCTTTAATTACCTACAATCAATTAACCTCAAAATTGGATTGCTCATAAACTAAATATTGATATAAATGGGATGACAATGGATTAATTACCATTAAATTAGGCCATTAAATTGTTTTAAGAAGAAGCATAGTAAATGGCTCTCGAGTGAAACAATTGCATTTTCTCCAATCTTATGGGAGGGGAAAATGAGGTGAAAGCGACACCCTTTTGTATTTTGTCTCATAAAATTTTTAAATAAAGATATAATTGAATACTTCTAGTATTAAATATCTTAACTTTTTCCCATATCAACCTGTGATTTATGTATGTCTTACCGTTTTTTCGTCATAATCATTTTTTGGAAGTAAAAATATGGGGTTAAACCGAAAACCTCTGAGGTGATTCCGAAACCCACCCCTTTTTCTAAATTTTCCAAAGGAAAATTCAATACAACTTAAAGTTTTTGAAATAAGAATCATTTTAATAAATTTTTTTTATCGTTCACATATTACGTAAAGCAATTTTTGACCGATTTTAACCTCTCTCCTTCTGGTCTTAACACATCGTAACATAATTGTAATAGCTTTTGAATGTTGTTTATTCAAAAACAGCATTGGTTTCAGTATGTAAGTTTGTAAATCTGTGGATTGCTTCAAAAGTAAAAACTGGGCAAGTAAACGGAGAAAATAGAACAAAGAAACTGTAATATTCATATTTTGTATAACCACTATAAATAATTCTAAATGAGAGGTTTTCACTGTCAATCTGTTGTAAAATTTATGATAAAGTGATGTGCTTATAATCTTTGGCTTCGGCAAAAAACTTTAGACAAAACTTCGATCATTTTTTGCCGAAGAACCGAAGCCGAACATTCTGTCGGATACACATTTTCTGTATTATTTGATAAATAACTGTACAAAAACAAAATTTCTTTTAATAATTTTTATTAAATTTAGTTCTTTTCCTTTCATAAATTACAATTTCATTTAAAATCATAAATATATTTCATTGGTTTGTTTTAAAAAGTAATTTTCATTTTTTAAGACTAACATTTAAATATATTTTTTTACCATTAGGTAATTGTTATTAACATGTACAAAAAAAAATTACATTCTATAAACAATTTATGGAATTTAACTAAGAATTTGATAGAAAAACAAAAAAAACTTATGTTATAGTAACTTAAGGTCTATAGTGAAATATTCAATGTTTTTTTTTTAAATTTATTCAAATATTTCATTTATTTGTATGTACTTATGCACTCAAAATTTTTCATTAGAAATTTTACAAATATTTACAAAATGTTTCAATTTTCAATTGTACATTTAATTCATATGTTTGTTTGCATTTTTATTCAATAATTTACGTTTACTTGTATATGATAAGTTTACTTCAGTCACTTTAACTTTCATACCATTGAATCTTTTATTTTTAATGATAGTTAACAAGCTTATAGTATAATGTTTAGAATTAACTAGTTTATTTTTAACTTTTATTTTTGCTCTAAATTCTTAAGAAATATCCTTGCTAATATATACTTTTATATATACACAGAGCATGCAGACTAGTGATGGATAGAATCTAGCTTGATTGAATATCGATTATGTTATTCTCTAACAGATCTGTAGATCAAATATTTTGAGTAGTTTAAAGTATAAATACTTGAAAATGAAATACTAAGTGCAAGTACCATAAACCAAGTACCAGTGCAAGTATTTGTACTGATACTTGAAATTGTTCAGTTCTGTTCTTAAAAAATTGATTATGTATTAATAGTTCTTAAGGATTATTCCTGCGGATAACTCGATCTTTAGTACACAAAAACGACGACTGCTGACTGGCTATGACAGGATCCTTATATTTAATTTCCAATTTGTTGTAGCGAGTAGTATTGCTACATAGTTGAAGTTAGTGAAAGATTCGAATAACACATAATTTCGGGTTAAAAAATTAATTAATTCAACCACATATTAGGTGAATTCCCTCAAAAATGTTAAAGTACATTTTGAAATTTCTGGAATAATCTGAATTTCAAATATTTGATAACTCTTAAATGTTTTGTAACAAATTTTGAAGTTTATTTGGATTAATATTGAACCCGATGTGGGCTATTTTGAAATTAATTTGGGTTACTCTAAAGTAGATTTGGAACATTCTAAATATATTTGATAACTTTTTTTTTAATATTCTGAAGTATATTTGTAATCTTGAAATCAATTTGGAATATTCTGAAGTCTATTTGTAAGTTCTGAAATTAGATTTGGTAATTTCGAAATCAATTTGGAATATTTTGAAGAATATTTGACATTTTTTTTTTGAATATTCTGAAGTATATTTGCAGTTCTGCAATCAATTTTGAATATTCTGTTGAATAATTCGTATATCTGAAAGGAAGTTTGAATATTCTGAAGCCTATTTGGCAACTTCGAAATTCAGTTAATAATTTTGAAATCAGAAAGTTTTCTGAAGTTTCTGAAGTCGATTTGAAAACTCTAAAATACTTTTGGATGAGTTTTAGTATTTTACAATTTTTTATGATATTTTGAAATGAATTTGGATAATCTTCAAGTACATTTGGTAATCCTGAAATAAATTTACTTTAACTATTAAGTAGCAATGAAGTAAAGTCAAACTATGAAATCTGAACACTTAGATTTCATTTTCAGAGTCTCAAAAATTATTAACTAGGAATATTTTAAAGTAAATTTTGTAATTTTAAAACCAATTTAGAGTATTTGAAGCACCCTTGGTCATTCTGAAATACCCCGCTGACCATTTTGTAATTATCAAATCAATTATTGACCATTCTGGAGTCTCTTTGGAAATTCTGAAATCAATGTGGAATAATTTTGAGCCCAATTTAGGTAATTTTAAAACAAATGTGGGTTATTCTGAAGAACATTTGGTAATGTTGAAATCAATTTGGAATATTTGGAAGTATATTTGAAAATTCCGAAATTCATTTTTGAATTAAATTGAAATATATTAAAGATCGTTCGAAAAAGGTGGTATTTGAAAATATGAATGGGAAATTTTGAGTTTTTTTCTTTTGCTTTGCTCTTGGCAGCGAGTTACTCCTGTGATCAAATATTTCATAGCTGGTATGTCCTTGAATTTCCATCTTTAAGCCATAAATTAACTACTAATAGAGGAACTTTTATGGAAACTGGGAATCCAAATCGCCTTGTTCCTATCTTATATCTTTACGACTGCAGTTAGGGCTTAGGGAGTCGAGTTATATCAATTCTTTGGTTTGCATCGATTGTCTCCATCACCAGTGTAAACTTGATAATTTAATTACTATATTTTATACACTACTTTCAAATACTATCAATTTATGTTTCTTGCGCTTCCAATTCCGGTTCCTCAGCCAAGGTGTAAACGCCTTTTAGTGTATGCCCACTAACACCACCGACACCGTTTGTTGATTCCAATGATGATTGTGTAGTTGGCGTTAGATTATCCAATAGTGGACTATTCATATTTGATAATCCCATCGAAGTTGTTGTTTCTATTGATGATACTAGATTACTCAGGGGTAACGGTGTTACATTACTCTTGAGTAAATGTGTGGACGATGCTGATGTTGTTGTTGTGGAACTATTTGTTAATATGGGTACCAGCTCATGATTAACATAATCTTTAAGATTGTGCATTTGTGGTAAATCGCTATCGAGTTGACTACCGCCATAGACAAGTGAAGTTGGTGTACCTGTGTTTTTGTTGGAAGAGAATCGAAAAGAAAGAAATGTTTAGTTCAGTGTAAGATGCTGAAAAGATCTTGTTTTCATATATTCTACTTGTTTGAAGTGAATTCACAATCTATAAGCTTTGTATATGCACATCTAAATTTTCCTTACCTGTTACCAATGTTTCCTCGGTGGGATTACGCTTATATAAATGTGTATTCTTCTCATAGCTGTGTCAGGGTGGCATATAATAACCTTGATGCTCGTCATTCGTTGTATCTAAATTTGAGCTACCTTTTTTGAATTCGACAACAATTTTAATACGATGCACAATCTCTTCGTGTATAACATTGAAACACATAGCGGTCAATGCCATGCCTGACATAATATATATTGAACAGAACCAGGTGGTTGTTGTCGATTCTCTCCTCAAGCCCGGCAACATATCACCAAAACCAATTGTTGATAAACTCATAAAACAAAAATAGATGCCATCCAATAATGGCCAGTTCTCCAGGCGATACAGTACCACCGCACCGAACACAATGTAAATGATCATCATGGAAAGGCACAGTAGAATGGGCGCTAATATACTTAACCCATGCATTGAACCACGTGATTCACTAGCGCTCAACGAATCAATATCGGGTGGCAGTTGTCCTCCTCCTCCTCCACCTCCCATCGTTGTCGTCGACATTCCCGATACTGATTGACTCATATTCGATTGTTTTTCATTTGTCGTTTGAAAACTATCGTGCATTGAACCCGATCTTACATAATAGGGTTCTTGCATTGCCGCTTGCTGTTTTCGCAATTCTTCTTGTTGTCTCTTTCGTTTCATGCGTCTCTCTTTTTCGGCCATACGTTTTTCGTCGTAGCAACAATATCCGCAATTTGAACATAGACAACAGCAAAGTGCTTTGGAGAAAACTTCACGTGCTACTTTTGCTAAAATGCCACCGGTACTAGAGAGATAGACGAGCGTTAGCGGTATGCCGAATAGGGCGTAAACTAGCGTCACCAGACGTCCAAGTGTGGTTCTAGGTGCAATGTTGCCATAACCTGTGAATTAGAAAAGGTATTACTTTGTAAACTGAGTTGTATTCATAATGAATGAAGGTATATTTTTGTATTTGAAATTATGGAAGTTTAATGATAATTTTCTTCTAAAAAATCGAAAAACGAGTAATTGAATGAATTAAGAATTCATATTAATTAAATTCAGGCCCATTTAGTGACCAAGACTGTATTCACAAAGGAAATATTTTTCAAACTCTCTCTTTAACCTTTTAGGTTGTACTTTTCGAAGTATTTTCTATTAGATATGAGCATTCAATTATGTCATAAGACAAACCATTGATAAATTCATTATATTATCTAATAAAAATATATCAAACCGTTAATAAATAAATCCATTTCATTTTTGGATGGCAGATTCGTATTTAGTTGAAACTCCTATATAGTGAAGTAACGGATGTCTGCATTCACATTCGCTACACACGAAACATTCGCATAATTTTGACATTCGCATACACAATTTCTGTTGCGAATGTAGAAGGCGGAGTTTACATCTGCAAGAAAATTGCTGAAAGTTGCTCTCAGAAAGTCTTTTTTGTACTAAATTCCAGGCAAAGATAAAAAATAAGGGAAAATACCTAACGAAGTTTAGTGGGAACAAATTGCAATAGTTTCCACAATGGTTCCGAAATAATGACAATTCAATCCTTCTCCTGAGTTTACAAAATAAGCGATGAAGAATACTTCCACCTCACTTTCAAATGGGAGCTTTTCATATATTCTTTGAAGGATATACAAAAAAGTGTTGAACGTACTCTCTCCGAGTCAAATATGTAACTGCAGTATCTTTAATTCTTTATTTTTGCTTTATAATATAAACAAAAAGAACAACAGGTTTGCGACTTTATAGTTGAAATTGCAGTCGCACTTAATTGGCATCGATAGTCAAGAGAGAGGAATTAATCAAATTTCAGAGCAAAATCAAAGCAATTTTTGAAGTGAAACTTCTTTAGCGAGGATAAATCGAAAATTTTGCAACGGAAGTCGCGTTGTTGTTGTTATCATATGAAACTGATAAGAATCGAAGTTATGCTGTTGTTAGTGTTTAGCGAACAAAGTCATATGGGGACAAGAATGAAAGAATACAAGATTGCGCATTAGTCTGCTCAAAAGTGAAATCTTCTGCGCATGTACGTCACACCAGCCCCCTTGCTGTGATCTGATTGGCTACAGTGTGTTGACAGATATTTGTTTACGTTTTCATCTGACGTTTTCATATAAATTTGGTCGTTTTTTATTCGACAAATGTAATAAATTGTAAAATTTATTGCTTTTTCTTCTAATAAATAATAATAATAATAAATGCAAAAATTGTGCCATAAAATTAATTTTTTTCTTCCGGTGCACTTTAATACGCAATATGGCGAACCTGCGCAATGCTTAATCTTATATTCTATCATTCTTAACATGGGGAACGGCTGCATACAATCATGCAGAAAGTCAACTTCTTGCAGTTTTATCTCATATGCTTTACTGAGAGAGCTTGATCCCATATAGCTGAATTTTCCTTCCATGTGTATATACGTGTGCTACGTCATGAAAATAACCTTTAGAGAATAGAAAGAGGAAGAGTGCAAAAGCTTCAACAACAGCGGTCACGTAAAAAATCGCGTTTATGTTGCACTCTAACAAAATCATTAAAAAACGAAGTTATGCAGTTGTTATTTGGCTAAATACAATCAAGCAGAGAGACGACTTCTCGCAGTTTTATCGCATGTGCTTTAGTGAGAGATTCGATATAGAAGTTTCGGCTTGATTGTATATAACTGAACTTTTCTTTCATGTGTTATAGACATGTACTAAGTCGTGTTTGTGCCGATAAGTGTAGAGAGTATCAACAGAGAAAATGCAACAACAAAATAGAGAGAAGAGGACTGCAAAAACTTCAACAGCATGTTTTATAAATGTTTTCTAACAATTTTCTAATACACAACATAGTTGAACTTCTACTGTAAGTGCTTGCAGACACATAATTTTTTATTTTCTATTTCATATTTCTACTCTCACTCATCTGTTTTGACACTGTAAAATTAGAAAAAGATTCTAATTCGACTGCAAATGGAGTCATGTACCTAGTCTTATTTTTGACAGATGCAGTCGCAAGACTGTCATCTTCTATGCGTTTCTATGGAATCCCGTGAAAATGTGTGAGTTACTGCTGAAACAAATTCACTCTTTCTAATATATATTAATTTGCTTTGTGTCGAGTACGTAAATATTTATTGGAAGCTGTTGCATTAAACCATTGCTAAAATATTTGAATGATGATATACATACTTAAATCCAGGACAACAAGACATCTATTGTGAAAGTGTCAGCTAAGGCGGAGCAATCGTTCTTAAACACTTGACGCATAAGATTTTTGCACATGTGCTTTGAAGTTTTCATCATTGTTTTAGAGAAGTGACGGCTATTTATTATGAAATTATGGATACAAAGCTTTAACACTAAAACATATGTGAACAAATAGATTGCGAAAACTGAACAGCATTTTGCTAATACGTTGATCGCATACATACGTATTCAAGAGCTTAAAGCTTTCGTTTTTCAATAAGGTGCAAATTTGGTCGCCACTATTCTAGAATAGCAGCGCTCTCAAAAAATTATACAGTAGAATCGCGATAATTCGTACCCCGTTAATTCGAAAATCTCAATAATTCGTAACAAATTGTTGGTCAAAATTACTATTATTCGAAAAAATCAATCATAGTAGATAGCTACGTTCACTTTTTTTATGGAATTTTTTGTGTTTTTCGTGGTTGACAAGATACACGAGAAGAGCCTTATATTAGAAAACCGTTAATTAGATTTTTTTTTATTTTAACCTCGTTAACCCTTGGATTGTATGTCCCAATTATTCTATTTTATTTGAGTTTTCTTCAAGATACTGATGGTGGCTGTCAATGAGTGGAATGTATGCATGCAGCTTCATCGCTGTAAGTTGCCTTTGCTATAATTCCTAGTTACAAAAGTTTTAGTTGACATTATACCCCATTGGAAAACTTAAGGATAATTGTAAGGATTAAGAGTCCTGGACATATTCTTTTTTTAAATTTATTTTAATATTTGCATAAAATATAGAAGAAATTCAACCAGATTTTAAGAAAAAACTCCGAGATGAAAGGGTTAAATCAAAATCTCGTTAACCCTTAAATACCCACTAGTCACTGCAGTGACCAACCACTTCTGCGCCTGCCTGTGCCGCCATTTTACGTTCGCCATTTAAAATAAACATCTGATCTTACTGTCTAAAGTTTTCTTTATCGATACGTATGAATAAGAATGGAAAAATGACAACTGTCGTACAGTTACAGTTATTTTTAGCTCGAAAAGCATGTTTTGCAAAAATTTTAAACAACTAACTGAAAAAAAGGTGTTTTTATTTTCGAATTTTGTGTAATAAATATATTGCCGTGTGGACAAATTTGTGTCAAACGGTATGGGATAACACCAAATAACTGTTTTTAAAACTTATTGCGAATGTATTTTAATTTTTTCTCCAGATATTCGCCAAAGGTTACTATAGAGGTCAACCATGTAAATTAAAATAACTGCACCTTAAACTAATTTATTTGCAAACACGTAGAACAAACGTTGTTCAGAATCACAAATACTACCTCTGGGTATGCTTTTAATTGAAATCGGACGCATTGGCCGTAATTCGTAAAAAATTGCTGGTTCCTTGCGATTACGAATTATCGGGATTCTACTGTATTGCAATCTAGTTTGAAGGTGGTTGCTTTGCATATTTTAACTTCGCAATTCCATAGCAATAATATAAATAAACAAATCTTAAACCAAAATTAACAAATCCTGTTAAGACACAATTTTCCTAAAAAGAAAACTATTAAAAATTAAATCTTGTATTATTGCTATCATTGCCAGTATACTAACTAAGCAGATTAAGACATTAGAAAATAAATACGATTTTTTGTTAAAGTGTAGTGCGCCTCACCTCATGAATTTCAATTGTTTGCTAAATTTAAATATCTCATTTTTAAATATTATTATCAACTTGCACCAAAATAAACAAATACAAACATCAAATTTTATTTTATTAACACACATTAAAGGAGTTTGCGTCAAGCACAACACAAAAAGTAATAACAATAAAAATAATAATAATAATATTACCAGAGGAAGAACTTCTTAAATGCTTTACAAATACACCCAAAACGTAGCATGTAAATGTACATACATACTTTTAGATAAATATATATGAATGTATGTATATACATATGTATGTAGGTACACAAACACAATTTTACAGTATTGACTGACATTTAAATAAAAATGAAATTCCACCTACTCAACTCAACTGAAATCAACTTAGCTCAGCTCTTCCTTGGGTTCTTTAGCGTTTAATACAATAACTACAATTGATGCCGCCAATGCCGCATTATTAACGTTGAGGAGCAAGTAACAAACAATTGCGTTGACAGCAAATTTCAATGAAAAACCTCACTCTCCATCAACTGTACATCGTTGTCTTGTATCAAACAACAACCCCAGCATGTAGCAGCAGCAGCAAAAGCTAAAGCTAATTTTATTGCATGCCAGAGTATTTTTCATATGCGTATAAGACTCTTATATGCATGTTTGTACATTTATATGTATGTATGTGTGTATGTAGTAAAAGATAAGCGTCGTCACTTTCTGACTCTGACTATGGTTCTGTATTCTTCGACTTCGACTTCTATGCGTTTCAACAAAGAAGAGGCACTAAAATTCAGATACCATGCTGACAATTGAAACAAAAGCAAAAAATAAAGTAAAAGAAAGAGAGAGAGAGAGAAAGTAAGGAAAAATCAGAAATCTACATACATATTTCATTGAAAGATATTGAAAGATATCAATTTTGCTGCACAGCAGGAAGATTGTGTCAAGCGCAAAAGCGAACTGGGCATACGGGGCATATGAGGGATATTATATATATGTTTCGGATGTATGGAGGGAGAAAGAGAACGAGAGCAGCTCAATTGTACAATTTGTGTACCATCCATTTTTATTTTGGAAACAGGAAAAGGAGGCACATACATACCAATTGTATGAGTAAACTCTTGCACAGCAGCATGGAAATTTGTAAAACATATGAGTATAAAATTCAACTGGCATGAACGAATTTATAATACTCTATAAAGAGACATTTTCGCCAATAGTTATAAATATTGAGCTGTTGTTAACTGTTATATTGAACACATTTTATACTAGCTTATATGGCATCGAAAATTTTTTCTGAAAAACATTTCATTTCCCAATGATTGCAATTTGAATATAGATTTCTGAAATTTATATTCTACACTTTGAGCAGTTAGAGTCTACTGTGCATGGTTCCTAAATTACAGTTTCTCCGTTGCAGAAGGAATAGATATCGTTTGGATACGACTATGCCTATATAAGTTTTTGTGGGCCAGATCTTAATATTTATTAAAATGATTTTTCCCATAGTTCTCAAAGCAGAAAAGGTTGTTGAATATTTTTTATTATAACTGAGACTATTATTCCTCGTCTTTACACACCTCGCTATCTTTTAGAGTTTTATTTATACCTAGAAGATGGTCTTGCTGGTTATAAAGATATGTCAAGAGACAAATCTTTAAGTTTATTGTCTTGTTCCATCAGTGTTTCCGTATTTGCTTAGAATCGTTATGAGATTAAATAAATGGTAAAGAAACTATTTTTGTTTAGCTGCTTATGTTATTTTCAAACAGAGGACTGCTAAAAGTAAAAAGGGGGAAGGAAAAGGGAATATTTTCCTCATTTTTTTTAGCTTTCCAAGGTTTTAAAAATGCAATGGTTATGAATTATTACCAGGGAATATTCCCATAATCCTCATAAAATTCAAAATTCGTTATAAAAAATGAGGAAAAATAAAACGTTTCTTAAGTTTTTCACTTTATTTGTTCCTCAAAAAACAGTTTGAGGTTATCTGATTGAAATAACTTCTGATTTTCTCTGGGCATGACTGCTGTTTTTATATTCTAAAAAGAATTTTAATAAGTAGGCTTGACGGTGGATTTTCTTCTGATAGAATTAATCACAATATCAAAGGCTGTCTGAAAGTTTTGGATACAAAATTTAATTGTTACTTTAATTTAAAAGAGGAAGTAAATGATGCGATTGCTACAATACAAAAATATTTTACCCCACAAATCTGAATAGCATTTTGAATCTTTTGTCTTCTCTTCTTTTTTTTTTTTAATATAGAAGAAGTACGTATAAGTTGAACATAGTATTATCTAACCACAAAAATCAATGTTTTTCCACACAGGCTACCAATTTAGTGATTGATTCTTGTACACCTTGTCGAGAGCGATATTTCTATCAAATACAGCTGATAGCTTTGACTTCATGTTCTTAATAAAAACAAACGAAAATGGGGTTAACTTGAACCACATGTATTTAAGTTGGGCCATCGTTTAAAATCACAAATCTTTCATTTTTTTTTAATCTGAAATCAAAACCTAGATCAAAAATTGATAAATCAGATTTAAATAAAAGAAAAGAAACGTGAATGAAAGCGATTGAAATAAACGAAATTAATTTGATCGATTATATTATCATCCGAAAAGCAGTTCAAGGCTTTAACCTATGCATCGAAGTTAATATTGCCTCTTTCTCATGTCTTTTTGAGAGCTTTAAAGTTAAAAAAAAAAATGAAAATAATTGATTAATTTACCATCTTTAAAGTGAGTAAAAACTCATTTTCACCGTTTTCCCAAGTGACCTAACTTACACGCAACAAAGAATAGTTTAAATTACAAACGTGACAAATTAAGAAATATCATCAACTCACGAAATTACATCGAAAATGAAAGATTTATCGGAAAATATTTTTCAAATATCGTCCGAAATATGTTTTGCTCTGAACGAAACTTTATTCAATGGCTACCGAAATAGTTTTGACTTGGTTAGGCTAAGTTGGAGTGGCAGCCTTCAGCAAGAAAGCACACTTAAGCACTTATGAGGCTCATTGTGATACCACAGTTAGTTTTGACTAAAGAAACATCAACATCAGCTCATCAAAACACACAAACGAAAAAGGAGAAAAGTGACAACCCTCGGTATTCATTAATTTACCAAAAACTTGTTGGCCCAATTTACACGCACTTCTCCCATGAATTCAATTTAGAAATCAAAAGTCAAAACCTTATTTGATAAATGCAATTACAAAACGCTATTCATTGAATTTGACTTCAATCAATAAAAATCTCATTTTTTTTCAGTTCAAAAATGTAAAATAACAAACTCTTTCCACTTAAAAATGTAGCGCCCGAATAGCGAAAGCAATACCGCCTATGCGTATGCTTCGAAATTTTATTTATTAGCAAATTAAGTATGCGGGGAATTTTCAATGGGTCTTTACGGTTTACGAGTACACACAGACATGTATGTAAAAACACATACACTTGCATATATGTATATGTACACGTGTATGTATCTATGTATGTAGTATGAGATGAGTATTTGTATAGGGTACTGTATATTGTACATGTGTATATTGTATTGAATATGGTAATGGTATGTGATATGGTAAGATATTTGTAAAAATTTTCTGCTGATATTGGCAATTTGCAAATATATTATTAAGATTCTTTATTGTTTGGGGTTCTTATATACATACATACAAATATGCATATACCATATATACTCTTATGTACTTATATGTATATATGTATGTATGTAGGGTCGCCTTTATTGTTCTTGTTGCTGTTGTTGTTTTTCCTGTTTTGTGTTTATGTGTGCTCTTTATGTGTGTGGGTGTTGTGGTATATGTGTCATTATTGGCCATTATTGTCATTGGCATAAATGAAAATTTATTACATTCACGCTATTATTATATGAGAATATGAGTATCTAAATGAGTCTGAGGTACCTACACACCTACATATGTACTTTTTTTTTTCATAAACAAAAAAGTTTACTAATGCAAATATGAATTCGCTTCTATATGTACTTGTACATACCAATGGTAGTCAACACTGTCAACGAATAAAGAAACGCTTTGGCAAAATTCCATTCGTGCGTTCCACCATGATGATGACCATGTTGATGTGTATGCAGCAGTACAGCTTCCGTTGCCGGGCTATTGCCACTGCCGCCGCCACCAACTGTGCCGTCTATATCATGCGATAATTGCAAAAGTGCATCCTCATTCAGTCTCTTGATTAATTGGTCTTGGAATTTAGCAATTTCCAAAGCGGCTAATCTGTGGAAAGTATAAAAAGAAAATGTTAATTAGTAATGAGAGGAAGATTAGAATGAGAGTAAAGAAAATAGTTTGGAATAAAATATGAAAGATGGAAATGTTCAGTGTGATGATAATTTCTTTGGTATGATGAAAGTAATTTTTAAATATGCTGTCGCACAAGTGTAGAAAAATACTTGAGGTACTGTGGGGGCAATGTCAGGCTCAATTCTGAGGTCAGGCGAAAACCCAATTTAGAAAAAGTGAATGACGATGACAAACCGTCTGGAATGAAAATTGTCATGTAAAAGCTTTTTACTTCATCGTTTAGGATTAAAAAAAATCTTTAGAATTGTTGTTTTCGGGCACAAATATCAGGCGGACAAAATGAACGATTACTTTAATTGAGTGATGCTGCTTCCTATGGGAGCGACAAGCTTTTAACTTACCAATTATATTTGAATGGTCGCAATCGAAATGCTTTGAAGCCATATATGTAATACTTCTATATTGGCAGTAACCTACCTTCACAATGAATTTGAATTCCGTAATCAAAGAGAGACAGTCTATATCGAAATTGTTTATTTGTGTTGGTATATGGTTATATTTGTAAACTATACAAACAAACAATTGTCACATCGTTCCAGGAGCGAAATTAAAATAGAAGAATATGGTCCGAACTATTTTTATATACATAAATTTCTGGTTTCTTCTATTTGTTAATAGTCCTCAGAGGTGAAGAGCGCTGAACAAATAAAAATATTCTTTTACTTTTAAGTCGCAAATTGCTGCCCATTTTTGTCGCATTTCGGCATTCTTGGGCAGCCTTTTTAATTGTTTTTTATCACAGTTATGAACATATTTCTGTATGCAAAATAAATTAATTAACTTTGTTTCTGTTTTATTAAATTCATTTAACAAAACAAATTCAAAACAAATTTCACATAAACTAAACTCTAAAAAATGGAAAAAAATTATTCGATGTGTTTGACACCGCTCCTGAGATTTATATTTTTGAAAAGTCATTTCGGGTACATTCGTTTATCGGTTTTCTCACTCTAATGTTGGAGAATGTACCTTGTGTGTGCTGCCAAGAAGTACTACATATATGTTTGAAGCACTAACATTGTGAGACATTTTTTTTACATGGATTTTAATTTCTAATTTTAAAAGATGAAATGCTACTGTGTTATTCAGAATTCAGTTTTTTTCAGAAGCATTTCTTCTTATAGGATCAAAAGTTAAGCTCCATGCCAAAGACAACAATTACCTGCAACTTTGTCGAATAGTGAAGTCTGTGTGACTGTTTCAAATGAAAGGGTGTGAGCAATAATATCCTTGCTCGAAATCATCAATATGAACTTCCATTTTAACTCATATCCTTTCTTAACTTATTTATATATTTTATACTTATACAATTTTTTTACTTACTTTGTCCAGTTTTCTTTGTATAAAATATTTAAAGATACTGTAATATCCCAGATATTCTCAATGGTGCGCTGTCGTACATCATACGTGTCGGCTGATAACGCCAAATGCGGTGAAGTATCATCACCATAAATGAAATCGTTGTTGTTGTTGCCAATGCCATTTAAAGGTACTATACCCTCGAGTACTGACTGCTGTTGCTGCTGTGATGATGTTGAAGATGACGCCACCGCAGCCATCAATGTACCATTGTCCAAACGTTGCATTTGTGAAGAAGAAGAAGTGTGATAAATATTTTCATTACTTCCACCATCATTTATATTATTATGTGATACTCCTGCTGCTGTTGCTGCTCCAGCTCCGCCTCCTCCTCCGACACCCATCAAGCCTACACGTTTCGTAGATGCCAATGTGCGTTGTTGATGTTGATGCAGCAACGTTGAGTCTTCACTCTCAATTGTTAGAAATATGAAAGAACCTGCAAATGACAAAAGGAAATGAAGATGAATACTTCTTCTGCTTCTTCTGCATTGTCGCTGTCGTTATCGTCGAGTGAAATAACAAAAGGAGTACACCATATAGTTAGTTACATCAGAAAAAAAAAGGATAAGCACGGATGTGGAGTGAGCTGGAGATATAAAAGCATTTAGGCTATTTTCTTTACTTTTTGTTATGTTGTTTACTTGTGCGGATAACTTAAATAAATTTCGTATTGTTAAATTAAATGATGTCTTAAAATTAATAAGGCAAACTGACGAAACTGACTTGAGAATTCTGTGTGGCTCAGAGTTCTAAGCACCAAACATCTGTGGTAGCTGTTGTGTTAACAAATAACATTTTTTACACTCACATTATTTAAATGACAATTGCTTAGGAACGAAACAGTATGCTTAAGATTATAATATCTTTTCACACACAAAAAAATATAAGTAATATAAGAAGTCCTTGAGACAGTTTTTATCTTTTGTTATGTATCTTCAAAGTTTTCGTAAAATACTTTCATTAAAATTATATTCACAAATTTATAAATATACTATAAATACATATGTAGTATACATTAGGGTGGATTTAAATCTGTTTTAGCTCATAAAAGTACATAGAAAACCGTTTCCATATCTCCTGAAAATTGCACTTTCGATTATTTGGCTTATAATGTTGATATTTAAGCCTTAAATACCAACGGATTAACTTACCTGCCCAGCTGCATGAGGGGCGCATCCGCATAACAAACGGATCGGTGCCCGAAACAGACACCGTTCGTATTGCTCTGTATGACGAGACACGTGGAAGGGCGAAGTGAACTATCCAAGTGGTCTTCAAACAACAGCTACAGATGTTGTTAATTTATTTAAAAAATTTTAAAACAGTATTTTTAATGTTAAATTGAGAATCAGATAAATCAAATAAGCCATGAAGGTTGTTGAAATCATTGCACAAGCAACGAAAAATGCCATTTTGGGCATTATTAGTTCGGCAGGTACTTAATTTAATCGTAACTGGATACCATGTACAAGGGTTCGGTATGCTTAAGTTAACTTAATTTAATAAAAAATAGTCGGTAAAGCCCCAGTCACTGGGGCAATTTTTATTTTTTTTGCTCAAGAAATCTCTATGAAAAACAAATATAAAAGAAAACCAAATCACTCGTTGGTGTTTGTTTTGTTATTTGTGTATGCAGATAATTCTTTAGATAATTCTGAGAGATGCCGTTACTCATGTCTTCTCTCCTTCTCTTATTTATTATTTACTCCCGCTTAAGCAATGATTTTTCAACGATGAACGCAATGCTTTGTTCAATGAGCGAATTTTAAAAAACTTCCGAAGCTAATATTTTGGAATTGGCTTAACCGATTTGAAATCTGATTTTTGGCTAACCTACTCGTCAAACTCTTCAAATTGATATATAATATGATAGTGTAGCTCTTCTAGATCTTCTGGAATAAGATTGTAGTTTACACATGTTAATATATAAATTAAAACTCAATTTAGGGTCCTTCACAATGCCCAAGTCAGCAAAATTATGCACAGTTTACAAGGTGTAATCATTTATAAAGTATTCTGATGGGATTGGTTGCCTTTTCGAATAGACCATCGACTTATATTTCTTTAAATTTAAAAACAACCAACTTGTTAACGCATCAAGTTCTGATTGAAGCAAGATTTGTGCCTCTTCAGAATAATGTAAAATAAAGAGTTTCACATTATCAGCATTTTTGAGTGACGGATAATAAATGGGAGATCATTAATATAAATAAGGAATAAAATGGAACCTGGACTGCCTTGAGGAACTCCAAATTGAACTTCAATACAAGATGAGATAGAGCTCTTGAACAGCACCTTCTGATTTCTGTTACTCAGATATGAACGAATCCATTTAACAAACAGTGTTGGAAAACCAAACAAATCAAGTTTATCGATCAGCAAATCATGATTCACTACGTCGAAATCTTTACTAAAATCGATATAGAAGACATCAGTCTCAAAATTGTTGGAAAATTCTTTAAGAATTTCAAAAGATTGGTTACTGTAGACCCGCCTTTAACCCAGTAATGCCTAGCGATGCCATATGGCACCTTGTCGGTGAGCCTTTCCTGAGCCAGGTTCAAAAACAATTTTTTTCTCGAGTTACTTTCTTGATCTATCTACTTTGGTTCCCGCTCGTTCTTAATGGGTTAAGAAAGTCATGTTAAAAATGTAATTTCAACGATCCCACTGAATGCTTCAATTAATCTTTAACGATCGATTCAAATAGTTTTGGTATCATAGCTATACCGCGGTAGTTTGCAATATCATATTTTGAACCACTCTTATGCAAAGGAATAATAAATGATTCTTACCGAAGACTGAGAAAAATACCGCTACGTATTTCATCTGGCTCCCCAGTTTAAGTCAACTTCAGTGAATTAAGATAATTAAAGGCTTCCGTTGGAAGAATAACAGAGCAACGAATAGTGTTAAATTTAGGAATTTCAAATGGATATGGTCTTCGATTGTAACACGTTCGTTGGAATATGTAGGTTTAAAATAACTTGCAAAAATAAATTCGAAATGACAAAATCGTCATCAGATACACAATTATTTAATTTCATTGAAGATGGAAAATCAGTAACTTTACGCTTAGATTTACAAAATTATAAAAGTTTTTAGCATCAAGGTGAATATAAAGTTAAATTTTGTTAATGTAATCGTTATAACACTTCTTTGACGAATCCCACGCCCACCTCCCGCCCAGCCGACCGAGGGGCGCTCCCAACTACGAATGTGCTACCGTAGTAGAATGGCCGGATCATTCAAAAGGAGCGCGTACGCATTCTCGAAAAGCTGGCCATAAGTCGAAAAAATCTGTACCAGGGGGTTTTTGGAGTCGCTGATTACGAATCTGATCTCAACTAAAAAAAAAAACAAAATGGCTGACCATTTGCCAAAAGAATTATCGAATTTTGACAAAATCAGACATTTGGGGGTTTTTGGGGTTGCTGATTACGAATTCGATCTCAGTTTCTTAAAAAACAAAATGGCGGATCCAAAATGGTGAACCATTTGCAAAAAAAGCTATCAAATTTTGACGAAACCAGACATATGGGGCTTTTTGAGATCAATGATTATGAATCTGTCCTTAATTTGTCAAAAAACAAACACTTTTTTTTTGGATTTTCACCCAAACGATTTTCATGATAATTTAAGGTAAAAGTTTGTACAATTTTTCAGAAAACTGAGCAAACCAATTTTATGTTTGATCATTTATTTAGTAAAATTAATAATTCAATCACTTTCATATGAATATTCGGTGTTATTAGAATCTGATAAGTCTTTAGTTGAAAGAGTTAAATTTGTCATATTAATCGAGGGCTCTTTCAGCAATTGAATCGCTTCAGGCGACAGCGATCTCATTTTTTTTTGCAGGAAGCTTGCGTGAGCTCGAAATGACAGTGTCGGACGTTGCCAGCAGTCTCAGAAAAACGTGTTCCATAGTTTTTGTTCTACAGCATTTTCTTGTGAAATCTTGACGGAACTTTTTAATGAATTTATTGCAAGACTCCTGAGCCTCTTCTGACATTTGTCCTATTGGTAACAGCAACGATTTTATTATTTGTGGGCCGTGTATAAGAATTTTATGATGAGTAAGCTCAATCGAAGGATGGTAATTGTTCTCAGGGATGAAATATGATTTAGTTACAGATAATGATAGGTTTGACGAATCGTCAATAAAGATTAAATCCAATGTTTTGCCATTCTTGTTCATTTGATATAAGCTCAGATCGGATATGAGGTCTAAAAATTCGTTAATATTTTCTCGGGTGGAACACGGTATCAAAGTTTGTGTATCATTACATAGGTTCTATGAAACCTGTGGTAAGTTAAAATCACCAAAGGCAGTAAAACGAGTTATTATCCCGAATTTCAGATGAAACAGACTTTATCAAAGCAACATGATTTAAATAAACGCCCAAATCTGAGTTAGGTGAAATATAAGAACAAGTGTACAAGTATACATAAGTTATTACTACAGAAACGAATGCGAACACAAATGAATTCGAAATCTATACATTTATTACACGCAAAGAAAAAAAACGTTTATCGCCCGTTTGTGGAGAATATATTACTTTTACGCTGAACAAAAACGTTTCTGAGGAACGTTGCAGCCTTTGCAGAAACCAAAACCGTTTTCTGCAAAAGATTAACAATTTTATGATGAACGAAAATTCGTTCACGATAAAATTAAGGCAATTTTCTTTTCTGGCAAATGAAAAAAACGTTTCTGCTAAACGAAAGTCCACAACTCTCTTCTCTTTTTATTTTCGTTTTCCTCTCACCTCGCAAAAAGAAGCAGCAGCGACGCTTACATTCAAACTCCACACAACAACAAATCAACACAACATAACGGGAAGTATCATTTGTCAACGCGTTATTGAAGAATTTTAATTGTGCATTGAAATTATTTCATCTCATTTCTTTTTGTCTATAAAAAAGTGCGTGGTGTTTATAAAAAACAAATAAAAGTGTGTGATTTATAAGTAATAAATAATACAAAAATTGTAATAATATAATTTTATGTAAATTTCATACACTTTTTTTAGTTTTTAATCAGAAAATTTTATTTAAACAAAAACCACAATAAAATGCCAATGTGCATATGAAAATTGTTTTTGCTTTCTTTTTTATATTTTTCAGGGAAGATTGCATTTTATTGCAAACGTTTTCGTAAAAGAATTGAATCGCTTATGATGAATAAATCTTAGTTCATGGCAACCGAATACAGTCGTTTTTGATAAATAAATGTTCGTTCATCATGAAAACATTCCATGAACGAAGTTCGTTTAGTGAAAATTTCGTTTCTGAGGAACGAATTTTTTCTTTGCGTGTAGTGTAACTACAATTTTATTCCATAAGATCCAGAAGTGCTACACACTACAGTGCTAGTTATACATCAATTTAAAGAGCTTGACGAGTAGGTTAGCCAAAAATTATCAGATTTAAAATCGGTTAAGCCAATTCCAAAATATTAGCGTCGGAAGTTTTTTAAAATTCGCTCATTGAATAAAGCATTGTATTCATCGTTGAAAAATCATTGCTAAAGCGGGAGTAAATAATAAATATGAGAAAGAGAGAAGACGTGAGTAACGGCATCTCTCAGAATTATCTAACGAATTATACGAATAACGAACAAAACAAACACCAACGAGTGGTTTGGTTCTCTTTTGATATTTGTTTTTTCATAAAGAGATTTCTTCTGCAAAAAAATAGCCCCAGTTACTGGGGCCTTACCGACTAGTCATCTTTATTAGTTACCAAAAGTCCGATCAGGCAAAAAATTTCATTATGTTGTTCTCAAAATTTAAAAACAGGCATTTTTGATCCACTCTAATGTACATACATACATTGTTTATGAGACATTCAGCAAAAAAAATATTGTTACAATAAAATGTATGCATGTTTAGAAGCTAAAAAAGGATATTTAATATTTAAGCACTTTATTTTACAGAGTATTTCAATTGTATAAAAATCTCAAGACTTCAAAGGATGATAGCACGCAAGGAGTAAAAGTATTGGTGGGAATATTGAATTTTCTATTGAGTGTTACAAATGTAAAATTTAAATTTTCTTAGTAATCTACCGAAAGTTTTTTTTTCATCAACTTGCAGCAATTTTCTTTCAGATGTTAACTTCGCCCGCCTCAGTAGAGTAGACTAGGTTTCAAAAAGTGAGCGCAGCTTTGAGCATCATTGGCAACGATAGCAAATATGTATATTTATAATTAGAAGGTATTGTTTTTTTTTGGCTATACATCTTGTTGGTTTTTAATGTTATTGCCAGAAAGTTTATTTTTTTTTTATTAAAATGACTTCAAAATATAAAGCAAAATAACTTTTAATAAAATTTGTGTGCTCTGTTTTAGGTAATAATTTTGGCTTGTTTGGGCTTTCTCCCCAATTGTTTTTAAACATTTTCATAATGTCTGCTTAAATTTTAACCATAAAACTCAAACAATATTTTGAAAAGCCTCAAGGGTTTACAGCATTCATACATACGCAAATTGTATGTAAGTCTTAAAAAAAATCTTACACAGTAAACCGCATCAAATTAATTAAATTCCTCTTACAATTTCTACAATCTCTCTCAATCTTTGGCTCCCCTCTGCCCCCGCCCCCCTTTAACCGCTTGCCATCAAAAAAAGACAAAAAAAAAAAGAAACAAAAATTAAAACAAAAGAATTGTTACTCATTGCCAAAACATAATCACAAAGGATTATTCATTTTAATTGAAAGCCTCCCGAACAGAAAAGAAAAACAAGAAATAGAATGCAGGCATTACGAGAAAAATTGAATTCCAACAGCATAAGCGACAACAAAACCAGTAGCAGCAGCATCAGTAGCAACAACAACAATGAAAACAACAACCGAAAATAAAACAAAAAACCCTCAAAATCGTAAAGTAGAGAAACCAACTTAATCCAAAACCAGCGCGCATTATTTTCATTACATACGAAATCACATTAAATACTCGCACACAGATGCACGCATACGTATGTGCGCATGTAACACATACACATCTAAATTTCACACACACACACACACAGACGCAGCAGCAGCAAATGTAACAATACGAAAATAAGGAAAATCAGTAAAGGGTTTTCCATTATTTTTTTTTTTTTTTGGGAAGAGTTAAAGTAACGACATAATACCCTTTCATATATCAGCTGCACATCAGTGCTGCTCTTTCCCCTATATCTTCTACACCCGTACCATTCCAATTTGTGGTAAACTAACTGGAAAAAAAATTGATGTGGAAGAGGCAGAAGAAGCACTAGATGAAGAAGCTAAAAGAGAGAAAACAGGCATTAACACTAACGCGACATTAACACAAAGCAAAAAAAAAAAAGGAAAACAAGAAACAGTGAAAAAGTGGCAGCCGAACAACGAACAGCGAACAATGCCTAAAAAATTTTATTCTTTAGCTGTTGCTAAAAACAAAATTCATACAACTGTGGCGCAATATTGTGCGACAATATGGTGGAATGCTTGCTGGCAATACTGCATTTGACCGCAAATTGATGGTATCTGGCGACGCAGACGACAACGACGACGATTATGTCGGCTAAAACAACAAAAACGAAGAAGAAGAAGATGTCT
Organism: Toxonevra muliebris; assembly: GCA_963691655.1. Lineage (NCBI taxonomy): Eukaryota > Metazoa > Arthropoda > Insecta > Diptera > Pallopteridae > Toxonevra > Toxonevra muliebris. The sequence goes on from OY829326.1 coordinate 142,561,079, forward strand.
TGATTTCTTCTGTTGCGGCTAGCGCAAAAAGTTTGTATGTTGAATACTGTTGTTATGCCGCGTGTTCGCTATTGTCACAAGCTGTTTGCATTCTTTATCTCTACATAGGCTTAGAGTAGGCTCAATGAATGCTCCTTTGCCTCGCAATCCTTTTGTTTTTTGGTGTTGAATGCTTCTTTTTTTTTTTTTTTTCAATTTTGACTATGAAAATGGAGTCAAGTAACATAGTCCCATTTTTAGGTCAAGACCTGATTTTTCAAATACGCTACGTTTTGTCATTATATGGTATGTTCTTAATTCCCCATCCGTGGTTTACAGTTTAAGTTTTTCCTCCAATCGGTGAAAGTAAAGCGTTTTTTTTATGGGAATTCGCACTCTTGAATGAGTTATGGTAGATTTTTTTAACAGTTCGACAGTGACACCGCATAGTTTGCAGTTGTTATATTTTGTAAAATCACTAGGAGGATCTTAGATTTGGTCTTGGGTGACTGATTTTGTTAAAACTAAGAGAAAGTTTTAAGCATTGAATATAATTTGGAACATCAGCATGACAGTCTATTCAGTAATTTTTTTTTCTTGGTGTATTTCAAATATGTTTTCAAATAATTTAGAAATGAGAAACCTTCTTTCTGTAGTAGCTGGCATTATGAATATAATTCGAAATAATACTTACTAAATTGTCTAAAATAATGGCAGCAAAAATGAAAATCCAAATAGGTTTTGTGTAAAATGATAAAGAAAAAAACACTGTAGTACACATAAAATGCTTTTGTTATGTTCCAGAGCAGATAAGATACAAAACCGAAAATGAGACCTAAACCAGCCCACAAATCAAATTAAAATTCAGATTGAAACTGAAACCAAAAACGGACTAAAAACCAGAAAAAAATTCTTATCAAAATTCAATAAAAAGGCAAACCTAAATATAGATCAAAATTTAGTGCCAAATTCAGATAAAAATAAATCTACCAAAATTTTAACCAAACTCAGAATGAAAATCAGATGAATTCAGACAGTAAAAAAGGAGACCAAAACTCAAATCAAAAATATATTAAAATTTAGTACCAAATTCAGATAAAAATTTTTACCTAAAATTTAACTAAACTCAGAATGAAAATCAGATCAAATTCAGACCAAAACTTAAACCAAAAACATATTATAAAACAGAAAAAAATTCCTATAAAAATTCAATGAAATAGTAGACCAAAACTCAAATCAAAAAATAGATTTAAATATAGTGCCAAAATCAAATAAAAAAATCCTACCAACATTTTGACTAAACTCAGAATGAAAATCAGATCAAAACCATGATCAAGTTTAGACCAAAAAATAGATAAAAAAACAGGACAAAATTCGGATAAATAATTATACCCAAAATCAGAGCAAAAATTCGTCCAAATTTAAAAGAAAATTCAAACCGAAACACACTAAAATTAAGATTAAAAATCATACCAAAATTTAGACCAAATGCAAATTAAAAATTAGTCAAAATCTTAATACAAATCAGACCGAAACTCAGATAAAAGTTTAGACCGAATGTCAGATCAAAAATCACACCAAGGTCAAGACCAAAACTCAGACTAAAGGCAAATAAAATATTTCGACTGACGACTGATAAAAGGAAATAGGTTTTTACCTCTACTAAATTTGTAATTTACGCGGAACTAGCACGCGCCTAGTATGTGATCTGCTGTGTATCTGTGTATGTCAATCCAATGGGCATAGAAAATTCCAGTGTCCTGTCACCGCCTTTATACCAGGTCAATAGCCCACTTTCTTACGGGGGAAGGCCACTGTGACGGCTGGAAAAATTAGTGATTTTCGGGAATTTTTTTTGATGTGTCAAATAATGGAATATGGGGATCGTTTTATATTTATTTTATTAAGTGCACTTCCAACAATATTTCCATAAATTTTTATTAAAAAATTTGAATAGTTTTGAAGATAAGGGTGTTGCCGTGGAGCCCAAAAAAAACGATCGTCGATTTTTCAAGAACGGATATGCTGAAAAAAAAAGTTCTTAGTTTTTAATAATCTATATGAGTATAATTCTCGTCATACATATGTAGCGTTTTATTTTTATTTTTTTTCCACAAAATGGCGATTGATTGAAAATTTTTTCATGTTTTCGACCCTTTTTTTTTGGTTTCAAAAGAGCTTAAAAAATAGTAGAAATTTTAAAATCGGCTCCGCTTAACGATAGCCACGGCAAAGACGAACAAAATGAATAAAAAATATTGAAAATCGGTTAATATTTGATCGAGTTATCGACGCGACCAGGTCGAAAAAAGTTGTTTCGAGAAAAACGCGTTTAAAGTTTTCAGTCCCTTAGATTTTCAGTCTACTTACTATCACTAAAATGGCTATAACTCAGGCAATTTTTGGAATTTTGACTTGAAATTTTGTACACATAAAAAAATTTTGACCCGTCACAGTGGCCCTTAAGTTGTATATATGATTTTTTGGTATGAAAATTTTAGAAGAAAATCGTGTTCCAAAATATTAAAAATATGGTTCTTCACTACTTGGTACTAGGTATTTCCCTTCGCTATTGATGATGCGTCAAATTTCCATAAATAAAACCAATCCTTTAGTTTTTCCGCCGATAAAAAAATATGGGTATGTTCGTTTATGCAGTATTGCAGCATTTGCAGAAGCAAAAACGTTCAAAATGCAATATCTGGCTGCTAGTCAAGCATCAGCGAGCGACGCCAAGAAGCATCGCTGCAGCAGTCCCTTGCTGTTAAATGCGTTATCATCTCACAAAAATGGAATTTTAAACAAATTTTGCAGTATGGTGGCAGTACTGCATAACCGAACATACCTACGTGTCTACCAGATTTCCGCTCCATACATTTATGAAAGTCATTAAATTTTTGTGCAATATTTTTATCCTTAAATGTTTCTTCTGAAAGGACTTTTTAGGTTTCCATCATAAACGGTGTCGAATTGACCCATAAAAAGAGGAACCAAAGGGTTAAAATGTTCTACAGAAATTATCCTCGTAAAATTCTACTTCTATACTTCGTCTATAAGATTTTTCTCAGTCATCAATTTATATCACTTTTTTCACTAAGTGTTCAGCTCCCTTCGACCAAAAAATGGAAACTTTGACCCACTGTAAAAAAAAACAGACGTGCTGGACAATAAGTTTATTTTACAAAAATAATATATGCAATATACCCTTTCGCCGTGAATTCGGTCTTAATGTTAATCCTGCCAAAACAGAGGTTTTTACTAGAAAGTATAAAATACCAACTTTTGCCCTACTCAAAATTAATGGTACATCGCTTTGCCTTAGCAAGCGCGTCAAATATTTAGGACTTGTTCTTGATCCTAAACTTCAATGGAAAGCTAATATAGCAGAGAGAGTACCGAAAGCCTCTTGCGCTTTCTACTGCTGTAAGAGGGCATTAGGAACAAGATGGGGTCTCCAACCTCGAGTCACTTCCTGCCTGTATTCAGCAGTGGTCGAGCCTAATCTTCTTTATGGATCCGTCTTCTGGTGGCCAGCTACTGCAAAGGCGGTCAACCTTAAACCACTGGATAAGGTTAGAAGAACGGCAGCCATATTGATTACTGGGGCTCTCCGTACTACCTCCACAAAAGCTCTCTTCACAATCCTTCATTGGTTGCCAACTTCACTTTTGGTTAAGCAACAAGCTAAGTGCTCTGCTGCCAGACTCAGTGCCCTAACTCGCTGGACCCGGTCAAACCTGGGCCATGCCAAGATTTTAATCCACGATACGTCCGTACCAACTAACGTAGACTACATTTGCTCTACCCCTAATTTAAACCACACGTTCTTCACCCATATACCCAGTAGAGAGGAATGGGTTAATGACGAGGTGGTCACTGGCAATTCAATTGACATCTATACAGATGGATCCAAATCGGAGGAAAGAGTCGGCTGTGGTATCTTCTCTAGTAAGTTAGATCTCAGACTCTCTTTCCGACTTTCTGACCATTGCAGCGTCTTTCAGGCGGAAGTAATGGCTATCTATCAAGCGTCCAAGTGGCTTATTCGCAACGATTCATTCGATAAGAATATCTGCATCTACACGGACAGCCAAGCAGCAATCAAGTCCCTTGCCGGTGTTTTCACTACATCAAAGCTTGTTCTCGACTGCCGATTTTCACTCACCATTTTGTCGAGTCACTCGCAGGTTCACCTATATTGGGTGCCTGGACATATGGATATTTCACGTAACTGCTATGCGGACGAGTTAGCAAAACAGGGCTTGCAGCTTACAGATATATCACCTTCCTGCACAATTGGTGTCCCTCTTACGTCTATTAAATTAGCCATTAAGCAAAACTACCTTGAGGAAGCAAAAAGATCCTGAGTAGCGGAGCATACCTGTGGTATTACCAGGCTAACATGGACCACTGTGGACAATAGACGAACTAGACAGCTACTCAACCTTAGCAGAAACTCCATCAGCATTAATACTTCGGTGCTCACGGGACACTGCATAATGGGGAGTCATGCTGCACGACTAGGACTGCCATTCAATGACTTCTGTCGGGGCTGCTGCTCTGAGTAGGAGGAAGAAACAGTCCTCCATTTCATGTGCGATTGCCCATCCCTGGCCAGGAGGAGGCTAAAACTCCTGGGCTCACCTTTCTTCACTAGTCTGTCCGAGCTATCATCCGTAAATATTAAAGACATAGCCAGATTCATTATGGAATCCTCATGGTTCTCCAATCCGTAAATGGGGGAGTCGCGCCGTACTGTGGTATCACAATGAGCCTAAATGTGCTTAAGTGTGCTTTCAAGCAGAAGGCTGCCACTCCAACCTAACCTAACATAATATACCCTTTCAGGATTATAGGGAGGCTGGACTGTGTAATTATAAATAATAAATAATATAGAATTTTAATATATTTTGGAAGTAGCTGTAATCTCCTCGCTTTAGATCCAACATTGAAGGTTCTGTATTGAGGTTGGACGCCAGTATTGCACTGGAGTAAATTACAGTTATTATTTCAGACTTTTACTATCGATTGAATGTATGGAGGCAACGCCAAACTAGTAATGGATCGATTGCAAATTTCATATCGGGGTAGGAACTATAAATTAGCTTAAATTCAATGCTAAGAAACTTAACATAAAATTATATTAGAAGTACTTAATATCAGTTTTTTTCGTATGTCAGTGAATTTGTAAGATAGTATTCTGTAAGTATGGCACTTATCGAAGGAACGAAAAAAACTAAAATAAATTCTTTAACCTCAATCCTAGGGATTTCTTTTCCTTTGATTATTCCTGGAGCTCGCGTTTTTTTTTGTTTGTTTTTTTTTTTACTCACGAGTTCCTTGGTCTACAATTTTATTGAAGGAGAAAATGATCAGCTCCTGGTTAACTAAAATATATGATTGATTCGGGAAGATTTAGAAACTTATTTTTTCCCCCACTGGATATAAATTAGAATGAAATATATTGGTTCATTATTTATCAAAGCAAGTATAAAATTAGTGACTTTATCAGGAATTTTCCGCCAACCGAATGATCATTTATAGCTAATACCTAAGGCTTTGCATTATGAAAAGGTCCTTACCACATGATACATTTTGTGAATTTGCATGTTTTATAATCTTCTTAAGAGTACCTACCTAAAAACATATTTTCTAGTTCTCTTTCTATAAATTGTAAAAGTTCTTGAGGAAAAGTAATAACTCTTTATATGCAATTTGTGAGGTTCAAGATTTTGACCAACTACCTATAGTCAAAGGTAGAGTAGCGTTTAGTCGTTATAACCGACTGAAGTTTTTTCTTATATTTTGTACTTCTTTTGGTTCATTCAGTTTTTGTAAGAGTTGTTATTCACCACCCACTTTACAAACGAAAAAAAAAAAAAACCAAAAACGGGGGCACCTTTTAGTGATTAGGCTAAAAGCTTATTTTGGTCATATAGTAGGTTCGCTTTGGAATGTTATCAGAATGACTCTGCAATTCAAGCATTTTTTGTTTGTTCGTTTGTTTCTTTGTTTTTTAATGTGCAGTTCTTTTTATGACTACATCTTCTTTAGCTTCAGCTTTCGCTTTTGTCTTTTATTCTTTTTTTTCAGGTTAAGTTTTTGCTCTATTTATGTGGACTTTAATTTTCTTTGGAATTGCCTTTCTGGGATTCTTTCTTTTTGGCTACTGGTTTGCTTCAATTTTCTGCTGCTTTTCTTGCTAAATTGCTCACTTGTTTTGTCTATGGTATTAATTTTTTTCTTTGCTTTTTATATTATTATTATATTTGTTTGCTGGCGTTGTTCTTTTGCTGGTGTCGCTTCAGCCGTGTATTTCCTTTCTTATGCATAACCTGCCAGTTTTTATTATCATTAATAATGAAGCGACAACGTTCGTTAATTAGTAATTTCATCTCATAGAAGTTAGAAGTGTTACTTGTTCTACTTTTTACTTTCCTTCTTTTTTGCTTTTTCTTGTAGGTAGATACCTGTAACTTAGGTGTTTTTTTTCGAAGAATGTGACTGTTGTTGTTGTACGCTTAAGGATATAATTTAGTAAAACCATTAACTTTTGTAATATCTACTCTAACTTACTTTTTTTTGCTGTTTACTTTTTCTTCAAATATCTACCTTTATATTGATTTTTTTTCTTGTTTTTTTTTTTTCATAAAAGGTTTGTACACATCTAATTAAACTTATGGCAAAGAAAAATTGTTCACATCATTGACTTAAGATTAGTATTGTTTTAATTAGATAATAATTTCATGGAAATTGAAGTTTGAAGTGCACTTGGAGCAACATTGGGATTTGATATTAGAATTATCGTTTCAACTTCCAGTATTCGTGTCTGGTTGTCTTCAAAAATGTATATTTTATTATTGCGCAACTGAAGTCACACAATTAACCCATTTTGGGCATCTACACGAATATTTATTTGGAAACTTTAAAATTTTGGACCATTCGAAAAAAGTGAAAAAAAATTAAATTTAACTATTTTGCATTTGAGATGGACAAACTTAATGTTGAAATTATATTTGCACACTTCCTAATACATTTTTCAAGACCTCCAATGACCTACATTAAAAAAAAAAAAAAACGTAAGCGTTTCCACATTTTGCTGCCTTTATCTTAACTACCTTATAAAATAATGATTTCATACTATTTTATTCTAGGGAAAATTTATTACTCATGATGTTGCGTACGGGTGTTTATACTTTTATGCACATTTGGCCACCTTACGTTTTCAGAATAGGTCTATTACTACTACATATAATATTTTCAAGCACTGCAGATATTGGAGATATACAAAAACTGTATGTTCAAAATGGTTTAAAAAGTCCTTCGCCGCTCAATCCCAGCCAAAAATATTTTCTACCAATTACACAGGCCTGGGTTATTAAACTTTTTTTTATCATGATTGAAAATATGCACTGGTTTCTTTGGTATATTTGTGTGCTGAATCCGAACAACAAAATGCAGCATTTTTCAATCACCTCAGGATTTCGAGAAATCTTAATCCAAAAGTGCGAGTAAGGCCGATTTTTAATATTTTCTAGCGGCTTTAAAATCTAAAAAAAAAAATTATTTACGTTTTTTACAAGTTTTGCTAGAAACTCCAAATATTTTCTTTTAGACCCATAACAGATCAGTTTTTGATCCGATCCCAAAATTCATAAGAATTTTTACAAATTTCAACCTAAAAATTTAAAAATTCCAATTTTTCATAATTTTCTACCGTCTATAAAATGCAGAAACAAAATTTTATAAATTTTTTAACTTAGTTTCTAATCCTAATAATTCTATAATTTTTATAAGTTTTCTAGCGGCACCTTTTTGTCGTATTATGTATGTTTACGCACAATTTTGAGACAATAGCTGCATTTTATTCGCCACTTGCTTCTAGTTATGTATAACTAGCAGCGATAATTGTATGGGAAAACAACAACAAAGCGGCAGAAATAACACGTATAATTATAGCTGTTATGCATACTTAACAAGTTGCTTAACTACATCAAACTCTATTGTGAACTATTGAAACTAATAGCGAAACAAGAAGCTTGACAGTTTGGCAAAAAACAGAAAAGGAAAATATTGAAATGTCTGGCGGTGAAAATAAGTTAAAATCATCGTTAAATATTCTTATAAAGAGTAAAAACTAGAAACAATGCCCGCATTGACCGCAATGATTGGGATCCATTTAAATGTTTCAGCTCTAGCTGCTGAGCAGTTTCATTGTGAATAACATTATAACGAAAAATAGACTTAACAACTTGATCGTTTTATTCGCACATATTAAACTGACTGGCGAATAAAACACAGCCAATATATAACTTTTTACTGCTTTTATGAAATTAAATTTAGGATTTAGGCTGTTGATTTGTATAAGAAATGCCATGCCTTCTAGCTCAATTTTGGTAAATAGGAAATTCAGAAAATAGGATTATTTGGTTATCAATTATGATAAACCGAATTTCAAGTTATTAAACTAGATTTTACGAATAATTGTGAAATAAAATATTTTCTCTATGTGGGTAGTTCGAGCTATGGTTCTTAGGTATCAGACCTTTTTTCCAATCATAACTAACCATTCTTTTTTTCCTAAAAATATTGTTATAATATTAGTAGCCCAGTCGGTAGAGTAAAAAATGCACCAAAATTTCATAAAAATTCTTAACTGCGATTTTTTTTCGGTAATTGTTAGTGGGGGTATGATAGATGGAAAAACCACAAAAATCAGTTCTGGGGTTACAGAGCGACGCCCCCAAAAAAACCCCTCTTTGGTGAAAAAGCCTTTTTGTATTAATAACTGGTTAACCGTTGGAGATATCAAGAAATTATCTAGCACACATTAAAAGCTTTCTAACTTTTACAAGATTTTCAGAAGTAATGTCTTGAACTAAAAGATAATACATTAATAGCATATAGTGAAACCAGTTATTTTTATTAGGCCTGCAAATAGTAAATAAAAGTAGTAAAAACCAACAGACAACTACACTATATTGTTCTTTTTGTTTACAAACAATTATTCGTTGTCAATGAAAATGGCAGAAGATGTTGAAGTTTATATCCTCTTCAAAACCCTTTTTGATTTTTCTTCCTAGCTTGTTTGGTTTTCGAGTAATTCAATTTTTCCTATAGGCTCCGCACTCTAAAATTCAAATGAACAAAGATGCGCGCGCATCCACAGTACATCCAAAGTACTAAATTTGCTATTTCTTAAGTATTGAATGTCTCGAAAATTATGACATATACAAAAAAATTACTTAAGACCTTTTTTTTAGGAAATCACTCAAGCTTTTTTTTGTGGTAAGTAATTTTTTGATATCTCCAATGGTTAACCAGCTATTAGAAAAAATGGCTTTTTTCACCAAAGGGGGGATTTTGGGGGGGAGGGGGGGGGGGTCGCTCTGCAACCCCAGGATTGATTTTTGTGGTTTTTGAATCTATCATACCCCCACTAACAATTACTGAAGAAAAATCTCAGTTCAGAATTTTTATGATGTAAATCTTTATAATGACTATAGTTTCTGTTCAAAATTTCAATTCAATTGCTTTTTTACTTAAGTAGTTTTGAAGATATTACAATCATTAGTTTCAATATTATTTCGATAGTGCTAACATAGAATTGGGGAATGTTTCTTGTCAGAATTGATTCAAATTCATAATTTTTCTTAACACAATAATTTGCGCTTAATTTCGCTGGTCTATGCTAACGCTTTGTATTGAGACGATACACATGGACACGCTGCAAATAGGGAATAACTAATTATTTCCAAAAACAAATTGGGATTAGGTGGTTTTGATCTTTTAATATCAAGTATTTTTCAATGAGGAACATTTGCTTTGAAAATTTCTTGTAATTTTTGCAAATGTTATTCCAGTATAAAGAAATTATTGCAAAAAAAAAAAAAAAAAAAAATTAAAAGTGGTAATTTTTATAAAAGCATTTAGATTTTGGTGGTTTAGGCTTCAGAGATCCCAAGCATTTCTCTATGAGGAAGGTTTTATTTGAGTACAGTTTCTTGATTCATAATATTGCAAAAAATCGTAAATTGTACTTTTTTATATTTTTTAAAATATATTTTCGATGGGGGATATTCTCTGACGCTTACTGGTTATTTTTTGTAACAGTTAACACAATGTAAAGGGATTATTGGGGAAAAAAATTTTGTTTTTTTCAAGGGGTCTCAAACTTCTTTTCTTTGGGGAACATTTTTATCGAGTACGATAGGTTTCCCAGGTGTTTACTCTGTATTTGCCACACATATTCTAATAATTTTATATAGCATGTCAACAAGGGGATAAGAAAACCGACCTCTACTTCTCCTTAACCCTCCCCCTCTCATCTCTTCGGGATTGAGATAGAGTCATACTTATTTCTAAAATGTTCAGTCATTTTTAAATTTGATTTGATGCCGAATGAATTAATTATTGGGAGTATGAATGTATAAACTCGTAATTGTGACTAACTTCATATCTATCATACGCGCCAAAAATACTATAAGAATTGATCTGTCAAATAAGTTTTCATAATTTTACAAAAATGTTTTACTATAGCTGAAAATGTCGAATTTCGTGCCAACAAAACAAACAACATTTGCGGGAAGTTTTAATTTGCTTCTTCCATTTAAAGAAAAACGCAACTGAAGCACATCGTTTACTCACTGAAGCTTATCCTGACTGTGCTATAGACGTTAGAATGTGTCAGGTGTGGTATGCCCGTTTCAAAAGTGGTGATTTTGATGTTGAAGACAGGGAACGTTCAGGCGGCCCGAAAAAGTTCGAAGATGAAGAATTGAAGGCATTGCTCGAAGAAGATTCATGTCAAACGCAACAAGAACTTGCAGAATCTTTAGGAGTTGATCAATCAACCATTTCTAAATGATTAAAAGCATTGGGAATGATTCAAAAGCAAGGAAATTGGGTGCCGTACGAATTGAAGCCGAGAGACGTCGAACGACGATTTTTCACATGTGAACTGCTGATTGAACGACAGAAAAGAAAGGGTTTTCTGCATCGTATTGTGACTGGCGATGAAAAGTGGATATGTTACCATAACCCAAAGCGTAAAAAATCATGGGTACCGCCCGGACATGCACCAACATCAATGCAAAGCCGAAAATCCATGGATCCAAGCTCATGCTGTGTATTTGGTGGGATATGAAAGGTGTCGTGTATTATGAGCTGTTGAAACCATGAAACGATCACTGGCAACCGCTACCGACTACAACTGATGCGTTTGAGCCGAGCATTAAAGGATAAGAGGCCAGAATATGAGAATAGACACGACGAAGTTATTCTTCAGCACGACAATGCTCGGCCGCATGTTGCAAGGCAAGTAAAAACATACTTGGAAACGCTGAAATGGGAAGTGCTACCCCACCCGCCGACATTGCTCCTTCTGAGTACCACTTGTTCCGATCGATGACTCATGGCCTGGCTGAACAGCACTACTTTAAAGAATAAATTTATAATCACTTTTTCACAATAAATGTCAAAAAAAATACGAGTTTACACATTCCTACTCCCAATAATAATTCTACTTTGGCTTCATCTCAAGTGAAAAACCAGAAGTAGAAGCAAATAGGAATTTAATTAATAAATTTTATTGTTTTACTATTAATATTTCACAATTTTTGTACAAATCTTTACGTATGCATGTATATCGAATGTTTGTTACAAATTTGAGTCATAAAACTATAATTCCTCAATCTAATCTGTTATTGAACCAGCTTTCATAAATCTCTAGAGGCCAACATAAGTACATAAAACATAAGAAGCTGTATGTATGAGCTTTCTACTATGTACTCGTACATATTCCTACATACATTCATATATATTTACAAAGAATTCTCTATGGAGCCTAACGTATTGTTAAACATAATGAAGTGTAAAAGTCATAAGGTCGAAATGAAGAAACCACATTCTCATAACGTGACCAGTGTTAAATGAAATGTCGGTGTATGTACAAACATATATACTAGCCAAACGACGTTGACTTCAAGTACTAGTGCTTTACTGCTCGTATCTTCATGTAAGTATCTAATACATATAAATTTAGTAAAAGTAAAGTCAAAAAATTTGACATCTATGTAGGTATTCATATGCACGAGCACAAATACAATATGAAATAATATGCAATTTACACGAAGTATACATATAATTTTCATCAAGCACGCATTAGGACCTTTTAAGCTAAAAACATACATACATACATACCTATTCATATAGTTACCATTGGTATCCCAGTACGTAATGCTTTAGAAACTCAATTAACTCTTCACTAGCTCAGAGGTAATACAGTAGAAATGTTAAAAGTAAGTACGAGTTTTAGTTGAAGCTTAAAAAAATGGTATGCGAAAATTTTCGATACTTTTTTTTTTTTTTTTTTGGATCTTGGGATATATGAGACCTAGATTTAATTGAGTTTTTTGGGAGGGTTTGAAATTCGATATCTCAGAATCATTCTAGGAGGTTAGTATACTAACGCTTGGAATATTGCACAGGATATTTCGTACATATTAACGATTTAATCCAAATGTAATCAAAATGGGGTTACTAGAAACAGTTATTTTCTTTCCTGGGATAATGGTGTATATGTGTTTGTGTTCGTGTATATTTGGGAAAATTGTCAAAATCTCTTTTCTAACACATACATTACTGCCAAATGTAAGTAATTCAACAGATGGCGTTGATTGTACACATTTTTCAACTACGGGTAGTTATGCATATTATTAGTATATTTTTCTTATTTAACTTGAGTTTATTTGGTGAAATATATGTAAATTATATGAAATATTTAATAAAAGCTTCATATTTTTTGATGCTTAATTTTAGCTTCCACAGGAAAAAGATTTATTGCTTAAGTAAATTGATATTAAAAACTATAGTCTATAGATGTTGAAATTGTATACAAATACTGCTTGTTTTTGCATGAGATATTGAGGTGTAGAAGTTAACGGATGTAAAGATAAGATACTTTATGTTCCATAGCCGTTTCTAGTTTACGAGATATTCGCTGTTTACTTTTAGCGTAGTAAAACTTAAGCTAGCAATCGCCGTTATATAACAACATGGCTTCGAGAAACTTGTCTAGATCTAATGTCAATAGATTCCAGATAAGCTAATTTGTTAAGTCAGCCAAGAGTAGTTTCTTTTTTTCTTTTCTTTATCGAGGCGACTCGTGTAAAATTATTAGCGGGAGGTCCTAATTTCTTGACATGTCTGCTAAAGTTGCCACTGTTGCAACTGGGCTGCTAATGTAAAATTTTAATAGTTGTGAACTTTTGACCTCTTAGGATTCTAGGAAGACTATTAAGGGCCTGATCTGGTGGGAAGTCAACTTGGTATAGAACGGTGGTTGGCCGGTTATAATTGGACGGGGGTCTTGTTACCCAAACTAACCCAGAGACTCAACACAGAATTTAGAATTGACTGGAAGCCGAAAGCTGATCAGTTCTGATCGAGCAAATCGATCAATCCACATTATATTTTTTGTTTAAATCGCTCTAGAGAATGATGGTATTTCGTGTATTTTTTATTTTATTTGGAAAGCAGTTGTGAATTTGTGCTGATTCTGATAGTTCTTGCACCAGCTCTTCTCTTTCACACCTCAACTAAGTGTGCAAAATTGTAATGCAGTTTATCGGGGGTAGACGTGGTTTATATATGGTTGGGATAGACATGCAAATGCCTTCTATGTTGCCACAACTAACTTTACCAAGTTTAGTAGAAATCGTATTACAACTTATTTTAATATCGCTTGATAAAAATAACTTTTGTATGGAAAATGGGAGTGGTTGTTAACAATTTTTCCCTAGAAAACAGTTTTATAGGTAACTCGTACTGAGAAGGCCAACTTAACTAATTTAAGGCTATTGGCCAACGCATCGTGGTCGTTGTACAAAGTAATGGACAGAATGCTGAACAGTAATTACCTTTAACCTTGAAACATACTGCGGTATTCCGAGGAACAAAATGATTTTTTAATCTCCAAACATTCTCCAAAGGAAATGGTCGTGATGTCGAACCCAGGTATTCTAACTTGGTTAGAATTGAAATTAGCTACAAAAAAAAAAAAAAAAAAAAGAATGGAAGCCGTACTTCTGACCATCAACAAACAGAAAGAATAGGTAGTGGTAAGAGTGGTCCCGTAATATTTCAATCTCACATCCGCTACTTAGAAGTGCTCATCGACACAAGAATATCGTTCAAGGACCATCTTGGGGGGTCAGCTGCAAAGTGGCGAAAATAAACGTCGACTTTACGCGCACAATGCCAATACTGATTCATGCGCGAGCCGAAGGCAGCCTTTGTCAACCGTGAAAAGGTCTATGGATTTCTTACGCTGCACCCATTTGGGCAGACAGAGCTCAAAAGACATTATATAATAAAGTAGAAAGGTAGAAAGAAAGGCCCAGAGCGCTGGAAGTGCTCCACCAAAGTGTATTGGCATTTCGAGTCGGTGTTAACGAAGGCACGGGGACGTAGATTTTTACATCACGTAATTGAAAACAGCCATATGCCCTTCAAGAAGTATCTGCACAGATTCAAACATGAGGATTGGCCATTTGCAGGCAAACCACACAATACAGATTTGCGCATCTATTGAGAAACGGAAAGCTTCATGTGCGTTATTTGCGAGAATCATCATTGCTGAAAAACGAGATGAGCAGAAAGTCAGTAACAAATCGAGAACTGAACTAAGAGATCCAGCTCCATGAAGTAATTCCTAAGGATAGTCCCGCGCGGAGAGTGAAGGAAGTATATTATTTTTGTCAATGGGAGTCAATAATTATAATTGAATAAGATGCTAAGCTCTTTCCGTGTGAGTCTGACATAAAAGGGAGCGAAACAGGAGCTAGATCTCTCATACAGTAAGTTTGACGATTTTCACCGAGGCTATTATAAGGCAGAAGAATAAGGCAAAAAAAATTGTCGAAAATAGAAGTAAAAGGGCGCTCAATTGTATTCAAAATAGCTCTAATCCTCACTTTTCTTCAACAGAATGAGTTTGTAGGGAGAAGTGTGAATATTTTCATTAAATGTTAGTATTTTTTAGGCAGTTAAAGTTCTTCAAATCAGCTTAATTACTCTCCTGAATATATCACTGATTCCATGCTACAATTAGTTGGGAACTAAGAACAATAAGTAAAGGGAATTGGTTAAGCACGGTGTCGTGCCAACAAACCAGTTTTCATGAGAGCATATAGGGTTATTAAACTTATTTACATATCATATTCTTTGGGTGCTTGCGAAATAAAAATTAAATATTTTATAAATTTGAAACAAAAATAGCAACCAAAATGCATATAAAATTACACCAATCACTTTGAAAACGTGTCAAAATGTCAAAGTAAACATATTGTCAAATTAAAAATTAATATAAAGTTAAACTAGAACGAGACTTTTAAGTTATGCTATAAAAAGATAATTTTCACAGAGAAACAAGTAGATACATATGTACATACATAAATGCATATACATGTATGTCATTGTTGAGGAAAATATAAATTTCTAAATTTCAGTGCAAAGAATGTGGCGTCAGTCAAGCAAACATGACAATTTAAAGTTACATGTGAATAGAAATGATAACAGCAGCAATATCAACAAAAATGTCAGCAATAGTAGCAACAGTAACAGCAACAAATATATAAACACTAGGTAGAAGCAACAGCAGCTGTGACATTTGTGCTGATCGATTTTTGCACATGGTTTCTTTCTTTTCAAAATAACTTTGTTGAAAAGTTGCGGCAGGAGATGAGACAGTGGTGGGGAAGGGAGGAGAGGCGTAAAGTGGATTGGCATGGGGAAACTTTGAAAACTTTTTTGTTATTGCTGTTATTATTACGCACTTTGTTATATAAGTATTTTGTTGTTGGTTGTTGTTCATTTTGGTAATATCTTTTTGTTTTCATCGGTTGAATTGATGTCCTGGGCTATAGCCAAAGTTGGCAAAGAGATATGAACGTATAGATACATAGCTACCTCACGCATGTGTACTCGTAGGTAAGAATTTAAATTGATGTTTCTATGCACTGCTGAATGTGCTTTGTTGTCAACAAAAGTGCACGAATTTTATTTATTTTAATATTAAAATGTAGGTATTTCAAAGATTTACCATTTATTTTAGTTATGCCAGTGTTACTCAAACTTAAAGAAAAAAACGATAACGATACCTTTCATGGGTTTCTGGTATATTTCAAGCTATATTTATGTTATTTACAACCAGTGATGGATCTACGATTTGGGTTTGGTGCGGGTACGAAAGGTTAGACTAAAAGCAAACAAAAATCCAAAATTGTTCACAATTCTGTCCAAAACTCAGACCACGTTTATATCAAATTCCAAACAATTCATACCAAAAATTTGACCACAATTCAAAGGAAAAATTGGATTAAATTTACGCTATAATTCCGACTGAAAATTATACTTAAACTCAGTCTAACATTCAGACCAACTGAATTTGTTATGCAACACGTGGCGAATCAAGTTTAACAAATGTTCTGTGACATGCTAGGGGAAAACGGATTCGTAATAAGCTCTTAAAACTACCTTAAAAACATTTTTTGTTTGCTCGGGCCCAAAACCAAACCTGTTAAGTCATTTAAAACATATAGACCAATATTATACAAAAAGACAGACTAAATGTAGACGATAAATCAGATTAAATTGAAAAAATTAGAACAACTAATTAGTGAGGCATTGTACTATGTCAATCCAAAAATCAGGTAAAAATTCAGACCGAAATCAATCTAAAACTTAGTGCAAAAGTCAAATAAACAATTATACCGAAGTAGATTAAAACTCAGACCAAAAACCAGAACATACCAAAAAACAAACCGAACCTGTCCATAGTAGAACATCTATAAAAAGACTTTGAAATTTCCGATTTATTGTACAATAGCCAAACTTCGACTGCTGAAGTACATATGATGATTCATTCTCTTTTTTCTAGCGAGGCTATAGCCCATCCATAGCCCCCCCCCCCTTTGATTCTACCATAAACAACTATCAGAAAATTTTTGTATATTTCAAAGTTGAAGGTTTTCATAATACAATTCATACAAATTTCTTGGATTTAAAAATTTGCAATCATTTATCTAAACACCTGAACGTAACTAAGCACTACTGTACTTAAGTTAATTAAGAACTTACCTAAAAGCGTATATGCCAAAAGTAAAGCGCAAATGCCCAGATTAGTTAGCAAAGCTGACCATAATGTTTGTGATTTTTGTTTACTTTTTTTCTTCGTTTTCATTGTTGATGACGATGAGTGAGGAGCATCTGAACGCCCACTTCCAAAGCAAGCACAACATTTCGATGATGATTTGTGCCGTAAATTGTTATTA
The DNA here is from genome assembly GCA_963691655.1 of Toxonevra muliebris. Lineage (NCBI taxonomy): Eukaryota > Metazoa > Arthropoda > Insecta > Diptera > Pallopteridae > Toxonevra > Toxonevra muliebris. The sequence goes on from OY829326.1 coordinate 142,578,391, forward strand.
CTATTATTGCGACTTCCATTCCCACTACCACCAATTCCACCTCCACCACCACCGCCACCACTCATATTAAGATTTGTACTTGTTGCAGTATTTGTATTATTGAGAATGCTGGTAGAAGTGTTGGTGTTGATGGTGGCACTGTTCACCGAACCCATCATCATTGTCGTTGCATTGCAATTGTTGCTATTTGTTGAGGTACTACTTAAAATACCACCGCAACCTCCAGCCTGCAATGGTGATGATGATGATGAAGATAATGAATGCAACAATTTCGCATTGCTTTTCAGTGTGCCACATGAAGTTGCATCGTTGATGATAAGTGTTGCAGCTGCTGATGATGATGATGGTGGCGGTGGTAATGATAAAGTTAGTCCATGATGTTGTTGTTGAAGCTGATGCTGATGCTGTTGCTGCTGCTGCTGCTGGTGATGATGTAATGGTGGTCCCGGACCTATGCCAATGGGCAAATTCATTGAAATCGTTGTGCTTGCTGTTGGATATTTTAATATACCACCTGGTATTGGTTGTTGGGCATTAGATGGTAACATCCCCACTCCCACTCCTACCATTCCAACTTCAATATCCTCTAGTGAGGGCATTGGCAGTAATGGTGTTTTGAAGGTACTTGTTGTACCTAGTGGCGTACTGGCACCATTTGAAATTGCTGCCGTTGGTAACGAGGATAGTGATAATGGCGGTAGTGTTGCTCCTGCTGTTGCTGTTGATGATAACATACCAATATTCACATATGTTGTTGTGGCGTCATCGTGCTCTGTTGTTGTTACAATAGTTGTATGTGTATTATTAGCATTGTAACCAGCATATCCTTCGGCTGTAAGCAGCGCAGGTGGCGGCGGTGGCAATTGTTGTTGCTGCTGATCAGAATTCATGTTACTGTTGTCGTTGTCAATAGGGCTGTTGTTTTGGTTGTTTGCATTGCTTTCATTTGGTATGTTTCTGAGTAAATTTTCTAGTTGAATTGTTGTGCTTTTATTACATACTAACTACTCGAGTTCTGCTGCAACCGTTGCTAACTTTACTTTATATACATACAAACAGACATACGTTTGTTATTGTATTTTGTTACTGTTCCACAGTATTTTTGTGGTATTTCCTTTTACGTGTTTTACCTTGAGCAATATGTATGTTGTTGGTAAAAATGTTGTTGTTTTTTCTTGATTAAATATTTGTTGATTTGTTTTACGCTGATGTCACACATTATTTGCCTTTGATATTCATTCATTCGTAAACCGTATGAGTTTTGCTGTTGGTTGATGTGAATATCTGAAATGGACAGTAGAAAGGAATATGCTTAAAATTGTTTGGATTGGATATAAGGATATATGAAATATGTATGGATATATAAATAAATAAAAATAAAAACAATTGAATTTATACTGATTCAGGTATAGTTAGTTTGACTGTATGAAGGCCATCCCTTTGTATTTATACCACAGAAAAACTCGTTTTAGCTGGAAATTCGATACGTTCCTTTCATTAGCATTTCGCATGGCTATTTTTTCTGATCGGATATCTTTTTTCATTATTGAAGCTCAAATTTCGGTATTGCAGTCAACAGAAAATACAAGGAAATTTTTTTTTTTATAAATAATAATAATAAACTGGGTCTCTATTGGAACTCGCATAGGACTTGAAACAAAACTTGTATTTTCTGGTATCCGTACGGAAAAAATTAAACTTTAATTTGCGATTCTTTAGAAAGTACTAGAACATTAAAATTCATTCTGACGGTTCTCCAAAAACAACAAAAGCGCATATTGATATTATCAAAAGTTACAATTTCGCACTAGCGTGAAGTTAGCACCGGGCGAAGAACCGAAAATGTTATTAACAGAGCACTGTTATTAACATAACAGAATTCTGTTAATAACATTTCGTTAACAGAAGAAACTTAACATAACTCTTTTAAGTAACAGAACAGTATATTTTATGCCACAGTAAAACATATGCCACATTCCGAAACGGCCGTCTGATTTGCCCGTCTCTATATACATTGTTGTTGTGATGACTACATTTGTTCATTAACCTGTTTATATATAACTTCAAATAACGAAATTAACATGAACTTAAGTCATGACTTTGAAAATTAACCTCTAGATTTAATTTTCATAGTCTCCTAAAAAACTATCATGAACTGATCGAATGGGGACCGTTCAGAAAAAATGACACCTAGAATCATTTTCTCACACACACACACTCTCCCATGTACTAGACTTTCAAATAACGAACTGTTATGCAGACTAGCTACGATGGGAAAAAAACAACAACATAAGTGTATAGAACGGTAGTGGTAGTTTCTTTCAATATCACTATTCAGTGAAGATATTTGGAATCAAATCCATAATTCTGGGTTATGATTTCAAATATTAGTAGCTTATATGGGATATTGAAAGATTAAGAACTACCACTAAGATCACTGATGAGGAATTGTGGCGGATTCCGAAACGGCCGTCTGATTTGCCCGTCTCTATATACATTGTTGTTGTGATGACTACATTTGTTCATTAACCTGTTTATATATAACTTCAAAACATAGAGCTTTAAAGCTCCAATAAAAACTTTCTCAAAATTATATAGACACTCGATTATAACTTCCCAAATCATTAAGTATTCGACGCTAAAATTGTTACAATTAACAATTTTTTAGAAATCATGAAAGATTTCTCATCTAATACGACTTTTCGACAATTATCGCAACTTAACGCTCCCCCAAACAAGCGGGTTATATTAGGGATATATATTGGCCACAACGCAGAAGCTGCGGTATATACCACCATATGGCCAGTAGACCTCGCCATGATTCCAGGTACCAAACTTAAAAATCGCTCTTTTTAAATTCTGGCAAAACGAAGCGGTGCTGGAATTTTGGTCAATTTTCTCAGCTTTTTCCACTGTATTGGCCATAATTCGGAAATGGCTACAACGCAAAAGCTGCGGCATATACCACCACATGGCCAGTAGACCTCGGCATAATTTAAGGTACCTAACTTAAAAATCGCTCTTTTTAAATTCTGGCAAAACGAAGCGGTGCTGGAATTTTGGTCAATTTTCTCAGCTTTTTCCACTGTATTGGCCATAATTCGGAAATGGCTACAACGCAGAAGCTGCGGCATATACCACCACATGGCCAGTAGACCTCGGCATAATTTAAGGTACCTAACTTAAAAATCGCTCTTTTTAAATTCTGGCAAAACGAAGCGGTGCTGGAATTTTGGTCAATTTTCTCAGCTTTTTCCACTGTATTGGCCATAATTCGGAAATGGCTACAACGCAGAAGCTGCGGCATATACCACCACATGGCCAGTAGACCTCGCCATGATTCCAGGTACTAAACTTAAAAATCGCTCTTTTTAAATTCTGGCAAAACGAAGCGGTGCTGGAATTTTGGTCAATTTTCTCAGCTTTTTCCACTGTATTGGCCATAATTCGGAAATGGCTACAACGCAGAAGCTGCGGCATATACCACCACATGGCCAGTAGACCTCGGCATAATTTAAGGTACCAAACTTAAAAATCGCTTTTTTTAAATTCTGGCAAAACGAAGCGGTGCTGGAATTTTGGTCAATTTTCTCAGCTTTTTCCACTGTATTGGCCATAACTCGGAAATGGCTACAACGCAGAAGCTGCGGCATATACCACCACATGGCCAGTAGACCTCGCCATGATTCCAGGTACTAAACTTAAAAATCGCTCTTTTTAAATTCTGGCAAAACGAAGCGGTGCTGGAATTTTGGTCAATTTTCTCAGCTTTTTCCACTGTATTGGCCATAATTCGGAAATGGCTACAACGCAGAAGCTGCGGCATATACCACCACATGGCCAGTAGACCTCGCCATGATTCCAGGTACTAAACTTAAAAATCGCTCTTTTTAAATTCTGGCAAAACGAAGCGGTGCTGGAATTTTGGTCAATTTTCTCAGCTTTTTCCACTGTATTGGCCATAATTCGGAAATGGCTACAACGCAGAAGCTGCGGCATATACCACCACATGGCCAGTAGACCTCGCCATGATTCCAGGTACTAAACTTAAAAATCGCTCTTTTTAAATTCTGGCAAAACGAAGCGGTGCTGGAACTTTTGTCAATTTTCTCAGCTTTTTCCACTGTATTGGCCATAACTCGGAAATGGCTACAACGCAGAAGCTGCGGCATATACCACCACATGGCCAGTAGACCTCGCCATGATTCCAGGTACTAAACTTAAAAATCGCTCTTTTTAAATTCTGGCAAAACGAAGCGGTGCTGGAATTTTGGTCAATTTTCTCAGCTTTTTCCACTGTATTGGCCATAATTCGGAAATGGCTACAACGCAGAAGCTGCGGCATATACCACCACATGGCCAGTAGACCTCGGTATAATTTAAGGTACAAAACTTAAAAATCGCTCTTTTTAAATTCTGGCAAAACGAAGCGGTGCTGGAATTTTGGTCAATTTTCTCAGATTTTTTCCACTGTATTTGAAAATTATAGTTATTTTGTACTGGTGTTCAATTGTTTAAAATTTGGCAAAAGGGCTCAAAGAACCAATTCATAACATGTTATTTAAAAAAACAAAAAAAGAAAAACAATATGTAAAATGTATTACTCCTAGATTCGAACCACCAAACTTCCGATTGCAAGTCCAATGACACATACACGAAGCTAACATCTGGTTATGACGTCACGGGAATTTTTACTTATATATTCGTTGTTGTGTATAAGATTTGAATCGAAACTAAAGACATTAAGTTTACATATTATTGTAGCAGCGGTATATGAAATTTAACATGTACAAAAGAATTAACATTGCACATTATAATCCATAACAAAGAATATGAAGAAGAGGTGCGTGTTTTTGTTGTTTTCCTGATAGTTGACGAAAATAAGCCATTACGAGTTTCAAATTTAACGTTTTTAATCGTTTTTACTTTGCAAATCGTTGTGATTCTACATTTTGTAACAGAAATGAAATAAAAGCATATGTCAAATAAGAAGATTTGTTGTTATGAATGTAAAAAATGTACAAGGAGGATAATTTATTTATTAGTTTATGAAATACATATGCACTGGCGGTCATTTAAACCGAACCAATAAAATAACGAAAAATAACGCCATATGACTTTGTGGGAATTTTACTATTTTCGCTACACAGTTATCCTTGTATTACTCTATATCTGAGCGACGCACGTATCGAAAATTAAATGCACACAAAAAATTGAGTTTAATTTGCCAGATCATATAACTTTTTCTCGAGTCCAGTAGAGTTAGTAATATGTAGTTACATTCATGCAAATGAAAAAGAATATAAAACACAAAGCTCTCAATCTCTCACGCATTCTGTTCTATTTTGTGTTTGTGCAAAAACCAAATGCGAGATATGCCGCAGGTAACTTTTATGTGGCAAACAATGAGATCTACAATGCATCTCTTATAGTTCTTAAGTTATGCCACTTCAAGCATTTATTTTGTGTGGGAGGTGCCACACCCACTTGTTTTATTGAAATAAAATATAGCCTATGTTCAAACTGCGAACCCCATCATCACGATACTGCAAAAATTTTAAAATTCGGCCGGTAGTTCATGAGATTACCCCAATAATACATCCAAACTTTACCAAATTATTAATTGTATAGATCAGTGGTTCTCAACTGTTTTCATCCTACGCCCCCTTTCCGAATTCATGGTAAGCCCACGCCTCCCCCACTTTGATTTTCCCACAACATTTTTTATGCTGGCTTATTATTTTTTGATGTGTAAACATTTTAGGTCACGGTATAGGCAAAATTTCAAATGTGTAAAATGTAAGAATAACTGTATCGTAAGATGTAAGATAACTGTAACGTCCAGTTCCCCTCTCGCTCACACTGTGCGCAACATGACTGTGCTACTTTAAACAACAAAGAGAAGAAGAGAGGGAGAAATTAAAATACGAGCGGAGTTTGTTTGTTTATGTTTCGATCAATTTTCTCACACATATATGTGCATACGAATCAAAATGTGTGTGTACATTTATTCGTGGCAGAATTATTTGTTGGTGTTAAACGTATGGAGATCGACTATACCATACAAGCAGAGAAGTCGCCGTAGCAAACACAGGCGTTTGATAGGTTTTGCATTCGATTAGTTAGATTGGATTAAAATTAAATATCTTTTAAATTAATTGATTAAATACTATAGCATTACAGAGTACGCAAATATTTATTTTTTGAAATGCGTTCGCGCCTCCCTTCAAATCTGGGGGCGCCCCACCACTTGAGAACCACTGGTATAGATAGATGATTATATTTAGGTAAAATGTTGAAATATTTTAGTTGAATATATTTAGTTAAAATGTTAGAAGTTTTCATATTTTAGACTGGCGGTCACAACAACCGCATCACTTGCAATACTGCTGCAATCCCAAATTTCCCTTCCTTTGTAAAGGAGATTCCCTTGTTTATGTTTTAAGAATGTATTTAAGCGGGATGTTCCATTTTTTATTGCGCTTGTTTGGCGAAACAACTGCAAAGTATAAACAATTGTCACGCCACCAAAACGTCGAAATTTTTGTTCTTAGGTATCCAAGAGTGTCATAAAGTTAAATATTTAAAGAAATCTGATTCTTGCATTCGACTGCTGTTGGGCTGATCTAGAAAAACGGCAATTTGTACCCGCTTGAGAGGACAAAAAGATCAAAAAGACTATGGAAGACAAATTCGAGAGAAAATGGCATAACCTGAAAGAGAACCATAAATTATCGGTTCAAAAGTGTAGTCACAATAAGGACTGAGCTAAAAAGCTATTAAAACGTGAATAAAAATGTCGAAAACTTACGCAGAAAGAAACAAAAGTTCGGTCTGTATGGGAGACGATCAGCCAAAAAGTCGTTGTTGACGAAATGGATGGAAACAAATCGCCTGGCATGGACTCAAAACCACAGCAATTGACCTCTGGCAGACTCGGGAAAAGTTATATGATCGGGCAAATTAAACTCAATTTTTTATGCGCATTTAATTTTCGGTACGTGCGTCGCTCAGATATAAAGCAACACAAGGATAACCGTGAAGCGAAAATAGTCAAATTCCCACAAAGTCATATGGCTTGAATGGATTTTTCGTAATATACCTTATTTGTTTGGAGATTCAAAATGCTTTCGATGATGTTGGAATTTACAGCCGGGAATAATCAGGTAGCTCGCGCGGTTCGCGATAGAGCACCTCCGTCATATAATGAAACGGAAAGTTGCTCAAAACATGCCAAAGAATAAAAAACCTCGTGTTGGAGTTCTGAAAACAGTTTGGTATTAAAAAAATAACGAATGATATCCTCTATGCCATTCAAGATAACAGCCATAACAAAGGCTAAGAGAGGAGCACCATCCAACTAAACACTTTTGCTTGCGACTCAAAAATGTAAAATTTCTTCCATATTTTTGTTTTAATTAAAAAGTAAATTTGTGTGTATATATGATGTTTCTTTCGGAATTTTGTTCATTTTGTTCCCGAAAATAAAAAAAAATTACATTCACTAAAACAAAATCAGGTTTAGGTCCTATTTTAAACGATTTTCTTGAAATTAGTGGGTGGTGCGGTTTAAATGACCGCCAGTGCATATGTATTTCATAAACTAATAAATAAATTATCCTCCTTGTACATTTTTTACATTCATAACAACAAATCTTCTTATTTGACATATGCTTTTATTTCATTTCTGTTACAAAATGTAGAATCACAACGATTTGCAAAGTAAAAACGATTAAAAACGTTAAATTTGAAACTCGTAATGGCTTATTTTCGTCAACTATCAGGAAAACAACAAAAACACGCACCTCTTCTTCATATTCTTTGTTATGGATTATAATGTGCAATGTTAATTCTTTTGTACATGTTAAATTTCATATACCGCTGCTACAATAATATGTAAACTTAATGTCTTTAGTTTCGATTCAAATCTTATACACAACAACGAATATATAAGTAAAAATTCCCGTGACGTCATAACCAGATGTTAGCTTCGTGTATGTGTCATTGGACTTGCAATCGGAAGTTTGGTGGTTCGAATCTAGGAGTAATACATTTTACATATTGTTTTTCTTTTTTTGTTTTTTTAAATAACATGTTATGAATTGGTTCTTTGAGCCCTTTTGCCAAATTTTAAACAATTGAACACCAGTACAAAATAACTATAATTTTCAAATACAGTGGAAAAAATCTGAGAAAATTGACCAAAATTCCAGCACCGCTTCGTTTTGCCAGAATTTAAAAAGAGCGATTTTTAAGTTTTGTACCTTAAATTATACCGAGGTCTACTGGCCATGTGGTGGTATATGCCGCAGCTTCTGCGTTGTAGCCATTTCCGAATTATGGCCAATACAGTGGAAAAAGCTGAGAAAATTGACCAAAATTCCAGCACCGCTTCGTTTTGCCAGAATTTAAAAAGAGCGATTTTTAAGTTTGGTACCTTAAATTATGCCGAGGTCTACTGGCCATGTGGTGGTATATGCCGCAGCTTCTGCGTTGTAGCCATTTCCGAATTATGGCCAATACAGTGGAAAAAGCTGAGAAAATTGACCAAAATTCCAGCACCGCTTCGTTTTGCCAGAATTTAAAAAGAGCGATTTTTAAGTTTGGTACCTGGAATTATGCCGAGGTCTACTGGCCATGTGGTGGTATATGCCGCAGCTTCTGCGTTGTAGCCATTTCCGAATTATGGCCAATACAGTGGAAAAAGCTGAGAAAATTGACCAAAATTCCAGCACCGCTTCGTTTTGCCAGAATTTAAAAAGAGCGATTTTTAAGTTTAGTACCTGGAATCATGGCGAGGTCTACTGGCCATGTGGTGGTATATGCCGCAGCTTCTGCGTTGTAGCCATTTCCGAATTATGGCCAATAGAGTGGAAAAAGCTGAGAAAATTGACCAAAATTCCAGCACCGCTTCGTTTTGCCAGAATTTAAAAAGAGCGATTTTTAAGTTTGGTACCTGGAATTATGCCGAGGTCTACTGGCCATGTGGTGGTATATGCCGCAGCTTCTGCGTTGTAGCCATTTCCGAATTATGGCCAATACAGTGGAAAAAGCTGAGAAAATTGACCAAAATTCCAGCACCGCTTCGTTTTGCCAGAATTTAAAAAGAGCGATTTTTAAGTTTAGTACCTGGAATCATGGCGAGGTCTACTGGCCATGTGGTGGTATATGCCGCAGCTTCTGCGTTGTAGCCATTTCCGAATTATGGCCAATACAGTGGAAAAAGCTGAGAAAATTGACCAAAATTCCAGCACCGCTTCGTTTTGCCAGAATTTAAAAAGAGCGATTTTTAAGTTAGGTACCTTAAATTATGCCGAGGTCTACTGGCCATGTGGTGGTATATGCCGCAGCTTCTGCGTTGTAGCCATTTCCGAATTATGGCCAATAGAGTGGAAAAAGCTGAGAAAATTGACCAAAATTCCAGCACCGCTTCGTTTTGCCAGAATTTAAAAAGAGCGATTTTTAAGTTTGGTACCTTAAGTTATGCCGAGGTCTACTGGCCATGTGGTGGTATATGCCGCAGCTTCTGCGTTGTAGCCATTTCCGAATTATGGCCAATACAGTGGAAAAAGCTGAGAAAATTGACCAAAATTCCAGCACCGCTTCGTTTTGCCAGAATTTAAAAAGAGCGATTTTTAAGTTTTGTACCTTAAATTATACCGAGGTCTACTGGCCATGTGGTGGTATATGCCGCAGCTTCTGCGTTGTAGCCATTTCCGAATTATGGCCAATACAGTGGAAAAAGCTGAGAAAATTGACCAAAATTCCAGCACCGCTTCGTTTTGCCAGAATTTAAAAAGAGCGATTTTTAAGTTTGGTACCTGGAATCATGGCGAGGTCTACTGGCCATGTGGTGGTGTATGCCGCAGCTTCTGCGTTGTAGCCATTTCCGAAATATGGCCAATACAGTGGAAAAAGCTGAGAAAGTTGACCAAAATTTCAGCACCGCTTCGTTTTGCCAGAATTTAAAAAGAGCGATTTTTAAGTTTGGTACCTGGAATCATGGCGAGGTCTACTGGCCATATGGTGGTATATACCGCAGCTTCTGCGTTGTAGCCATTTCCGAATTATGGCCAATACAGTGGAAGAAGCTGAGGAAATTGACCAAAATTCCAGCACCGCTTCGTTTTGCCAGAATTTAAAAAGAGCGATTTTTAAGTTTGGTACCTGGAATCATGGCGAGGTCTACTGGCCATGTGGTGGTATATGCCGCAGCTTCTGCGTTGTAGCCATTTCTGAATTATGGGCAATACAGTGGAAAAATCTGAGAAAATTGACCAAAATTCCAGCACCGCTTCGTTTTGCCAGAATTTAAAAAGAGCGATTTTTAAGTTTGGTACCTTAAATTATGCCGAGGTCTACTGGCCATGTGGTGGTATATGCCGCAGCTTCTGCGTTGTAGCCATTTCTGAATTATGGGCAATACAGTGGAAAAATCTGAGAAAATTGACCAAAATTCCAGCACCGCTTCGTTTTGCCAGAATTTAAAAAGAGCGATTTTTAAGTTTGGTACCTTAAATTATGCCGAGGTCTACTGGCCATGTGGTGGTATATACCGCAGCTTCTGCGTTGTAGCCATATCCAAATTATGGCCAATACAGAGGAAAAAGCTGAGAAAATTGACCAAAATTCCAGCAGCGCTTCGTTTTGCCAGAATTTAAAAAAAGCGATTTTTAAGTTAGGTACCTTAAATTATGCCGAGGTCTACTGGCCATGTGGTGGTATATGCCGCAGCTTCTGCGTTGTAGCCATTTCAGAATTATGGCCAATACAGTGGAAAAAGCTGAGAAAATTGACAAAAATTCCAGCACCGCTTCGTTTTGCCAGAATTTAAAAAGAGCGATTTTTAAGTTTGGTACCTTAAATTATGCCGAGGTCTACTGGCCATGTGGTGGTATATGCCGCAGCTTCTGCGTTGTAGCCATTTCCGAATTATGGCCAATACAGTGGAAAAAGCTGAGAAAATTGACCAAAATTCCAGCACCGCTTCGTTTTGCCAGAATTTAAAAAGAGCGATTTTTAAGTTTGGTACCTTAAATTATGCCGAGGTCTACTGGCCATGTGGTGGTATATGCCGCAGCTTCTGCGTTGTAGCCATTTCCGAATTATGGCCAATAGAGTGGAAAAAGCTGAGAAAATTGACCAAAATTCCAGCACCGCTTCGTTTTGCCAGAATTTAAAAAGAGCGATTTTTAAGTTTAGTACCTGGAATCATGGCGAGGTCTACTGGCCATGTGGTGGTATATGCCGCAGCTTCTGCGTTGTAGCCATTTCCGAATTATGGCCAATACAGTGGAAAAAGCTGAGAAAATTGACCAAAATTCCAGCACCGCTTCGTTTTGCCAGAATTTAAAAAGATTTTTAAGTTTGGTACCTGGAATCATGGCGAGGTCTACTGGCCATGTTGTGGCATATACCGTAGCCTCTGCGTTGTAACCATTTTCGAATTATGGCCAATACAGAGGGATAAAATTCCAGCACTGAATTTGGAAATTTTTTTTTAACTCTGCAATAGATGTGTTATATAAATATTCGAAAATAAAAAAACCTAGTTTTCAGTTTGTGGTTCAGTATTTTTTTTGTTTTTTATTTATTGTGATACCGCCCAATAGGCTTAGTCCACATAAATAAATTTAAATGAGTTTTTTGTTTTCGCGTAGCTTTGGCTGCGCCACGATTAGTGTTGATTCCTTACCCACATAGTATTAATAGTTCTAATAGTACCGATGCTACCGAAAATATTAAATTAAGACTTTTGCAAGTTTCTTGTTTAACGCAAAGAATAAATTATTTTGCATTACATTTCCAAAATTCTTGAAATAAAGTTTAACAGCAGAAAAGTTATAAGGAAATATAGTTCGATTTCCCCCAACTTCAAAAATATGGTATTCGTGCGTAATGGAATTCGCCATTGAACAAAAAATAAAATTTTAAAAATATTTCAGAACACAAAGCTGGGATTCGAACTCGAGTCACACCAAAATGTCCTTGTTTTCATAACTTAATCGACACACCAAACGACTTCGCCGCCAACTACTACTTAAAGCCGGTGGAATTTGCCATATTGGTTATACTTAAAAATATCACCCAAAGCTTTATTTGTACAAAAGCTTTTGGATATACCTAAACAAAACTAAATGCCTTACAAAACCAATGCACATTTTTCACTATTCTTTAGTATTTCAGTATAATTTTATATAATTGAGCAGTACATTTTTGAAAAATATATGAAATATAGCGAAACCAGATTTGAGCTCAAGAAAAAATTTCGACGACAGCCTCGATTTTTTTTTCTAAGATACCATTTTATACATTAAAAATAATTTTTACTATCTTTCGCCGTGAAAGCTTTATTTTCGCAATTCGCCCTGTTACGTTAATTACAGCAATGTTATAACATAACAGAGACGCTGTATTCTGCTATGTTAAGGACGAATTCGCTCAGTTCTGAAATCGGTGCTAACTTCACATCAGTCGTTGA